>CM064520.1:15785546-15789164 GCA_032716605.1 Paralithodes platypus
CGATCTCTTTTACTACATAATTTCTAAACTGACCAGATGTCTGGACCCAGAAAATGGTAAGAGGAAGATCGTGATATTACCGAAAACAATTTGCGGCGGCTTACAAAGTTTCGAAAACAAATTTAACATGCACTACATAATTATTAATTTTCAATTTTAAGTTTCACGTAAAATGTATGCATAGACACACCATTTGTATATAATTATATATATATATTTCCTATATGTATGAAGGAGACAAACGGCAGGTAGTCTGTAACGAGTGTCTCCCCCAAAGCCAAAAGTGTGACAGAGCCAAATTCTAGGGAAGTTGGGGTCAAAATTCCTGGACACACGAAGTTAAAATCAGTTTAAGTCATATAATGCAGGAAATATTGATTGAGGGAGAGAGTTCCAGTGTTCACTTGTTGAGTAGAATATAAATTGAGAAAATTTGCTAATTCTTGGGTTGGAGAGCTGGACAGAATAGGAGTGGGATTGTGTTGAAAGGAAGATACCTCCCACTCGCCGTAAGTAAGGGGGTATGCAATGAGAAAGCTCTGAAGAACGCCGATTGTTGTAAAAGCGATAGACGAGTGAAATAGATGCAACATTGCAGCGTGCAGAAAGAGAATGTAGGGAATTAGTAAGAGGAAGTGAGTTAATGAGACAAAATACTTTTGACTCTACTGTTTCGAGAAGTACGGTGTGGGTGGAACCTCCCCACACATGAGAACAATACTTGATACATGGGCGCACTGTGCCCCTACTGTATACAGAGTAAGAAGCTGTTATGGGGTTGAGAACCCATGGAGACGTTTGAGCACATGTAACTTTTTGGAACTTGTTTGTGCAAGTGGTAATTATTATGATCTTTCCAAGAAGAGAAGATGAAGAGTTGAATTGTGTATTATTGAAGAATAAGGGAAAGTCGTGCGGAAGACGGTGATTGGTAGATAGAAGGAGAAATTGGGTTTTGGAAGCATTGAAAGTAACAAGATTTTCTCTGCCCCAATCGGAGACAGTTGATAGACCAGAAGATAGGCGTGCTATGTTCTCATCACATGAGTTTTGGAGTGATTGCATGCTGGGTTGTTGTGGAAAACTAGCTACATATAGTTAGTATATATATATATATATATATATACGCACACAGTAATTGTGGAAGGGAGAGGGGAGAGAGAATGTGAACTCGAACTCAAGGAATGCGTTTATACTAATGTATATTTGAACCTAATTTCATACACACTTTCTAATGATGCCATTCTTTTGCAGCTGGGTGACGAGACAGAGGACGAGATGATGCAAGGAGCAAGAGCGAGACACACCCTCCCCATACCGGTCCATCGCTTTTGGGCCCATAATTAAAGCAAGAATCCAGAGTTTAAACGCGCAAAGCCCTATATATTTTAACGGGATATAAACGAAGGCCCCTTATTATCCAGCTGTTATAAAGTCAGGGCCTCAATCTAACCGTTTTCAAGTAAGGGCCACTTAAGTTTCAATATATTAAAGCCACTTACAACTCAACCAGAAATAAAGTGAATAATTCTACATTCAGCCATTTTAAACCCTCTCACTATCTTATCCCTGAAGCACACTTAATCTTCAGTTCACTCCGCACCTTTCCTAGTGTGCTGTCATTATCAAAATCTTGTTTCGTAATTTTGTTGTAAACGTAGATATTCTCTAGTTGTTGGGAATATCTGTACAGTGACGAACCTGAAAATGAACTCACTTAAAAATGCTCCTAATATTAAGTTGTGATGGATGGGGACGCTCTTGTGCGACCATACCCAACCAGAAAATCCCCGACTCCCCCCAGAATTCTCAGGCAGTGAAAATGATCTGCGACAGGTTAGGTATGTCGGGCACGATGGTGTAAACAGACGGTACCATGGCGTTGCCGCGTTGTAGTGAGGTTTATTAAAGGTGAGGCGTTGACGGCAGATGTATACACCCAGTCTGCCACAGACTAACTCTCCCCCTACCTCGCCCTGACATGACCTGAAATGCCCTGGCGAAGACCGGAGTTGTTGTCCCCCCCAGACGCTAAGATTATGCTCAACTGGGATCTCCCCCAACTCATGGTCTTTTCGCTGTCATGAGGCGCCTTCTCGTCCTCCTCCTGCTCGTCGCCTTCGTATTCTTGTCCTACACCACTGCCTCTGTCGTCGGAGGCAGAGGTGGAGGCTCCAGAAATCGCCTTGAGGACATTCAGGATGGCTCGCCGCAAGAAGACAGACCAGCGGCTGCCCCACCAGACCCCAAGACCCCGCCCTCCGAAACCCCCACCACCAGCACCACAGCTACCACAGAGAGCAATACCATCATTCCAGGCAAATGGCTCACCTTTGAAATCTCAACTTCCACGTCCACCACAGTGAGGAGGGAAGCACTGACCACGGTTTCCCTGCCTAAAGTTTCTTCTAGCAAGGGAATCTCCAACGAACCACGTACCCATAACACCCTTGAGGCTTCCAGTGTCCAAGAGCTGCCAGCCACCTCTGCTGTAATATCCATGAATTTCACCCCTGTGTACCGAGTTGGGGCTGTCTTCGAACCGGGTCACTTCCAGAGCCTCTCCTCCATCTTCTTCCAGACGCTCCAGGAAGAAAATCGTCTCATTGGCGGCTCTTACCGTCTGGAAGGGGTTGCCATAGAGACGCCCGCGCTCAACCTCAGCTCTCTAAAAGGCAATTGCGAAACTCTGAAGCAGGAGGGGGTTAGCGTGGGTCTGGCGGTGGGCATAACGCAGAGTGTCTATGCTTCAGGGACCCTAGCTTCCATGGCTGGGGTCTCGCTCATCACCAGGTCCGTCAGAGGCTACAGAGACGATACTTTACAGGTTAGTGAACATGTATTTTTGTATTCTATCTCTTTCTCTTTCTCCCCAACACTAACTCTGTTTCTTAAGTCTTAATAATGTGAGACTCTAGTGGCGGTACATCATTAATAAAACACTCTGCTTTCTGAATCCATATTGATGCCCACAACATTTACTTCCTTAATTAGTAATCATAACTTCAAATGGTATTGTTAGTCACCACTGAATAAAATTACTATTGATAATTTGTCACTGCATATAGTATAACTATATTCCTATAATCCAACACAACAAGCCGAACTTCTCTTTAATTTTGTAATAATTATATTTTCTCGCTGTTAATGTTATACCTGTATGCATTTATGTATAGCTGCTCTAGCTTACTTGTTAATCTTCAATGGAAAAGATTGATATACGTGTAACATCCCTACAGTTATATATTATAACTTGTTTCAAATGGTAAGTTCTATAAAGACACTTAATCAGTGGCAACACATTTTTTGTTGTTGTATTCGTTCATAAACATTTATATGGTTAGTATACAGTAGTTGCCCACTTAAGGGGAGATTTTCACTTGAGGGATTTTTTCTGGACCCCTTTCTCCCTCATGTTTAGCCCCATTGCTTTTGATATTTTAAGACGTTCGCCCCATAATTAAGAACTTTCGCACCATTTCTGTCAATTTTAAGACCTTTCATGAAATTTAGGTGTCGATTTTTTCCTGGCGAGCGCGAGCCTGTAATTTAAGAGGAAGCGACCTTTGGCCGGGAAATTTTTCTGCCGAAAAATGTACACGTTTATCTTGAAAGGGG
>CM064520.1:15789264-15844264 GCA_032716605.1 Paralithodes platypus
CATCCAAAGAAGAGGCCTCGATCTCTTTCCATACAATAATTCTAAACTGACCAGATGTCTGGACTCCAGGCGAAAAATGTGGAAGAGTGACAGGAATGATGCGGGCGTATAATTGACCGAAAACAATTTGCGGCCGGCGCTTTACAAAGTTTCGAAAAACAAATTTAACATGGCACTACATAATTATTAATTTTTTCAATTTTAAGTGTTCGAAGTAAACATGTATGCATAGACACACCATTTGTATACTATATATTATATATATATTTCCTATTATGTCATGAAGGAGGACAAACGGCAGGTAGTCTGTAACGAGTGTCTCCCCCAAAGCCAAAAAGTGTGACCAGAATGCCAAATATCTAGGGTAAGTTGGGGTCAACAATTCCTCGGACACACGAAGTTTAAACATCACGTTTAAGTCATATGAGTCAGGAAATATTGATTGAGGGAGGAGAGTTCCAGTGTTCCACTTGTTGAGTAGAATATAAATTGAGAAAATTTGCTAATTCTTGAGGTTGGACGCGCTGGACAGAAATGTAGTGGGATTGTGTTGAAAGGAAGATACCTCCCACTCGCACCGTAAAAGTAGAGGGGGTAATGCAATGAGGAAAGCTCTGAAGCAACGCCGAAAGTGCCTGTAAAAAGCGGCTAGACGAGTGAAAATCGATGCAACATTGCAGCGGGCAGAAAGAGAATGTAGGGAATTAGTAAGAGGAAGTGAGGTTAATGAGACAAAATTACTCTTGACTCTTCTGTTTCGAGGAAGTACGGTGTGGGTGGATACCTCCCCACACATGAGAACAATACTTGATACATGGGGCGCACTGTGCCCCTACTGATATACAGAGAAAGAAAGCTGTTTATGGGGTTGAGAAACCCATGGAGAAAGGTTTCGTGCGTTGAGGCACATGTAGCTTTTGGAACTTGTTTTTGCAAGTGGTGAATTATTATGTTCTTTCCAAGAAGAGAAGATGAAGAGTTGAATTGTGTATTATTGAAGAATAAGGGAAAGTCGTGCGGAGCACGGTGATGGGTAGATCTAGAAGGAGAAATTTGGGTTTGGAAGCATTGAGAAATAACAAGATTTTTTTTTCCTGGCACCAATCGGAGACACAGTTTATAGGGACCCAGACAGATAGGCGTGCTATGTTCTCAGTTCCACATGCAGTTTTTGGAGTGATTTGACCATGCTGGTTGGGTGTGGAAAACTAGCTACAATATAGTGAGTATATTATTATTATATAATATATATATAATCGCACACAAGTAATTGTGGAAGGGAGAGGGGAGAGAGAATGTGAACTCGAACTCAAGGAATTCGTATATACTAATGTATATTTGAACCTAATTTCACTTACACACTTTTCTAATGATGCGCATTCTTGTTGCACGCGGTGGGTGGACGAGACAGATGACGAGATGATGGCTCAAGGAGCAACGAGCGAGGACACACCCTCCCCATACCGGTCCATCGCTTTTGGGCCCATAATTAAAAGCAAGAATCCAGAGTTTAAACGCTGCAAAGCCCTATATAGTGTTTAATCGGGATATAAACGAAGGCCCCTTATTTATATCCAGCTGTTGTTTAAACAAGTCAGGGGCTCTCAATCTAACCGTTTATCAAGTAAGGGCGCAATTAAGTTTCAATATAGTTAAAGCCAAACTTACAACTCAACCAGAAATAAAGTGAATAATTCTACATTCAGCCATTTTTAAACCCTCTCACTAATCTTATCCCTGAAGCACACTTAATCTTCAAGTTCACTCCGCCACCTTTCCTAGTGTTGCTGTCATTATCAAAATCTCTGTTTCGTAATTTTGTTGTAAACGTACGGATATGTCTCCGAGTTTGTTGGGTATATCTGTACAGTGACGAACCTGATAAATGAACTCACTTAAAAATGCTCCTAATATTAAGCTTGTGATGGATTGGGGAGCGCTCTTGTGCGCACCATACCCAACCAGCCAATCCCCGACTACCCCCAGAATTCTCAGGGCACGTGAAAATGATCTGACACAGGTTAGGTGTAAGGTTGTTGGGCACTGATGGATGGACACAGACGAGGGTACCATGTGCGTTTGCCCGGCATTGTAGTGAGGTTTATTAAAGGGTGACGGCCGTTGACGGCCAGAATGTATACACCCAGTCCTTGCCACAGACTAACTCTCCCCCATACCTCGCCCTGACATAGGACCTGCAATGCCCTGGCGAAGACCCGGAGTTGTTGTCCCCAGCCCCCCGCCCAGACGCTAAGATTATGCTCAACTGGGATCATCCCCCAAACTCTATGTCTTTTTCGCTGTCATGAGGCGCCTTCCTCGTCCTCCTCCTGCTCGTCGCCTTCGTATTACTTGTCCTACACCAACTGCCTCTGTCGGTCGGAGGCAGAGGTGGAGGCTCCAGAGAATCGCCTATGAGGGACAATTCATGATGGCTCGCCGCAAGAAGACAGACCAGCGGCATGCACCGCACCAGACCCCAACGACCCCCGCCCTCCGAAACCCCCACCACCAGCACCACAGACTACCCACAGAGCAGTCAATACCATCATATCCAGGCAAAATGAGCTCACCTTTGAAATACCTCAACTTCCACGATCCACCACCAGTGAGGAGGGAGCCGCACTGACCACGGTTTCCCTGCCTAAAGTTTCTTCCTAGATAAGGGAATCTCCAACGAAACCACGAACCCGATAAAACACCCTTGACAGGCCGTTCCAGTGTCCAACCGAGCTGTCCAGGCCACCTCTGGCTGTAAATATCCATGAATTTCTCCCCTGTTGTCACCGGGAAGTTGGATGGCAGGGTACTCTCCGAACCGGGTCACTTCCCAGAAGCCGCTATCTCCATCCATCCTTCTTTCCAGACGCTCCAGGAAAGAAAATCGTCTCATTGGCACGGCCTCTTACCAGTCTGGAAGGGACGGTTGCCATAGAGACGCCCGCATGCGCTCAACCTCACTCTACTAAAAGGCCAATTTGCGAAACTCTGAAGCAAGGAGGGGGTTCGCGGTACGGGTCTAGGCGGATGGGGCCATAACGACAGAGTGTCCTATGCGTCAGGGAACCGCTAGCTTCCATGGCTGGAGGTTCTCGCTCATGCACCAGGTCCAGTCAGAGGCTAGCAGAGGACGGACTACTGTTACAGGGTTAATTGAATCATGTATTTTTGATATTCTAGCTCTTTCTCTTTCTCCCCAACACTAACTCCTGTTTTTCTTAAGTCCTTAATAATGTGAGACTCTAGTGGCGGTACATCATTAATAAAACACTCTGCTTTCTTGAATCCATATTGATGCCCACAACATTTAACTTCCTTAATTAGTTATCATAACTTCAAATTGTGATTGTTAAGGTCCCAACGAATTAGAAAATTACTATTTGATATTTGTACACTGCACGATAGGCTATAACTAGATATTCCTATACATCCCACACAACAAGCCGAACTTCTTCTTTAATTTGTGTAATACTTATATTTTCTCGCTGTTAATGTTATAACCTGTATGCATTTATGTATAGCTGCTCTAGCTTACTTGTTAATCTTCAATGGAAAAAAAGATTTGATATAACGTTGTAACATCCCTCCATTTATAGATATATAAAATTGAGTTTTCAAATGGTAAGTTCTATGAACTGGACACTTGTATTCAGTGGCAACCAACAATTTTTTGTTGTTGTGTATTTCCGTTCATAAACCGTTATATGGTTAGTATACAGTAGTTGGCCATCTTAAGGGGAGGAGTGTCACTTGAATGGATTTTTTCTGGACGCCTTTCTCCTCATGTTTAGGCCCCAGAAGACTGTGCTTTTGATATTTTAAGACGTTCGCCCCATAATTAAGAACTTTCGCACCATTTCTGTCAATTTTAAGACCTTTCATGAAATTTAGGTGTCGATTTTTTCCTGGCGAGCGCGAGCCTGTAATTTAAGAGGAAGCGACCTTTGGCCGGGAAATTTTTCTGCCGAAAAATGTACACGTTTATCTTGAAAGGGGGCCTAGAGGGTGTAATTTTAAGCTTGATGGAGGTCTAAGGAACTAACTAAAAACCACCCCTTAAATTTGTATACACTCCATGACTTTATGCATGGAAGAAACAAATATTATGATTGGCTTGCAAACACATTTTGCTATAAAATTGTGAATTGACTACTTAAGGGTGACCTGCTATTTTTTTCTTTCTTTGTTGTATCCATTCGGCCCCGTTCCGCCTACTGTTTTAAGAAATTTATCCCCATCCAGGTGTCAATTTTTTCTGGCGAGCGATAGCGAGCCAGTATTTTATTGAGAAGCGCCGGAGACATTTTTCTATCGAAAAATGTATATATTTAGCCAGCTGTCTAACACATCATCCAAAATATGGTGGCTCGCTATCGCTCGCCAGGTATAGATAGACACCTGGATGGGAATAATCGTCTTAAAACAGTAGGCTGAACGGGGCCGAATGGATACAATCCAGAGAGAGGAAAAAAAAAAGCAGGTCACCCTCTTAACAAGAAACTGCGACCCTATTTCGATCATACCATCTTTCCTACCATTTACATAATCAGGAAGTGTATGCAAATTAATGTGAGCAACCGTACAATAGGCCATGTGTCAGTCGCTTTTTTTCTCTTTCTCTCCCTCTCTCTTTGGCTTGTATCCATTCGGCCCCCATTCAGCCTACTGTTTTAAGACCTGTACCACCATCCAGGTGTTCAATATATTCCTGGCGAGCGTGTAGCGAGCCGAGCATTTATATCATGGTTTGTTTTGACATGTAAGCTTAAATTTGTAACTATTTTTCGAGTAGAATAATGTCTCCGGCGAAGCCGGATTCTCCATACAATGCTTGGCTCGCTATCACTTGCCAAAAAGAAATCGACACCTCGATGGGGATAAACGTTTTAAAACAGTTGGCTGAATGGGGCCGAATGGATACAAGCCAGGGAAAGAGAAATAAAGGAGAGAAAGATAAAAAAGCCGGTGACCCCCCTTAACACTGTCAACAATGTCAACAGGCAAAATCTCCCCAACAACAATCCCCCTCATGTGGCTGATCCAGTATGACAAGTGGGGTATGAATTAGGTGGAAGGGAAATACAGGGAAGAGCTTGAATTCTTTATTCCTCTTACGTTTCGGGCTACGCAGAACCCATCTTCAGTATCTATGAAAGTGGGTTCTGCACAGCCCGAAACGTATGAGGATTAAAGAATTCAAGCTCTTTCCTGTGTTTTCCTACCACCTAATTCATCCAATTCCCCTTATATCTATCATCACTACGGCATTTCACCCTCACCATCAATATCGTCTAATGATAGCCAAAATGAACAGTCAAAATGCGTCATAATATTCAAAGCGTTAATACCATAGATGACCCCTGCCCTTATCATCACAGTTTTCCATCATTGTTCATCGTTTTTTATCATATCATTATAATGTTTCATCACATCACTTTCTCACCTCACGTTCACCCTAAATCACCACACCATTATCGTATCTACACACACCAAGCATCACCACCACACCTCTCCTTCCCTCACCACCACAGCTTCATCACCAAGACCTCACCACTAATACAGCAACACGCAACAACACCACCTCGACAGATTATCGCCACCATATCTATTTCCCTCACCACCACACCACTATAAGACATCACCACTAACCACACCATCACCACACCAAGCTGCCTCACCACCACACCATCACCACACCTAGCTCCCTCACCACCACACCACCCAGACATCACCACTAACCACACCATCACCACACGTAGCTGCCTCACCACCACAGCCTCACCACCAACCGCACCATCACCACACCTATCTCCCTCACCACCAAGACATCACCACAGCCTCACCACCACCACCACCACCACCACCACCACCAGACCAGCCATTCTAACTCCTATACCGTTGGCTGGAGACGGAACAGAGTTCATCTGAGAAGTTCCTGAGGGTGGTGGAGGGGAGACACACAACTCTATAAGTGAGAGAGAGAGAGAGAGAGATTTACATAGATTTACATAGATACACTGGCCACACAGATCTTACGATCCCTACGAGGTGACCAGGACTTAATCACTAATAGAGATAGCAACCCTAAGAGAAGTGGAAGGAAAGGATAGCAAAGATGAAGGCTCTGCTCCCCACCCTCCGTCTCTCCGGCAATATGCCGTACATGAAAATAGTTAGAAAGTGAGGAACCTTGCAAGGCTTTGGAAAGCTCGCCTGAAGGAATTTCTAGTACTAGTTAGAAATGGAAAGGGAAGGCATGCACACCTTCACTTTTTTTTTTTTTTTTTTTTTTTTTCCCCTTTTCCAACTGAAAACGTTTTCATTTCCGCCAGGTTTCTCTTATCAGTGATCAGCCTTCATCTGACTGGCAGACGCAACTTTTCTGTGATATGTGTCTAACCTTTTTTTAAATGGTTCTATCGAAGTCACTGTCAATAAACTTCCATTAGGGAGGCCTTATTCACACTCATTAATAATACTGTGGGTGAAGAAATTTTGTAGTTATGGGTAGGGACTTCGCTTTCCTGTCCTGTTAGTTTTAATTTGTTTCCTCTTGTGGCAACTTCTTTGGCTATCTTTAATAGATTATTAGAATTTACGCTTACTAAAGCCTTTTAGTATCTTTAAAACACTCTATCAGCTGTCCCCTTAATTCTATTCTCCGTTTCTTAAGCGGAAAATACAGGTCGAGGCTTCTCTTAATGCTCTCATATGTATGGCTTATTTTCTAACGGATAGGGATTAGAAACTTTGTTGCCTCATGACGCTGAACCGGAGTTCTAGTTTCTCTATGTTCTTTTGTTAAGTAGGGAGACCAAAACTGCACAGAATACTCCAGATGTGTGGCCTCACAATACTTTTATATAGTGGTACAAAGACTATGTCCTTTACTATGACCAATGAAAATTTCGTTTTAATGAAACCTAAGGCGCTTCTATCTTGCTTTGTTAGATTGCCTGCGGTGCGTTGGCTAGGTAGATTTTAGAGTTTTCATGATAAGCACTCCTAGGTCTTTTATCCTGTGATACGCCTCTTTATCTTTTCCTCCATATCCTATGGGATTTCGTATTATGTTGTTTCGGGAGCCTATTTTGTTAAGTATCAGGCATTTGTTTACGGTAACAGGGCATCTGCGCAATTTTCTGACCACTTCCTCTGATATCTTGTTTAAATCTGATTGCAGACGCTACTTCTAACTTCTATCCGCTTTCTTTTTTCTGATATTATTGCATTTTCCTATTTTAGTGTCCATCGGCGAATTGGAAAATTATGTTATTAATGCCGTTGTCTAAATCATTAGATATATATTATGAATAATAATGGGCCCAGGAAACTGAACCCTGTGGGGACTCCACTAGTCCACCGGAGTCCATTCTGATTCCACTCCATTCAAATAATTACTCTTTGATTTTCTTTTCGCTTAACCAAGTTCCTTATCCAAGTAGTGTGTTTCCTTGTATTCCTAGATTCTCGACCTTCTGAAGTAATTTATTATGAGGGACCTTGTCGAAGGCCCTCTGGAAGTCCAAGTACACTATATCAAGACTTTTGGTAAAATCATTAATCTTAAATAGGTTGTCATAAAATTCGATAAGGTTCGTTAGGCATGATTTTTTTGCTCTGAAGCCGTGTTGACTATTATTAATAAGATTATTATTCTCTATGAAAAGTACAAGTTCGTCTCTTATAATTGATTCTAATAGTTTTACAACAACGGAAGTTAAGCTAATGGGTCTGTAATTCCCTGGTTGTTTTTTATCTCCCTTTTTAAATATTGGTGTAATATTCGCTGTCTTCCAGTCAGTGGGTAATTGTCCATGTTGGAGTGACATGTTAAACATTTTGGTTAGGGGAGAGAGAGAGAGAGAGAGAGAGAGAGAGAGAGAGAGAGAGAGAGAGAGAGAGAGAGAGAGAGTTGATCACAGAAGTTTCACAGAGAGAGGTGGATGGGGGGGGAGTGGGGGAATAGAGAGAGAGAGAGAGAGAGAGAGAGAGAGAGAGAGAGCGAGACACACACACAACTCTATAATTTAGTTCTCAGGCTCTACCTACCTAACGTACTCAGCGCTCGCTCTCTCTCTCTCTCTCTCTCTCTCTCTCTCTCTCTCTCTCTCTCCACCGTTATCTGTTTTGGTTCTGCCTGGACCAATGTAATGGACCAATGCAAATGGACCAATGTAAGTAGCGGGGTACCCCAGGGATCGGTACTAGGACCAATTCTCTTTCTAATTTACATCAACGACATAGATGAGGGTCTCACCTGTACAATCTCAAAATTTGCTGACGATACAAAAATTGCAAATAGCGTACTCTCAAAAGAACAAGTGGACGATATGCCAACACAATCTAGATAAATTGTCATGTGGGGAAATTTGGCAAATGAGGTTTCAATGCGGAACTAAATGGTAAAAAGTACTACATATCGGATACCTAAATGAGAAAGCAAACTATTCGATGAATGGCACTCAGCTTAGAAATGTAAACAGAGAAAACGATCTGGGAGTAACCATATCGAGTACCTAAAACCGAGTCAACAATGTTCAGAATTTGTTAAGAAGGCACACAAAATAATGGCCTTTATAGACAGGTCATTCGAGCATAAGGCCCAAGAAGCTTTCCTAACCCTCTACAATTCCCTAGTCCGCCCTCTTCTGGAATACTGCGTTCAATCCTGGTGCCCTTATTACCAAAAAGACATAAACAAGCTAGAACGAGTTCAACGTAGAGTTACCAAAATGATACCTAGCCTAAAGAACAAACCATACCAAGAGCGTCTTAGAGAATTAAATCTATTTCCTTTAACCCAGCGCAGATTAAGAGGTGACTTAATTCAAGTGTTCAAAATCATCAAAGGCATCGACAATATGAACTGTAGTAAGTACTTCACTATCGACCAATCTAATTACACGCGGGGAAACGGTTGCAAAATTATTGGTAAATCTTTTAACTCCCACGAATCTAAGAATTTCTTCTTCAATCGAGTTGTCAACTTGTGGAATGGGCTTCCCCGAAACCTTATAGACTGCAGCACTGTTGATTCATTTAAACTCCGCTTAGACAAATATCTCGCATCAAACCCGCGACTGACTGCGTTTGTAAATGAAGAACTTTATTTTATCCCCCCCTCAGTTACTAACCCATCTGTCCCCTACTAACTTCCTATTCCTGCCACGGACATTAGTTCTAGGGCAGTAGTTCCCTTTCCAATGTTCCCTTACCCACTCTAAACCACTGTTTGGACACTTGATCCTCAGTGTTTTGGAGGACAAGCAGCCTAGAAGGGTCACTAGATCTGTTGTTGCTTGATTTCCTTTGTACTCTCTCTCTCTCTCTCTCTCTCTCTTGTTCTTGTTCTTCTCCTTCTTCTTTTTCTGTATTATCCTTTTTTTCCACATTCCTGTTTTTAGGGTTCTGATGTGTATTAGAATTTAGTCCTGACTACCTCGATTGGATCGCAAGATCTGTGTGGTCAGTCTATGTAAATTTATGTAAAAAAAAAAAATCTAAGTGTTCATCAATTTCACTAACACTCACACTTATAAATATACTCCAAAACACACTCACACTCTCTCACAAACATGCATAAACACACTCACACTCTCTCACAAACATGCGTGAACACACTCACACTCTCTCACAAACATGCATAAACACACTCACACTCTCTCACAAACATGCGTAAACACACTCACACTCTCTCACAAACATGCGTGAACACACTCACACTCTCACAAACACACTCACACTCTCCTAACTTTTTATATGAACCTATTTTAATCAAGTTTGACTTCTTACTAACATCACCTCTCTCTCTCTCTCTCTCTCTCTCTCTCTCTCTCTCTCTCTCCTTTTTTTCTACCACCATAATTTAATTAGGGTTCACCAGTCTAGTCATCCACGCTCATTAGAGCCCACTTTTTTTCTTATAAACAATTAGTCTTGTCAATTTCTCACTTTTATCATTTTTAGGCGATCGGATTAACATTCTCTCTCTCTCTCTCTCTCGCTCTCACTATATATATATATATACGCTCACACACACTACAATATATCTTCATCAAATATTCAAATCACACCTTGCACTGTCTACATCTCCCATTATCCCCCCTTCCTTATCTCTCTCTCTCTCTCTCTCTCTCTCTCTCTCTCTCTCTCTCTCTCTCTCTCTCTCTCTCTCTCTCCATCCTCTCTCGATCTCTCTCTCTCATCTCTCAACTCTCTCTACCGTCTCCTTCTCCCACCTCTCTCCGTGCGTCTCTCTCCACCCCTCAAGAACCGATCTCTCCCCTCCTCACCTCCAGATCCCAAACTCTCTCTCTTCCCTTCTTTATTTTTTCACTGGCCAATGTTACCCCAATCTTTAAAAAAGGGGATCATGAGTGTCCCAAGAATTATCGGCAAATTAGCTTGATTTCTATCATAGTAAAACTCTTATAAGGTATACTTAGTAGACAAGATAGCCTAGTTGACTACCAGGAAATCCACAACTTAATCACAGATTCCCAACATGGATTCAGGTAACACCGATCATGTCTTACCAATTTGCTGGAATCTTTCCATGAAATGCTGAGCGAGTATGACAAAAGTAGAACCATAGACATCCTTTACTTAGATTTTCAACAAGCTTTTGACAAAGTGCCTCAGTGCAGGATAATGTCCAAAGTGAGTGCACTAAGTATCAATGCAGAGGTCACAAATTGGATAGGAAGTTGGCTAACAGGTAGACAGCAACATGTGGTAATCAATGGTGCTGAAGTTGACCCGCAGTGACTTCTGGCCACTGAGCGGATTTGTCCATGGCCCACTTCTGTTTATCAAGTATGTCAATGACATCGATATTGGTCTGTTGAGCATGATCTCCAAGTTTGCTGATGACATAAAACTTGGAATAAATGCAAAGGAACCCGAAGGGGTTAAACAGCTTTGGATGGACCTTAACAGACTGGGTGAATGGTCGGAGACATGGCAGATGCCTCTAAAATTGGAAAAGTGCAAAGTGATGTATATCGGCCAAGCAAACAAGTCAGGCTATTCGCTATTGGGAATGCCTCTGGAAGTGACAGACTTGGAAAAGGATTTGCGTGTTCTGACCTAAAGTGTTCCAAGCATTGCACTGAAGAAGAGAAGAAATCTAAAACAAATTCGGCAATTTTTAAGAGGCAATTTAAGTATAGGAATAAATAGTGCCACACTACAACGCCGTCACCTGGAGTATGCTGTTTAATGCTGGTCTCCAGCAAACAGGATATAGAGCGACTAGAAAGAGCGCAAGCTAGAGCGACAAAGCTTATTCCATCGATTAGAAGACTGAGCTATGAAGACCGGTTGGGAGTTTTTTATCTCTTTCCGTTGGAAACACGCAGACTACGAGGTCAGCTCACTAAAGTTTGTTTAAATACTGTACTTATTGGGTTTGACAACATGGATTATAGCAAAATGCTTAGGCTCACTATGAATACAACACGCAACCACGGCTGGAAGTTAGAAATATAAAGGTTAAGCACTAGTATTTCTGGAAACTTTTACAAATAATTATATGATCTGTTCTACCTGGAACAAACTTCTCTCAGAAGTTGTATACAGTTCTTCAATAGAGCAGTTCAAGAAAAGAGTAGCTATAACATTTTGCACACTCTATAAGGAATGTAGTGCACTACACAATCTCTCTTCTTCCACTTAGAGTATCTCCTCGGAATGGACAACAAGTTCTCTGATATACTATTCCTCATAACTCCTTGTCACTACCTCTCACTCTCACTCACTCTCAGACACACACACTATCACTATCTCTCTCTCTCTCTCTCTCTCTCTCTCTCTCTCTCTCTCTCTCTCATCCTCCCTCTATCTTCTATACCTCCTCCACCTCGTCCTTTCACATGACTCAGGAAATAATTATCAAAAACATGGAAGGTGGTTTGCCTAATTGAAAAGATGAGTCCGCACTTCGGAAGCGGTGCGCCCTTGGAGTGTGAGGGGCTGGGGGCCCCTACTCTGTGCAACTCTCCAACCCAAGAGTGAAACTTTATTCTCAGACTTTCTTCTATTCAACTGCTGAGCTCTGGAACTCTCTCCCATAATCAGTCTTTCCCTCTTCCTATGACTTAAATTGCTTCAAACTCCGTGTGTCCAGGCATTTTAGCTCGAACGTCCCATGATTTCGGCCCTGTCACTCTTTGAAATCTGGGGGAGGCACTCGCTACAGGCAGTTATGCCTTTTGTCTCCCTCATTCACATAGAAAAAAAAAAAAAAATCCTCAATAATACTTTCATAATACCCCCCCCCCCCCCCCCCTCCCCACGACGTCGGACCAGAGAGTGTTAAGGAAGAAGCTGCAGGAGACATGGGGGATTAAATTTATTCATAACTCTGGGCGCCAAGAAAAAGGGGAAGGGGGGGGGGGGGGGGGAGGGGGACCGGTTTATGTTTATTCGATTATTTCATATATATATGCTATATTTGTTTTTAATTTCCTCCCTAGACCTCCATCAAACTGAATAAAAAAAATCCATTATATTCCCCTTCGAGATTAATTTGTACATTTTTCGGTAGAAACATTTCCCGGCCTTCGGCAGGTTCTTCCAAAGTTACAGGCTCACTATCGTTCGCTAGGATAAACATGGACACCTAAATAGCACGAAAGGTCTTACTATTGACAAATAAATAGGACGAAAGGTCTTAAAATCGACAAAGTAATGAGGCAAAAGTCTTAAAATCTGAAAAATAATAAGGCAAAACATGAGGAAGAAGGTGGCCGAGAAAACCGGCCCATCTCCCCTTAATTTAGGGTTGAGATGAAGCAGGGTATTTTGATCTCCCAAGCAAATGGAAAATAGACGGGACTCTTTGCTATTTTCATTTCGTCATTATATTTTTGAGGGGCGGTCACCGTTTTTTTTTTATCTTTCTCTCCTTTTCTCTCTTTCCCTGGCTTGTATCCATTCGGCCCCATTCAGCCAACTGTTTTAAGACGTTTATCCCCATCCAGGTGTCGATTTCTTCCTGGCGAGCGATAGCGAGCCAGCATTGTATGGAGAAATCCGGCTTCGCCGGATAAATTTTTCTATCGAAAAATTTACAAATTTAGCTTGCTGTCAAAACAAAAATATACAGTATATACATGCTGGCTCGGTACCGTTCGCCAGGAAATTATTGACAGCTGGATGGGGGTAAACGTCTTGAAACAGTAGGCTGAATGGGGCCGAATAGATACAAGCCAAAGAGAGAGGGAGAGAAAGAGAAAAAAAAGCGAGGTGGGCTCCCTTAAGTTAACTATACCCTAGTCCAAATACGTAGTCCAGAAATCATAAACCCTAACCTCTATAACAAAGAAATGGGCTGGAATAAATGGACTGTATATTTCCACATTCCCTAGCTGACCCTTCCCAAATGGTAGACATATTAGCTTGATTACTCTAGTCGTTTGTGAAGTTATAGAGGTTAATGGTGTGTGTATGTGTGTGTGTGTATATGTGTGTGTGTGTGTGTGTGCGTGTGTGTGTGTGTGTGTGTGCGTGTATGTGTATGTGTATGTGTGTGTGTGTGTTCACTTACTTGTTCGTCAAGGGGAATCCACGCAATGCGAGCTAAGCTCATTATTATCGCGCCTCCTTAACTGGGAATGCATTGCGTGAAATGTATGTTAAGTGTTTATGTATCGTTGGAATGGCTGTGGATGTGTGTGTAGTCTGTATTTTAGCCAATTGGCAACATCTGGAAACGAAGGCCTAGGGTTAATCTGTACGGTACCATTCTCACTACGGTACCAGTCTCACCCGAAGGCTTAGGTTGACCAGTAGCTTAGCTAAGTTGACCAGTACGATACCCATCTCACCTTGTAACCGATCACCAACCCCAGATGGGACGTCACAACTTCGTCCACTTATTCCAGGTTCCTATTTATACTGCTAGGTGAACAGAGGCTACACCGTTAGAAGACTTGCCCAAATGTCTCTTCCCCGCCCGGGTGTGTGTGTGTGTGTGTGTGTGTGTGTGTTAATGTACAAGAGTTTTGGCCTACTTACATGGAAGAGGGTATAGTTGTCCCTTCGTTGATGTTCCATAATTTGCACCTCAGTCAGTAATGCTAGGCTATGATACGTTAGGGTATGGTAACATTCGGTTAAGGTTGATTTTTCTGGACCCCCTTCTCCCTCATTTTGTAAGACCCAGTCGTTTTGAGGTTTTTGCCCCATTAGTTTGGCGATTGTAAGACGCTATGCCCCATTTATTTTTAACTTTCAAGACCTTTAGTGCCATTTAGGTGTCGATTTATATCTGGCGAGTGATAATGAGCCTGCAATTTGAGAGGAACCGGCCTTTGGCCTCGGTATTTTTGCACCAAATTTTTTGTTGTTGAAGGGGCATCTTCGGAGGTAAATTTGTATGCTCGATCAAAAATAGGTTAGGTGTGGAAAAAATGACTAAAAATATGTAGGAAAAGACAGTTGACGTATTGGCTTACAGACGAAATTACTCACACCTTATTACCGTACTTCAGCCAGATGTTTATAAAAGTCACAAAACTGAAAAGAAAATTGTCAATCATGTCGCCTCTACTCATGTGATTCAATTAAACAATGTATTTTGGAAACAGCTGATCGAAGACGTTGGCATGAGTCACACGAACGTTTTTTAGGCACTTTTAAATTGGCAACGTTTTTCTGGAATTACGTTTGGTTTTCTTTCACTATGTTATGGGTGTCTACATTCATTGATGTGTGATGGAAGTGGCTTTATAGTATAATGGATAAGATATATAGCTGGGTGATATACAGTATATACATATATATATATATATATATATATATATATATATATATGTACCGGTATATATATAGATAGATAGATAAACAGAGAGAGAGAGAGAGAGAGAGAGAGAGAGAGAGAGAGAGAGAGAGAGAGAGATATGAAGGTGTTAGGGTGAGAGAGAGAAAGCTGGGGGTGAACAAAAACTTTAAAGTGCTCTCTGCAGTACAACGCGGATCAATAGAAGGCTTTACTGTCCTTGTTGCTTCATGGCAGGCTTTATTTTCTTTGTTTTATATATATTTTGTCCTTTTCATTGTTTGTCTTTGTCTTTTTCGTATTTTCTTGCCGCCCATGCTTGCTTGAACACAAACTCACTGACTCACCTCTCTCTCTCTCTCTCTCTCTCTCTCTCTCTCTCAATCTCTCTCTCTCTCTCTCTCTCTCTCTCTCTCTCTCTCTCTCTCTCTCTTTCTCTGCGTGGCCTTGCATGCTCTCTTTTTCTCTCTTTCCTTCTCACTGTGAGTCTGTTGATTTGCTTTCTTTTTCTATTTACTTGTTGCATTCTGTGTGCATGGGAAAGCGAGTAGAAGTTTTAAAGAGGAGAAGTACACCTTGATGTTAAGATGATATTCTGAAAAGAGGCTGAATAGGAGTTTATATTATAGAACACACACAGGCATAGATAAAGCAAATACTAAATTGCTTATTAAGGGGAGATGGGCCGTTTTTTCTGGTCCCTTTCTTCCTCATGCTTATCCCCATTAGTTTTGAGATTTTAAGACGTTTGCCCCATTAGTTTGTCGATTTTAAGACATTTCGCCCCATTTCTTTGTCAATTTTAAGACCTTTCGTGCCCTTAATGTGTCGATTTTTTCCCTGGCGAGCGATAGCGAGCCTGTAATTGTGGAGGAACCGCCCTTCGGCCGTGACATTTTTCTGCCGAAAAATGTACAAATTAATCTGGAAGGGGGATCTAATGGATTTTTTTTTTAAGATTGATGGAGGTCTAGGGAGGAAACTAAAATATAAATTAATATATAAATAAATAGACCCCAAACATAACCACTGTCCCCTTAATACACACATAGATAATATATACAGACGCGCCAAATACACAGATGGATATACAGTATAGTACACACATATATATACATACACACATGACAATCATACACATACGCAATATACATACAGAAACGCCCGCCAGCCCCCACACACACTCACTCACTCACTCTCTCACACACACACACACACACATTCCCAAGCACTCTCAACACCACCCAACACAACTATACCCACCCCACACAAACCTACACCACCACACACAAGCAGTCAACCCACCCACCACAGACACACCCACCCACCACAGACACACCCACCCACCCACCCCTACACACACAAATACTCACCCACCACAGACACACCCACCATACACACCCCACACCTAAGCACTCAAACACCCCCCACAGACGCACTCACCCACACACACACACACACACTCTCCCCCCCCCCCTTCCTCACCCCAACACAAACACAAAGGTCTCACAACTGCATAATTCAGTTTACATTAAGAGGAGGTGGGTCGTTTTTCTAGATACCCTTCTCCCTCACGTTTACCCCCATTCGTTTTCAGATTTTAAGATGTTTGCCCCATTAGTCTGTCGATTTTAAGACCTTTCACCCCATTTTCTTGTCAATATTAAGACCTTTCGTGCTATTTAGGTGTCGATTTTTTTCCTGGCGAACGAAAGTGAGCCTGTAATTTTGGAAGAAGCGGCCTTCGGCCGGGACATTATTCTACCAATAAATGTACAAATTAATCTAGAAGGGGTAATGGATTTTGTTTAAAGTTCGATGGAGGTCTAGAGAGGAAACTAGAAAACTAATGAATACATGAACAAATCGACCAAAAAGTGAACCATCCCCCCTTAACGCATAAACTAGGGAAATAAACATTATTCCTTAAAATTGCGTGTTTATGTCCTCGCTCCACCCAACCACCCGCCCCCCGCAAAACATTTATCAAATCTTTCATCATCGTAAATAACATCATAACATACACAGAACCGGAAACGCAATGGGGTTCAAGTATTCTATTCTTTCACACACTGTAAATAAATAAGAGTTTCAGGAAGATACGAAGAAAGCATATTTAAAATGTCATTATAAATTATCCTTTAAATATGCATGGGCAGTGAAAAAAACAATTTAATATGATGATAAAAGATCATATCGAAATAATGAAAGGTAAATCACTATCAATTGACCACATGTGAGTTTTAGGCTATAAGGAAGTTGGAGCCAAAGACATCGATGGTAAATAGATATGAAATAATTACGTAAGTTTCTAATGGCTAAAGAGTATGTTGAATTGAGTTTTATGTATATATACTGTACATTTACTACAGCCGTATGTTAACAGGTAATTCTGCTAAATATCAATATCTACAGCTCCAACTTCCTTATAGCCTGAAACTCGCAAGTGGTCAATTCACCAAACTTGATTTTAAATACCTTTGTTATACCTTTGATTTTTGACGGTGCATAAAGAGAGAGAGAGAGAGAGAGAGAGAGAGAGAGAGAGAGAGAGAGAGACAGAGAGAGAGAGAGAGAGAGAGAGAGAGAGAGAGAGAGAGAGAGAGAGAGAGAGAGAGGGAGAGAGAGAGAGAGAGAGAGAGAGAGAGAAAAGAGAGAGAGAGAGAGAGAGAGAGAAGAGAGAGAGACGAGAGAGAGAGAGAGAGAGAGAGAGAGAGAGAGAGAGAGAGAGAGAGAGAGAGAGAAATTCCACCATCAACTCCTTTCCGCGTGAGCAAGGTGGCGCTTTTACGGTAACTGTACGCGTTACACTACGAACACATAACTGTATTTTGTTCTGGGTGACACTGGACGATATATAGCTTAAGAAGGTCCTATTGGCCGTTGCCAAGTATACTGTATGTTTGATTAAGAAGGCGTTTGATAAGAAGGGACTTGATGATAAGTACTTGTTGATTAGAAGGGGTACTTGTTGATTAAGAAGGGTACTTGTTTGATTAAGAAGCGTACTTGTATGATTAAGAAGGGGTACTTGTTTGATTAGAAGGGGTACTTGTTTGATTAAGAAGGGGTACTTGTTTGATTAAGAAGGGGTACTTGTTTGATTAAGAAGGGGTACTTGTTTGATTAAGAAGGGGTACTTGTTTGATTAAGAAGGGGTACTTGTTTGATTAAGAAGGGGTACTTGTTTGATTAAGAAGGGGTACTTGTTTGATTAAGAAGGGGTACTTGTTTGATTAAGAAGGGGGTACTTGTTTGATTAAGAAGGGGGTACTTGTTTGATTAAGAAGGGGTACTTGTTTGATTAAGAAGGGGTACTTGTTTGATTAAGAAGGGGTACTTGTTTGATTAAGAAGGGGTACTTGTTTGATTAAGAAGGGGTACTTGTTTTCTCTGGATCCCCTTCTTCCTCCTATTTAGCCCCATTAGTTCTGAAATCTTAAGACATTCGCCACATTAGTTTGGCAATGTTATAACCTTTCACCATTTAGGTGTACATTTTGTCATGGCGAGCGAAAACGAGCCTGTAATATAATAGGAATCAGCCTTCAGCTGGGACATTTTTGTACCGACAAAATGTACAAATGTATCTCAATTTTGTTTTTGTTTTAATTGTTTTTAAAGCTTGATAGAGGTATAGGGGGCAAACTACAAATATATATATAAATGTAAAAGTGGGTAGAATCAAGAAGATTAGGGAGAATACATCTCACCACCTATCTGTAGACAACTATACAACCTATAGATAAACAGAACCGAGCTTTACAGTGGCAACAAGATGACGACTGGCCAATCTCTCTTATATCATTAGGGTCTCTAGGTCCTCTCCATCCATCAGGTACACTCGGATACCATAGTCTCTCTCTCTCTCTCTCTCTCTCTCTCTCTCTCTCTCTCGCTCTTCTTTTCTATCCTTTCCTTCAACTTTCCTTTTCTATCGGATATGCCATCTCTACTATAGAATTAAGTCCTGAGCACCTCGTTTGGATCGTAAGGTCTGTGTGGCCAGTATATCAATGTAAAAAGTCTCTAGCCCACTCGTAAGAATTCGTGACTCCACTATGTTTTTTTCTATGCAATTATATTCATCTGGATTGATTGTTGTATACATCTTGCTTTTCAATTATATTCATCTGGATTGATTGTTGTATACATCTTGCTTTTCAACAAATAGCAAATATAGTTTTGCAGTTGATGAATAGAAAGTTATATTCATAAATACGTTTCCATAGATATACTTCCATAATTAGAAATAGGTGGAAGTCCAGGAATATTTATGAGTGGGCCAGAGACTATGGCATGAGAGTGTACCAGAACTATGAGTGGGCCAGAGACTATGGCATCAGAGTGTACCAGAACTCTCCATCTCTCACGGGACCATATACAATTATTATTATTTATTTATTTATTTTGTTTATTTAATTTTTTTAATGTGAATGAAAGAGATACAAGGCAGTGCATGTAACAAGTGTCTCCCCCAAAGTTCAAAGAGTGACAGAAAGCCAAAATCAAGGTACGTTAGAGTCAAAATGTCTGGACACAGAGTTTGAAGCATTAAGTCATAGGATGAGGGGAAGCCAGATTGAGGGCGAGAGTTCCAAAGCTTGGCTTGTTGAGCAGAAGAAAGACGGGAAAAGTGTTCAATCTTGGGTTTGTGAGCTGGATAGAATAGGGATGGGAGTGTATTGAAAAGCGGGCGCCTCCCACCCTCCACAAAGAGGAGGTATACACCGAGAGAGCTCTGAAGAACATTGAATATTGTAATAGCCGTAGAAGAGTGAGAAAGATGTAACATTGCGGCGTGTAGAGAGAGATTGTAGGGAATTCGTGAGAAGAGGTGAGTTGACGAGACAAAATTCCTTTTACTCTATCATTTCGGGAAGTGCGGTATGGGTTGAACCTCCCCAACTAGGCGAACAATACTCAATACATGGGCGCACTGTGTCCCTATACAGAGCAAGAAGCTGTGCTGGGGTGAAGAGACCACGGAGAAGGTTGAGCACACCTTACTTCTGGGTAGCTGTTTTAGCAAGAGTGATAATATGACTTTTCCAAGGCAGGCCAGAAGATTATTTATTTATATATTTATTCTGCCGCCATGTTGAAAAGCTATCCAGGTTTTTCTCTCTATGCCTACCTTAAAGGGGTAGTACTCGATTTTTCTGGAACCCCTTCTCCCTCATGTTTAGCATATTAGTTTTGAGGTTTTAAGACGTTCGTTCCGTTAGTTTGGCGATTTTGAGACCTTTCGCCTCATTTTTGTTGTCAATATTAAACCCTTTCGTGCCCATTAGGTGTCAATTTTTTCCTGGTGAGCGATAGCGAGCCTCTAATTTTAGAAGGAACCGGCCCTCGGCCGGAATTTTTTTCTACCGAAACATTTACACATTTATCTTGAAAGGTGGTCTAGGGGGTGTTTTTCTAAGCTTGATGGAGGTCTAGCGAAGAAATTCAAAAATAAATTAATACATAAATATACAGACCAAAAACCAAGCAGTACCCCCTTAACTTCTTCTACCTTCTTGGGCCCACTAACCACTTCAATTCAACGATCTGTTATCATTTCGCTGCCCCTCCCTTGCACCGTAGGTAACTCCAAACAAATGTCCCCCTCTTAACCCTCTCAAGATCCGCTAACGCATTATTGTTCTGTGTTCTGGCTATTATTAGACGACTTTATTCATATTAGGTAGGGTATGTGGAAGTCAGAGGGTTAAATGAGGTAGTCTCTACCCTTATAATTCTCACAGATCCTCCCTAAATTCTATAAAATCGTTTAATGATATCCAGAATATACGGTCAATATGCGTCATAATATTCAGAGGGTTAACAAGGACCTAGTATAATTCTAGGTTAAAAGTGCCCACAATATATACTATATACCATATATATATATATATATATAGGCCTATACCGTATATATATATTTTTTTTTTCTTTCTATGTGATTGAGGGAGGCAAAAGTCAGAATTGTCTATAGCGAGTGCCTCCCCCATAGTTGAAAGAGTGACAGGGCCAGAATCAAGGGACGATCGAGCCAAAATGCCTGGACACACGGAGTTTGAAGCAATTTAAGTCATAGGAAGAGGGAAAGACTGATTCTGGGAGAGAGTTCCAGAGCTCAGCTGTTGAGTAGAAGAAAGTTTGAGAGTAACGTTTCACTCTTGGGTTAGAGAGTTGCACAGAGTAGGGGTGGGATTGAGTTGCAAGACGGGTACTACGTGCCCTACGTAAAGGAGGTGGTATGCACTGGGAAAGCTCTGAGGAATACTGATTATTATAGTAGCGATAGAATAGCGAGAGAGATGCAACATTGCGGCGGAGAGAGAGAGATTGCAGAGAGTTGGTGAGTGGACGGGAGTTAATGATACGAAAGGCCTTCCTTTCAACTTTGTCTATATATACTGTATAAGTGTATATATATATTTTGTATTTTGTATTTTTTATTTCCCTCCGTCCACACCAGCCGCAGTTCTATTCCATCACTGAGATCATATTATATGTCGGGCCGGCATCTGGTACTGTCTGTCTTGGTGGTGTGTTTCTTGGTGTGTTAATTGGTGTTTCTTACTGGTTTATGTCATGGTCAGCGCTGTGGTATTGTTTCGTACTCTGTTTTGTAATAGTAGTAGTAGTAGTAGTAGTAGTAATAGTAGTAGTGATTGAGTGTGTGAGATTTACTTATATTTACATAGATACACTGGCCACACAAATCTTACGATCCCTGCAAGGTGACCAAGACTTAATCCTAGTACAGATCGCAACCCTAAGAGTTAGATAAAATGGAAGGAAAGGATAGCAAAGATGAAGGCTCTTTCCCTACCCTCCGCTCACTCCGGTATCTTGCCGTAAACAATTAGAAATGAATAACCTTGCAGGGCTTGTAAATCGCCTGAAGAAATATATAGAACAGTTAAAAATGGAAAGGAAATATTACGCAGAGATTTACATAGATTTACATAGATACACTGGCCACACAGACCTTACGATCCAAACGAGGTGGTCAGGACTTAATTCTAGTAGAGATGGCATATCCGATAGAAAAGGAAAGTTGAAGGAAAGGATAGAAAAGAAGAAGGCTCTCTCCCCACCCTCCGTTCCCTCCGGCAATTGCCGTACATGAAAAAGTTGGAAGTGATTAACCTTGCTGGGCTTCGAAATCCCCAGAAGGAATTTACAGGAAAGATTGGAAAAAAAGAAAGGGAAAACAAAAAATAAATTAAAAAATCATGCAACCCTTCGCCTTAGCAGCATGTAAATTTTGGGGTTAATTGGAATCATCCAACCCATCACCCTTAGTAGTATGTACATATTTAGTGATGTTTATTATTCTTATTTTTTTATTTGTGTATTTTTTTTTTTTTTTCTAAGCTCTCTTCAGCTGAACAAATAATAACGGTGATAATTACTGCCTACTCCATACCAATTTTTCTGTGGTATGAGTCTAGATTTGTTTTAAATATATCTATAGAGGAGCTGTCTATTACTTTATTTGGAAGTTTCTTCAACTCATCAATTACACTGTGAGTGAAGATTTTTTTTGTTGTATCTAGATTCGATCTCCGACCTAATAATTTTAAATTGTTTCCTCTTGTAGATGTGTCTTCGGCTTTTTTGAATAACTTATCTAGATTAATGTTACTGAATCCTTTTAGAATTTTAAACCACTCTATCAATTGGCCTCTCATCCTTCGTTTCTTAAGTGAAAATAGATCAAGTTCTCTCAGTCTTTCATCATATGATTTATTTCTCAATGAAGGGATTAGCTTAGTGGCTCGCCTTTGCACAGATTCCAATTGTTTAACATCCTTTATGAGGTGAGGTGACCAAAACTGCACAGCATATTCGAGGTGCGGTCTCACCATACTTTTGTATAAGGGCAAAACTATGTCTTTGCTGTGATAGTGGAAGTTTCTTCTGATGAAACCTAGTGCCCTGTTTGCTTTGTTTGCAGCCGCTGTGCATTGATTGGAAGATTTTAAGTTTTCGTTTATCAGCACTCCCAAGTCTTTTATTTGTGTTACATTTTTTATCTTTTCTTCATTCATGAAGTATTCATATTTATTGTTTTTAGAACCTATTTGCAATATCTGACATTTATTTACATTAAACGGCATTTTCCACTTCTCCGACCATTCTGTGACTTTATTTAAATCAGCTTGAAGGTTTATTCTATCACTTTCGGAAATGATTGCATTACCTATCTTCGTGTCATCCGCGAATTTGGAAATTAAATTATTTATGCCATTATCTAGATCATTGATATATATTATGAACAACACTGGTCCCAATACTGAGCCTTGGGGGACTCCACTAGTTACTTGGCTCCATGTTGATTCCACACCGTTGATAACTACTCTTTGCTTTCTTTCACTTAGCCAGTTTTTAATCCAATCATACGTTTTGCCCTGTATTCCTATGTCTCTTATTTTCTGTAATAATTTATCGTGCGGGCGGGACCTTGTCGAAGGCTTTTTGAAAGTCTAGATACACTATGTCGAGGCTTTTGGTGAAGTCATTTAGTTTGTATAGGCTGTCATAAAATTCGATTAAATTAGTTAGGCATGATCTCTTTACTCTGAATCCGTGTTGACTATTGTTAATAAGGTTATTGTTCTCAAGGAATAATACGATTTTATCCCTTATGATTGATTCACACATTTTTCCAATTACAGAAGTTAAGCTAATCGGCCTATAGTTATTTGGTAGTGTTTTGTCACCATTTTTAAATATCGGTGTTATATTAGCGGTCTTCCAGTCGGTGGGTACATGTCCTTGTTTAAGTGACATATTTAGTATTATGGTTAGTGCCCCTGCAACTTCTTCTTTGACTAATTTAAGAATTTTAGGGATAAACATGTCCGGCCCAGGTGATTTATTGACATGAAGTGAGTCGATTTTTTTAATTACTTCTGACTGGGTAATAATAACATCTTGAAGAACATAGTTACATGTTTGATTATTTTCTTGTGGCACGTTTTGGTTACTGGCAGTATTAAATACAGAAGAAAAGTGTTGATTAAGAGTAGCAGCTATGTCCCTGCTATCTGATTCTAATTCACCTTGATTATTTAGTATCGGACCGATGCCACTTTTAATTTGTTTGTTGCTATTTATATATCTATAAAATTGTTTTGGATTACATTTGCTCGCATGTGCGATTTTAATTTCGTAATCCCTCTTTGCAGATTTAATTAGCGTTTTAACTTTTCTTCTCGCAACCGAGTATTGATTTTGGATGGTAATATTATCTGTATCCATTTTTAATTTGTATAGACGATTTATTTCACTAATTGCTCTACTAATATTGTTATTGTACCATAGGGGTTTATTTATACTTTTATTGTGTCGTTTACGCATAGGGATATATTTATTTTGGGCAGTAAAGAAAAGATCTTTGAATGTTATCCAAGCTTCTTCGGTACTAGAGAGACTATTTATGTGTGTATGGATATCGTTAATCTCTTTTCTTAGTCCGCTAATATCAGCTTTGTTGTAGTCAGGTGTGAATGTTTCACTAATAGTGGTGGTGTGAGTCATGTTGATCTGGAACCTGATGCTATTATGATCATCCACTTAAACTGTTCACCAACTTGTAAGTTTGACGTTATGTATTCGTGAGTTGTGATAACTAAATCTAATATATTGTCAACCCTAGTGGGGGTCTGAACTAATTGATACAGGAAATTATCGTTCATAAATTCTATCATTCTTTCAGATGCCTTTCCCGATCCGATTTTATCATGCCATATAATATTAGGTAGGTTAAAGTCGCCTATGATAACGGGTTTTTTGGCATTTAATGTTTTTGTTAGGGAATTGTAAAGTGATATATCCTCTTTGTTATTTATCGTTGGGCGTCTATATACAACTATAATATTCATGTCGGTATATTTGTTGCTTATTTTTACGCATAATAGTTCGGAATTATTTGAAGGAATAGGTATTTCTATTGAATTAATAGATTCTTTGACGTATAGCATAACACCTCCTCCTCTTTTTGATAACCTATCTTTATGGTAGATTTTGTACGATTTAATTTGATATTCATGCATAAAATCGATATTATTGAAATCTAGAAACGTTTCGGTAATCGCAATTATATGAATTTCTTCGTTTAATAACATAAGTTTCAGTTCATTTATTTTGTTTCGTAAACTCCTAGCACTGAGATATAGTACATTGATCGTTTCATGAGAGGCCTTTATTTTAGTCTGAGTGTATTTTTTCAGCGGAGTCAGCTGTTGAGAGAGAGAGAGAGAGAGAGAGAGAGAGAGAGAGAGAGAGAGAGAGAGAGAGTTTCTAGATTTCAATAATATCGATTTTATGCATGAATATCAAATTAACTCGTACAAAATCTACCATAAAGATAGGTTATCAAAAAGAGGAGGAGGTGTTATGCTATACGTCAAAGAATCTATTAATTCAATAGAAATACCTATTCCTTCAAATAATTCCGAACTATTATGCGTAAAAATAAGCAACAAATATACCGACATGAATATTATAGTTGTATATAGACGCCCAACGATAAATAACGAAGAGGATATATCACTTTACAATTCCCTAACAAAAACATTAAATGCCAAAGAAACCGTTATCATAGGCGACTTTAACCTACCTAATATTATATGGTATGATAAAATCGGATCGGGAAAGGCATCTGAAAGAATGATAGAATTTATGAACGATAATTTCCTGTATCAATTAGTTCAGACCCCCACTAGGGTTGACAATATATTAGATTTAGTTATCACAACTCACGAATACATAACGTCAAACTTACAAGTTGGTGAACAGTTAAGTGGATGTGATCATAATAGCATCAGGTTCCAGATCAACATGACTCACACCACCACTATTAGTGAAACATTCACACCTGACTACAACAAAGCTGATATTAGCGGACTAAGAAAAGAGATTAACGATATCCATACACACATAAATAGTCTCTCTAGTACCGAAGAAGCTTGGATAACATTCAAAGATCTTTTCTTTACTGCCCAAAATAAATATATCCCTATGCGTAAACGACAATAAATTAAAAAGTATAAATAAACCCCTATGGTACAATAACAATATTAGTAGAGCAATTAGTGAAATAAATCGTATATACAAATAGAGAGAGAGAGAGAGAGAGAGAGAGAGAGAGAGAGAGTGAGTGTGTGTACCAGACCAACAGAGAGCCAGTACAACACCACCAACTCACCACATTCACTTGATTACACTCGTCAATTAGTGTTCCCGGTCTTTGCACCAATTTACCATGGCTAGTTCAGGTCCATACAACAACGTCACAAACAGTAATGATGAAGCGAAGGGGTCGTCTAAGTTAGGCTTGGCTACTGTTTCCAGATTTCTAGCGTTAATCCTTAAATTGTGATTCATTACCTACTTGTCGTACTAACAAAATAGTTTATAATAAGTTGAAGACAAAAATCATCTGGATGCACAGAAGTTAAACAAAATACGTCTTATTCTCTAAAAGAATAACATACATACGGTACATAAAGTTTGATTGGTGATCATTAAAAAATGGTGTGTATGTACAGTATGTGTGTGTGTATATATATACTGTATATATATACATATTTATACATATACATACAGTATATACAATATATATATATATATATATATATATATACCGGTATATATATATATATTTTTTTCTATGTGATTGAGGGAGGCAAAAGGCATAACTGCCTATAGCGAGTGCCTCCCCCATAGTTGAAAGAGTGACAGGGTCAAAATCAAGGGACGTTCGAGCCAAAATGCCTGGACACACGGAGTTTGAAGCAATTTAAGTCATAGGAAGAGGGAAAGACTGATTCAGAGCTCAGTTCCAGAGCTCAGCTGTTGAGTAGAAGAAAGTTTGAGAGTAACGTTTCACTCTTGGGTTGGAGAGTTGCACAGAGTAGGGGTGGGATTGAGTTGCAAGACGGGTACCACGTGCCCTACGTAAAGGAGGTGGTATGCACTGGGATAGCTCTGAGGAACACTGATTATTATAGTAGCGATAGAATAGCGAGAGAGATGCAACATTGCGGCGGAGAGAGAGAGATTGCAGAGAGTTGGTGAGTGGACGGGAGTTAATGATACGAAAGGCCTTCCTTTCAACTTTGTCTAGGAGAGCGGTGTGAGAGGAACCTCCCCACACATGTGAACAATACTCAATACAAGGGCGCACTATGCCCCTGTACAGAGCAAGAAGCTGTATATATATATATATATATATATATATATAGAGAGAGAGAGAGAGAGAGATAGGTATATATACTGTATATACAGTATACCGGTATATAATATGGTAGTCAGAATTTGATCCAACAATATTGTCAATAAAGACCAAAGATTAACATATTTCAAAGATAAATAGTATCATTATAAACCGTACGGACATTGATCACCTTGAGGAGGGGGATAATACCACCTCATATACTTTTCAAATAGCTGTCTGATAAAAGGAGCGAGCCGTATATATCCAGCCAAACTTCCCACAGACCTAGCCCTTAAGGAAATATTAGAGAGCCTTATAGTCCCATTAACGTAAATTATGGAATATCTTGGGGAGACTTGGTGTGAGGGGTGGGAGGTGTGTGTGTCTGTTCTAATGTGGCTGTGTGTCAGGGTAGTGGTGATAGAGAGAGCGAGAGAGAGAGAGATAGTTACATAGATACACAGACTGCACAGACCTTGCGATCCCTACTAGGCAGTCCGGACTTAATGCTAAAATAGAATTTGCTACAAAGTGGAAGGCAAGGATAGCAAAGCAGAAGGGAGAGAGAGAGAGAGAGAGAGAGAGAGAGAGAGAGAGAGAGAGAGGAGAGGAGAGAGAGAGAGAGAGGAGAGAGAGAGAGAGAGAGAGAGAGAGAGAGAGAGAGAGAGAGAGAGAGAGAGAGAGAGAGAGAGAGAGAGAGAGAGAGAGAGAGAGAGAGGGGGGGGGGGGCTGCTGAGGGTACTGTAGTGACCGCACACTGAGACCAAGCAGAAGTCCTGGCACAACATTTTTTCAGCAAAATGAATGCCCCTCATCCTCATATACAACCGCCACAAATGAATGCCCCTCATCCTCATATACAACGCCACAAATGAATGCCCCTCACCCTCATATACAACCGCCACAAATGAATGCCCCTCATCCTCATATACAACCGCCACAAATGAATGCCCCTCATCCTCATATACAACGCCACAAATGAATGCCCCTCACCCTCATATACAACCGCCACAAATGAATGCCCCTCATCCTCATATACCACCGCCACAAATGAATGCCCCTCATCCTCATATACAACCGCCACAAATGAATGGCCCCTCATCCTCATATACAACCGCCACAAATGAATGCCCTCATCCTCATATATACAACCGCCACAAATGAATGCCCCTCATCCTCATATACAACCGCCACAAAATGAATGCCCCTCACCCTCATATACAACCGCCACAAATGAATGCCCCTCATCCTCATATACAACCGCCACAAATGAATGCCCCTCATCCTCATATACAACCGCCACAAATGAATGCCCCTCACCCTCATATACAACCGCCACAAATGAATGCCCCTCATCCTCATATACAACCGCCACAAATGAATGCCCCTCATCCTCATATACAACCGCCACAAATGAATGCCCCTCACCCTCATATACAACCGCCACAAATGAATGCCCCTCATCCTCATATACAACCGCCACAAATGAATGCCCCTCACCCTCATATACAACCGCCACAAATGAATGCCCCTCACCCTCATATACAACCGCCACAAATGAAGCCCCTCATCCACATATACACCCGCCACAAATGAATGCCCCTCACCCTCATATACAACCGCCACAAATGAATGCCCCTCATCCTCATATACAACCGCCACAAATGAATGCCCCTCACCCTCATATACAACCGCCACAAATGAATGCCCCTCACCCTCATATACAACCGCCACAAATGAATGCCCCTCACCTCATATACAACCGCCACAATGAATGCCCCTCATCCTCATATACAACCGCCACAAATGAATGCCCCTCACCCTCATATACAACCGCCACAAATGAATGCCCCTCATCCTCATATACAACCGCCACAAATATATGCCACTCACTCTCATATACAACCGCCACAAATGAATGCCCCTCACCCTCATATACAACCGCCACAAATGAATGCCCCTCATCCTCATATACAACCGCCACAAATGAATGCCCCTCACCCTCATATACAACCGCCACAAATGAATGCCCCTCATCCTCATATACAACCGCCACAAATGAATGCCCCTCATCCTCATATACAACCGCCACAAATGAATGCCCCTCACCCTCATATACAACCGCCACAAATGAATGCCCCTCATCCTCATATACAACCGCCACAAATGAATGCCCCTCATCCTCATATACAACCGCCACAAATGAATGCCCCTCACCCTCATATACAACCGCCACAAATGAATGCCCCTCATCCTCATATACAACCGCCACAAATGAATGCCCCTCATCCTCATATACAACCGCCACAAATGAATGCCCCTCACCCTCATATACAACCGCCACAAATGAATGCCCCTCATCCTCATATACAACCGCCACAAATGAATGCCCCTCATCCTCATATACAACCGCCACAAATGAATGCCCCTCACCCTCATATACAACCGCCACAAATGAATGCCCCTCACCCTCATATACAACCGCCACAAATGAATGCCCCTCATCCTCATATACAACCGCCACAAATGAATGCCCCTCACCCTCATATACAACCGCCACAAATGAATGCCCCTCATCCTCATATACAACCGCCACAAATGAATGCCCCTCACCCTCATATACAACCGCCACAAATGAATGCCCCTCACCCTCATATACAACCGCCACAAATGAATGCCCCTCATCCTCATATACAACCGCCACAAATGAATGCCCCTCACCCTCATATACAACCGCCACAAATGAATGCCCCTCATCCTCATATACAACCGCCACAAATGAATGCCCCTCACCCTCATATACAACCGCCACAAATGAATGCCCCTCACCCTCATATACAACCGGCACAAATGAATGCCCCTCATCCTCATATACAACCGCCACAAATGAATGCCCCTCACCCTCATATACAACCGCCACAAATTACCCGCAGAACGGAGACTTGTTTACACACAACCACTGTAGAGGTGAATAAAGTCAGGACAATTATGTTATCATTGGACACATCCAAAGCCCTGGGACCAGACAACATCAGTCCACACCTAGTACGACAGTGCAGTGAAGAGTTGGCTCCAATAATCTATCCAGCTGTTTACTATAATGTATGCACAAAAATACACTGGCCTAACCTTTGGAAGACAGCCAGAGTGGTACCTGTCCATAAATAGGGACTAAAGTCAACAGCAAAAAACTACAGGCCGGTATCCCTACTCTCAATCCCATCAAACATATACGAAGATTTCTTAGCTTCATGTAACCATCTCAAGAAGCTGCTGCAGCTATTATAAAAAAGGCAGTTTGTTTTTTTGAAAGGAAAGTCTGCCTCAGATCTCCTACTTCTCCTGTCCAGCGAGTGGAGTCAGAAGCTGGACACAGAACAAGAGATGAGAGTGGTTGCTCTTAACATTACTGGCTCCCAAGCAAACCAATCGCACACACAAGAAGATCAATAAAATAGTTTGTACGTTACCTTGTTGGAAGTGTGAGTCCCGAGCACCGACCTTGGCCTGGAAAGATAGAGAAGGAAACGTACATTGGATGAACACAAATACAGTTTAACAAGTTGTATGTATGTATGTATGTCAAATTGTATATACTCAGGCCCAATCCCCACTTTTCCTTTTGTGTTTTTTTTTTCTTGTGTGTGTTTTTTTTTTTTGGTTGGGGGGCGACTCAAGACAGTGCCCGAATAGGGACATCACAACATAAAACAATACACACACAAACACAAAATACAAATTCACACACATCTAAATAAAAAGTTACCATGACAAAATATATCAAAGCAAAATATAATGATGGAAAATGATATAATGCAAATTAATACCGTCTGGCCGACATTTTAAGCAAATCTAATCAGAGTGGAATGATTATATTACTTTTGTATTATTTATCTATATTTCAACCTGATTAGTCTGGTTCTGTTGCAAATACATAATATCATTCTTTTTTGGAAATAATATTGTACAGCATACATATTTCGGCAGAAAAATCTCCCAGCCGACGGTCGATTTCTTCAAACCTACAGGGTCGCTATCACGCCCAGAAAAAAGAAAACAAAAAAATGAATGGAATGAAGCGTCTTATGATTTCCAAACTAATGCATAGGGGGGGTCACCGACTTTTTTTTTATCTTTATCTCCTTTTCTCTCTTTCCCTGGCTTGTATCCATTCGGACCCATGTCAGCCAACTGTTTTAAGAGGTTTATCCCCATCCAGATGTCGATTTCTTCCTGGCGAGCGATAGCGAGCCAGCATTGTATGAAGAAATCCGGCTTCGCCGGAGAAGTTTTTCTATCGAAAAATGTACAAATTTAGCTTGCTGTCAAAACAAATAAATATATAGGCTATGTTGGCTCGCTACCGCTCGCCAGGAAAATATTGACACCTGGATGGGGGTAAACGTCTTAAAACAGTAGGCTGAATGGGGCCAAATGGATACAAGCCAAAGAAAGAGGGAGAGAAAGATAAAAAAAAGAGAGTTGGGCTCCCTTAAAATCTCCAAACTAATGGACCGAAACAGGGAACTCACACCAAATGCGGTTACACCAATATAAACGATCAAAGTATTTCCGGTCGTCTGCCTGCTATCCAAGCCGGTACTTCGCTGTAAACCCATAACCGTAATAATTACAAAACCAAACACTATATCTGAAACGATACACGAGTATTGTTGGACGTATTCCAGTTCCCTATACTGAATAAAATAATTTGCCAGGTACTATAATATTATATCTATCTATCTATCTATCTATCTATCTATCTATATACACACGCATATATATATATATATATATATATATATATATATATATATATATATATATATATATATATATATATATATATATATATATATATATATATATATATATATATATATATATATACAGTATATATATAGTATATACAGTATATACTCTATATATTATATTTCACAAATATTGTGATAGCGGGTCTGGTCCTATAGTCCACTCTCCCCGTAGAATAATAAACTACAGCTTTAGCACTAAAACGAAAATACGTTTGAAACAACGCCCACATATCTGCGAAGGTAAGCTTGTGTCCTATGCAGAACAAAATCGTCTGTCGGTAGTAAGAAAATATAAACGAGCTATTTTGTCATTTATTCCATTTTTCGCATCTCTGCTAGACTCGAGCGACTACTATAGTATATTCAATATAATTAGGCCAACACTTTTGACCACTAACCTCTATAGCTAAAAATACGACTAGACTAATCGAGCTAACATTTGTACCAGTTGGAAAGGGTCAGTCAGGGAATAGGTATGGAAATTTACAACCCATTTGCTCTAGCCCTTTATGATTTAGGGGTCACGATTTCTGACCTACCTGTAATGAATGGACAAGAAAACGACATATATTTGGAACACTGCACTAATAACTCCGACCTGTCCCCTACTCAAATCGTATACACTGAACTAGAATTCATATTTGTTTGCACCAACTTACCAATTAACTTACAAATAAACCTAATTAATGCAATCAATAAAAGTAATGAATACATGTGGTACGCCAAGGACTCGAACTTAGGATACTCACACCGAAATTTCGCACACTAAGCATTACGCTATCAAGACAGTTAAAGGTTTATGCACAAGCCTACGATATATTATGCATTTTCGAATACTGCATATTTATATAAGCATGTCCATGCTCCAACTGCTCTATGGTAGCCTAATGATTAGACGAATGGAAGGGGTAATTGATGGGGCACTTAACCACATAGGAAGGCCTCGCTAGGAATTACTTCTGACCCTGCATAAATTCGTATTTGTTTTCACCAACCCACCAATAATAGAAAAGAGTATGTAATATATATATATATATATACAAACAGTGTGGAAGGAGCCTGTAATATATATATATATATATATATATATATATATATATATATATATATATATATATATATATATACTTTGCTAGACTATTGAAATAGAAAATATATTTGAAACAAAACCCCAATATCTGTGACCGCGAGCTACTTCCCTAAGCTGAAAAAATCGCTTATTGTCAGTTAGAAAAATAAAATGAAACTATATAATATATATTATACAACACTGTAAAGTGAGTCTGGTTTATGGTCCGTTTCTTATGCTGGATAAATGTCTATCCTCTTTTGCCCATTATGTGCTAGAATAAAGCCTGAACACTAAAACAAACAATATATGTGAAGCAACGCCCCCAATATCAGTAGCCATGCACTAGTTCCCAAAGTTGAATAATATAGTTTGCTGGTAGGTAGAATATGCTAAAAGCATTAACACATATACACAGAAACAGTGAGTTGGTTCCCTCCCTTTCCCTGTGCAGTGCTAGACTACAACTTCGGTACAAACGAGACAACTATATTGGAAACTATATTATTTTATATGTGAACATATTTCCATCCCTTGCACTGATCTGCGGCCCTGTTTCCTACTCTGGATATCAATGTTTGTCGGTAGATATAATAATACAAAAACCATATATAAAAAAGCGCCTTTCTCCTTCCCTCTCCCTATCCAGTGATGGACTACAACATGGGTACTAAAAACCCTCGTAAAAACGTAAGATATATTATGTCCGAGTAGCCAGGGTGGCATTAAATACTAATTCCAGACGGTTTGCTTATATATATATATATATATATATATATATATATATATATAAAGTCAGTGGGCTTTATTAGATCTTCCCCTTTATTTAACAAATGTAACGGCTTATCTATAGCAATAGTCTTAACACTATCTGCTACGACGTCTTAGGGTTTATTTGATATTTTCTTAAATTATCATTAAGGAATTTACTTAATTTTTGCCATTTTCGAGCAATGTATGTAATTTGTCCCCTAAATAAAAAAAATAAAAAAAACGCCTTCCCAAACTTCCTTCGAACTAAAACAATGCCAACCATGACCCCCTTCAAGCTAAATGTGTACAAGTATCGATACAAGGAAATAAAATAAAAAATAGGAAAAGTAGGGATTGGGTTTGAGTATATAGATAGATAGATAGATCGATAGAAAAATGTCCCACCGAAGGCTGATTTATTTAAAGTTACAGTCTCGCTATCACTCGCCCAGAACAAAAATCAACACCTGAATGGGGTGAGCCGTCATATTATCGCCAAACTAATGGTGTGAAACGTCTAAGAATCTCCAAACTAAATGGAGCGAAACAGGGTAGGTCCAAAAAGAGCTCCAGTGAGTAATGCATACCTTACTTAACATTCTGACTCCCACATGTCCTTCCTAAGCTGAATGGTCGACAGAACACAAAAGTATTAAAACGCTATGATTACATTATACATTTTATCTGGGTATCATTTCACGATTGTTAACAGACCGCACTACATGATATTTTTTCTTCTAGGCATCAAAGGCGTAATACACATCAACCTTCTCACTCCCACAAATCCTTCCTAAGCTGAATAAAATCGTCTTATGGTGGCCAGAAAATATGAAGACACTCTGAAGCTGTTTTGATTTATTGGTTATTTTATGGAGGACCGCTAGGCATCAACTCTTAAGGGGAGGCAGACCGGGTTTTTTTCTGGACCCCCTTCTCCCCCATGTTTAGCCCCTTTACTGTTGAGACTTTAAGACGTTCGGCCCATTAGTTTGGCGATTTTAACACCTTTCGCCCCATTTCTTTGTCAATTTTATGACCTTTCGTGCCATTTAGTTGTTGATTCTTTTCCTGGCGAGCAATAGCGAGCCTGGAATTTTAAGAGGCACCGGCCTTCAGCCGGGACATTTTTCTATCGAAAAATTTACAAATTTATCTTGAAGGGGGGTCTAGGGTTTTTTGTTTTAAGCTTGATGGAGGTCTAGCGAGGAAACTAAGAAATAAAGGAATCAATGACCAAACAAACGGCCTGTCTCCCCTTAACCTTACGACTCCCACAAATCCTTCCTAAGCAGAATACAGTTATTAGGACCCCCTTCTCCCTCATGTTCAGCTCCATTACTTTGGTGATTGTTAAGACCTTTCGCCCCATTTCTTTTGTCAATGTATAAGATCTTTCGTGATATTTAGGTGTGCATTTTTTCCTGGCGAGAGAAAGCCAGCCTATAATTTCAGTGGAATTGGGTTTTGGCTGGGGCATTTATCTACCGAAAATGTACAAAATTATCTCTAAGGGAGGTCTTCTGGGTGTTATTATTTAAGCTTGGAGTTCTAGGATTTTATATACCGGTATATATATATAATACCGGTATTATTTTATATACCGGTATATATATAATACCGGTATTATTTTATATACCGGTATATATATAATACCGGTATTATTTTATATACCGGTATATATATAATACCGGTATTATATATAATACCGGTATATATATAATACCGGTATTATTTTATATACCGGTATATATATAATACCGGTATTATTTTTTAAAGCTTGATTGAGGTCTTGGAAGGAAACTTGAAAAAAAAGACAGAAATAAATGTAAGAAAGGCGCCATGTTACTGAAGGAGGCCAGGGAGAGGATGTCCTTAATGGTACCCTTAGCCTGACCCGACTCTCAAAACCACTATCTCTATCTCTATCTCTCTCTCTCTCTCTCTCTCTCTCTCTCTCTCTCTCTCTCTCTCTCTCTCTCTCTCTCTCTAACTATTTCTCTCTCTCTCTCTTTCTCTCTCTCTCTCTCTCTCTCTCTCTCTCTCTCTCTCTCTCTCCCTCTTTCTCTCACTACTACTATTACTGCAACTACTACTACTACTACTGCTTCTTCTACTACTACTAGTACTACTACTACTACGACTACTACGACTACTACTACTACTACTATTAATACTACTACTAATAATAATAACAATAAAAAGACAGAATAAGAATACAAATAATATTATTAAAAATAATACTAATAATACTAATACTAATAATACTAATAATAATAATAATAGTAGTAATAAATAACAATACTAGTAATAACAACAAAACCAATAATATCATAGACCCTTCTCTCAAATTATTACACATTTACCCACAAAACGATTAAAACTATTATTCGTGGGGGACTAATAATTATTTTCTCTCAATGCCCTCCAGAAATTTCCCAAGAATGAAAAGAAATCGGTGAGGTGAGGCAAAGTTTAATTAGGTTAGAAACCTCTCAGAAATGATGCGGGTGTAATGGAGAGAGAGAGAGAGAGAGAGAGAGAGAGAGAGAGAGAGAGAGAGAGAGAGAGAGAGAGAGAGAGAGAGAGAGAGAGAGAATTAGAGTTAGAGAGAGAGAGAGAGAGAATGAGAGTTAGAGAGAGAGAATGAGAGTTAGAGAGAGAATTAGAGTTAGAGAGAGAGAATTAGAGTTAGAGAGAGAAAATTAGAGTTAGAGAGAGAATTAGAGTTAGAGAGAGAGCGAGAGAGAGATAAAGAGAGAGAGAGAAAGAGAGAGATAAAGATAGAGAGAGAATGAGAGTTAGAGAGAGAATTAGAGTTAGAGAGAGAAACTTAGAGTTAGAGAGAAAATTAGAGTTAGAGAGAGAGAGAGTTAGAGAGAGAGAGAGTTAGAGAGAGAGAGATAAAGAGAGAGAGAGAGATAAAGAGAGAGAGATAATTAGAGTTAAAGAGAGAGAGAGAAAGGTAGAGAGAGCGACCAGTATTTCAGCTGTGTTTATGGAAGAGCTACGTACAGTACATTCCTCTGGCCATAATGGTGAAGAATGGAACCATATTAGACGGTCTGGGTAGGTTGTAATGGGGCAATCTATTATGTTTATATAGGTCTGTCCATATAACTACCTTTCTATATGTCGGTCGGTCGGTCTGTCTATCTATCTATCTATCTATCTATCTATCAATGTATTTCGGTCTCTCTATTTGTATATTTATGTTCCATCTATCTATCTATCTATCTATCTATCTATCAATGTATTTCGGTCTCTCTATATGTATATTTATGTTCCATCTATCTATCTATCTATCTATCTATCAATGTATTTCGGTCTCTCTATTTGTATATTTATGTTCCATCTATCTATCTATCTATCTATCTATCTAGCTATCTATCAATGTATTTCGGTCTCTCTATATGTATATTTATGTTCCATCTATCTATCTATCTATCTATCTATCTATCTAGCTATCTATCAATGTATTTCGGTCTCTCTATATGTATATTTATGTTCCATCTATCTATCTATCTATCTATCTATCTATCAATGTATGTCGGTCTCTCTATTTGTATATTTATGTTCCATCTATCTATCTATCTATCTATCTATCTATCTATCTATCTATCTATCAATGTATGTCGGTCTCTCTATTTGTATATTTATGTTCCATCTATCTATCTATCTAGCTATCTATCAATGTATTTCGGTCTCTCTATTTGTATATTTATGTTCCATCTATCTATCTATCTATCTATCTATCTATCTATCTATCAATGTATTTCGGTCTCTCTATATGTATATTTATGTTCCATCTATCTATCTTTCAATGTATGTCAGTTTCTCTATTTGTATATTTATGTTCCATCTATCTATCTATCTATCTATCAATATATGTCGGTCTCTCTATTTGTATATTTATGTTCCAGGAAAGTAAGAGAAGAGTAGATGAGGAATTTGGAAGGAATCTGAGTGTAAAATGGAGGGAGAGTAAGAAACTGTTCTGGAAAGAAGTCAAGAAAGTTAGGGAAGGTAGCAAGGGAAACAGTAAGGGTGTGAAAGATAAGAATGGGAGAATGCTAGCCGAGAAGCAAGAGAGAGTCGAAAGATGGAAGGAGTACTTCAGTGAGTTGCTAAATGTAAGGAATGAAGAGCCAGCAAACATAGCTGGATATGGTATGGGAGGGAGAAGTAGTGGAGGAGGAGGTGGGGATCAGGAGGTCAGAAGTGTGGGAAGCCATGAAAAGTTGGGGAAAGCACCAGGAACAGATGGAGTGTGTGGGGAAATGTTGAGGTATGGTGGTGAGATAGTGATAGAATGGGTATGGAAAATGTGCAAACTAGCATGGGAGAAGGGGAGTGCACCCGATGACTGGAAGACTGGCATAATAGTCCCCCTATATAAGGGCAAAGGGGAAAGAGGAGTGTGTGGTAACCACCCAGGAATACGTCTTCTAAGCGTAGTAGGGAAGGTATACAGTAGGGTAGTGATTGAGGGAGTGAGAGTGAGAACGGAGAAATGGATAGGCGACGAGCAGGGAGGTTTTAGGAAGGGAAGAGGATGTGTAGATCAGATTTTTACCCTGATTTGTGTTGTGGAGAAGTATCTGGAGAAGAAATAAAAGCTGTATGTTGCCTTTATGGACTTGGAGAAGGCCTATGACAGAGTGGATAGAGAAGGTTTGTGGAAAGTACTTAGAATATACGGAGTAGAGGGCAAGTTGCTGAAAGCAGTGAAGAGCATGTATGAGGGTGCAAAGGCCGCAGTACATGTGCAGAGTGAGCAGAGCGAGTTCTTTGACCTGAATGTTGGTTTGAAACAGGGGTGTGTGATGTCCCCGTGGTTGTTTACTGTATATATGGATGGAGTCATGAAAGAATACTATCAAGAGCAGTGGATGTTGGTGTATCGCTGAAAAGGGATGGAATTGAGTGGAAGCTACCTATACTGCTGTTTGCGGATGATACAGTTCTGATGAGTGATAATGAATTGGAGTTGCAGGGTCTGGTAAATGAATTTGGAACAGTGTGCGAAAAACGGAATTTGAAGGTAAATGCAGGGAAGAGCAAGGTTATGGTCTTCGAAAGGGGTGAAGTCAAGAGTGTGAGGTGAAGATGAACGGTCAGGCTATGGAGATCGTTAACTCTTTTAAGTATCTGGGCAGTGTGTTGAGTAAAGATGGGACTATGGATGAAGAAGTGCGGAAGAGGGTACAGCAGGGGAAGAGGGTTGTAGGAACGCTAAAAGCAGTAACAAGAAATAGGGTGGTCAGTATGGAAGTGAAGAAGTCCTTGCATGACAGTGTGGTAATCCCGACACTAACTTACGGAAGCAGCGAAGCATGGTCGTTGGTTGAGAGACTCAGACCAAGAGTGAGAGCAGTGGAAATGAATTACTTAGGGAGTGCGTGCGGAGTTACATGGAGGGATAGACAGACTAATGAGGAAGTAAGAAGGAGGTGTGGTGTGGAGGTAGATGTGCCCTTATTACCAAAAAGATATAAACAAGCTAGAACGAGTTCAACGTAGAGTTACCAAAATGATACCTAGCTTAAAGAACAAACCATACGAAGAGCGTCTTAGAGAATTAAATCTATTTCCTTTAACCCAGCGCAGATTAAGAGGTGACTTAATTCAAGTGTTCAAAATCATCAAAGGCATCGACAATATGAACTGTAGTAAGTACTTCACTATCGACCAATCTAATTACACGCGGGGAAACGGTTGCAAAATTATTGGTAAATCTTTTAACTCGCACGAATCTAAGAATTTCTTCTTCAATCGAGTTGTCAACTTGTGGAATGGGCTTCCCCGAGACGTTATAGACTGCATCACCGTTGATTCATTTAAACTCCGCCTAGACAAATATCTCTCATCAAACCCGTGACTGACTGCGTTTGTAAATGAATAACTTTATTTTATCCCCCCCTCAGTTACTAACCCATCTGTCCTCTACTAACTTCCTAATCCTGCCACGGACATTAGTTCCAGGGCAGTAATTCCCTTTCCAATGTTCCCTTACCCACTCTAAACCACTGTTTGGACACTTGATCCTCAGTGTTTTGGAGGACAAGCAACCTAGAAGGGTCACTAGATCTGTTGTTGCTTAATTTCCTTTGTACTCTCTCTCTCTCTCTCTCTCTCTCTCTCTCTCTCTCTCCTCTCTCTCTCTCTCTCTCTCTCTCTCTCTCTCTCTCTCTCTCTCTCTCTCTCTCTCTCTCTCTCACTCTCTCTCTCTCTCTCTCTCTCTCTCTCTCTCTCTCTCTCTCCATTTTCACTACATAGCCTTCCACATAATTTCCCTAGTGGACCATATTTCAGTACTGCTTCCCCGGATTAGCAGGACAGATATTTTTTAGGCCCCCTTTTTTGTTTTACAATTCTGGCATATACTCTTTTTCTCTCATATTGTTTTCTAAATTAATATGTCTAATCACACACATACACCCATCCACACACATACACCCACACACATACATACCATACACCCACCCACAAACATACACCGACACACATACATACACCCACCCACACACACCCACCGATATACACCCACACACATACATACACCCACCCGCCCACACATACATCGACATACACCCACACACATACATATATACACCCACCCACACCGACATACACCCACACACATACAGTACATACACCCACCCTCACACACACACCGACATACACCCACACACATGCATACACCCACCCACCCACACACACCGACATACACCCACACACATACATACACCCACCCACCCACCCACACCTACATCGACATAAACCCACACACATACATACACCCACCCACACACACACACACACACACACACACCGACATACACCCATACACGTACACCCAGACCCACATACTTCACCATCCACTCAACTTTTACTCTATAGGGGATTGACTCTCTCTCTCTCTCTCTCTCTCTCTCTCTCTCTCTCTCTCTCTCTCTCTCTCTCTCTCTCTCTCTAAACACTGGATGATACGGCAAGTTTTTAAAGATACTATTTCTTACATTTATTGCATCTACTTTTCTCTCTCATATTTTGTTTCTATATTTATATATAATCACACACACACACACACACACACACACACACACACACACACACACACACACACACACTCTCACTCTCTCACACTCACTCACTCTCTCTCTCTCTCTCTCTCTCTCTCACACTCACTCTCTCTCTCTCTCTCTGTCTCTTTCTGACTGATAGCAATACAAGACAACGACACAATCTTTATGTCCCCAGAACCAAGACTGACTCGGGAGCCAGAGCTATGTCTGTAACAGGTCCTAAGTTATGGAATCAACTACCATCGGATATCAAAGAGGCAAATACCGTACATGCATTTAAATCAAAGTTGAAAAAGAACTTATTAAATAATACATAATCTAAATATCGGGCCTTATTGTTCGCTATGGTAATATGATGTCCTTTGTATTCTTATTCATATTTGTATGATTGTGTATACGTGTATGTGTGTATTCCAATATGGATAGGGCCTACATATAAACTGTATACAGTCAAACAAATATAAATGTGTGTGTGAACGTATGTCCACGCACATGTTTATGTAATGTATGTACAGTATTCAATATATATTGATGAATGTATTCATGTATGTATATATGCATCTATGAATATCTACAAGATTGTATGCATATGTATGTAGGTATGTTGTATAGGCATGAACTGTATGTAATGCGTATGTGCGTATCTATGTGTATGTATATGCATGTGTTTTTGTATATAGCCTATACAATATGTATGCATGAAAGTATATTCGTGTGTATGTATGTATGTGTATATGTGTATGTATATATATGTATATGCATGTGGGTATGTGTGAGTATGTGTATATACGTATGCATATGTATATATACATACGCGTGTGTGTATGTATATGTGTGTACGCTGTATGTGTATATGTGCGTATATATGAGTATGTATATGTATGTACGGTATATATATGTGTGTATGTGTGGGCATATTGGTATATATATTTATGTATTGCGTGTATACAGTATATGCATCTGAATGTATACGTACTGTACAATCTAAGTTCATACCTTATAATTATGGCCTACCTAAGTTAATACTTAATGTACACTTTGTTATTGTAAATTATGAGCAGAATAACTACTTTTCAGAGGAAATAAAATTGTATTATTATATATTATTACATTCTCTCTCTCTCTCTCTCTCTCTCTCTCTCTCTCTCTCTCTCTCTCTCTCCTACAGCGCTGAACAAATTAAAGCTCCCTATGAATGTCTACAGTGAAAATTAATTACGACTGGAATTTTATGCGGTAATTAAATTATTATCGTATTAACACATTAAAGCACAATCAAGCCCTCAGTCACTCTTTCTCTTGTTCACTCACACACACACATACATACATACACAGACACACACAGCCACAGACATACACACACACACACACACACATTACCACTCTAATTAATTTACACTTACTAACCTACTTGCTTGCACTCGTCTACACTTCCTTGCTCACTTACCGGTGCTCGTCTCACTCACTTACATTCACTCTCTCTCATAATATCTGGTTTGCACCCACACACACACTACGTATAATGATAGCGTATAATTATCTTCATTTATTTAATACATGCGTGAACACACAGGCTTATTTAATGTAATCCAAATGTAAACTTGCATTTCTAAAACACACACACACACCAGGCACACCGTACCTTCTTTAATAACCCAATACTCCTCTCACTCTCACTCACTCTCTCTATCTCTCTCTCTCAATCTTCTCTATCCACTCCCCCCTTTTCTCTGTCTCTCTGTCTGTCTCTCTCTCTCTCTCTCTCTCTCTCTCTCTCTCTCTCTCTCGACAATTTTAATAAGACGTTCAAGTGGGAGTCATAAAACCTAGATAAAAGGTCGGGGGCCACCACCCCCGACGGGGGGGGGAGGGGTACCTTCAACACTATCACTTGGGGGGGGGGGGGGGGATTTTTATTGTTTTTGCCATTCTCAAGCAATATATATATACTTTTTAGTTTGCACCCTTTGGTCTAATATGGCAAACCCAATAAATACCCCACACACCGTCGTCGCACCAGGTATTATTAAGGGAGCCCACCTCGCTTTTTTGTTTTCTCTTTCTCTCCCTCTCTCTTTGGCTTGTATCCATTTGGCACCATTCAGCCTACTGTTTTAAGACGTTTACCCCCATCCAGGTGTCAATATTTTCCTGGCGAGCGGTAGCGAGCCAGCATATATGTATATTTTGTTGACAGCAAGCTAAATTTGTACATTTTTCGATAGAAAATGTTTCCGGCGAAGCCGGACTTCATACAATGCTGGCTCGCTATCACTCGCCAGGAAGAAATCAACACCTGGATGGGGATAAAAGTCTTAAAATAGTTCGCTGAATGAGACCGAATGGATACAGGCCAGGGAAAGAGAGAAAAGGAGAGAAAGACAAAACAAAAAGGAGAGAGGGTTGGCATACAGACCCAATAGTGCCAGAGATCGGCCAACCTCCGCCATCTTGGTGCCACTGGTCATATTTGACTCGCCTTACATTCAAATATTCTCCTGACCCATATATACATTGACAACTATCAAGGCTATAACAAGGGTATGGAGAAGGTATATAAGATCATTGAGCATATTATCATTAGCATATTATGTTCTTATGTTCTTATGTTCTTATTAGATCTATTATAGTCCGTTTCTTTTCAACTGACGGTAAATTGCAAGGTTTTCATTAAGTGGCACGAAAGGTCTCCATATTGATATATAAATGGGACGAAAGGTTATAAAATCGACAAGCTAATGCGGCGAACGTCTTAACATCTAAAAACCAATGGTGCTAAACACGAGGGAGAAGGGGGCCAGAAAACCCAGCCCATGGCGTTTAGAGAAACAGATGGCCACACGCTCAAGGTTGACTCCGTACCCTCTTAGATTATCTCCCTTGGGTAATTTCGGGAAGTGAGAGCAAAAATAGATGAAGCTTCCTTTATGCCAATAAATATGTAAATAAATATATGAATACACAAATATATATATAAATAAATAGATATATATACCAGTATATATATATATATATATATATATATATATATATATATATATATATATATTATATTAAGACTCAAACTGAGTATACAAACCTACGATATGCAACTAGCTGCTAATAGGGTTTTATTAATATTCAATTCAACCCGAGACATCTTCGAAATTGTATGTATCCGAATTAATGCCCACGCCAGCACAGTGTTCTTGAAATTCGGAAAGTGAGAGCTGAAATAGGTGAAGAATTATGCTCTTTTTGTAATACATATTTTGTTCTTTAATTATGGAGTGAGAATTATAGTAGGTGTAGGATTCAAGACACCAATTGTTAGTTTATATAATATCCTTTACTAATTGAGTTGAGTAATATCAAACATACATTAAACCTTCATGACGACGTCGATACAGGGAGTAAATTAAGGACTATCATTAGAAGGGTTGGAGGTTATGGGAGCCCACCTCGCTTTTTTCTCTTTCTCTCCCTCTCTCGTTGGCTTGTATCCATTCAGACCCATTCAGCCTACTGTTTAAAGACGTTTACCCCCATCCAGTTGTCAATATTTTCCTGGCGAGCGGTAGCGAGCCAGCTTATATATATTTTTGTTTTGACAGCAAGCTAAATTTTTAAACTTTTCGATAGAAAAATGTCTCGGGCGAAGCCGGATTTCTCCATACAATGCTGGCTCGCAATAGCTCGCTAGGAAGAAATCGACACCTGGGGATAAACGTCTTAAAACAGTTGGCTGAATGGGGCCGAATGGATACAAGCCAGGGAAAGAGAGAAAAGGAGAGAAAGATAAACAAAAAAATCCGTTGACCCCCCCTTCAACTAAGCATAACCTACTGGAAGATATTAATTGGGAAGGGTATATTAATTGGGAAGGGTATATTAATTGGGAAGGGTATATTAATTGGAAAGGGTATATTCATTGGAAAGGGTATATTCATTGGGAAGGGTATATTCATTGGGAAGGGTATATTCATTGGGAAGGGTATATTCATTGGAAAGGGTATATTCATTGGAAAGGGTATATTCATTGGGAAGGGTATATTCATTGGGAAGGGTATATTAATTGGAAAGGGTATATTCATTGGAAAGGGTATATTCATTGGGAAGGGTATATTCATTGGGAAGGGTATATTTATTGGGAAGTATATTATTGGGAAGGGTATATTTCTGGGAAGGGTATATTCATTGGGAAGGGTATATTGGGAAGGGTATATTCATTGGAAGGGTATTCATTGGGAAGGGTATATTCATTGGGAAGGGTATATTCATTGGGAAGGGTATATTCATTGGGAAGGGTATATTCATTGGGAAGGGTATATTCATTGGGAAGGGTATATTTATTGGGAAGGGTATATTCATTGGGAAAGGGTATATTCATTGGAAGGTATATTTATTGGGAAGGGTATATTCATTGGGAAGGGTATATTCATTGGGAAGGGTATATTCATTGGGAAGGGTATATTAATTGGGAAGGGTATATTAATTGGGAAGGGTATATTCATTGGGAAGGGTATATTAATTGGGAAGGGTATATTCATTGGGAAGGGTATATTCATTGGGAAGGGTATATTAATTGGGAAGGGTATATTTATTGGGAAGGGTATATTGGGATATATTCATTGGGAAGGGTATATACATTGGGAAGGGTATATTTATTGGGAAGGGTATATTCTGGAAGGGTATATTCATTGGGAAGGGTATATTTATGAAGGTATATCATTGGGAAGGGTATATTCATTGGAAGGGTATATTCATTGGGAAGGGTATATTCTTGGGAATATATTCATTGGGAAGGGTATATTTCATTGGGAAGGGTATTTATTGGGAAGGGTATATTCATTGGGAAGGGTATATTCATTGGGAAGGGTATATTTATTGGGAAGGGTATATTCATTGGGAAGGGTATATTCATTGGAAGGTATATTTAATTGGGAAGGGTTATATTCATTGGGAAGGGTATATTCATTGGGAAGGGTATATTCATGGGAAAGGGTAATATAATTGGGAAGGGTATATTCATGGGAAGGGTATATTCATTGGGAAGGGTATATTCATTGGAAGGGATATTCATTGGGGGTACATTGGGGAAGGGTATATTTATTGGGAAGGTATATTCATTGGGAAGGGTATATGATTTGGGGAGGGTATATTCATTGGGAAGGGTTTATTACTGGGGAAGGGTATATTCATTGGGAAGGGTATATTCATTGGGAAGGGTATATTCATTGGGAAGGGTATATTCATTGGGAAGGGTATATTCATTGGGAAGGGTATATTTATTGGGAAGGGTATATTCATTGGGAAGGGTATATTCATTGGGAAGGGTATATTCATTGGGAAGGGTATATTCATTGCGAAAGTTATATTCATTGGGAAGGGTATATTCATTGGGAAGGGTTATTATGGGAAGGGTATATTCATTGGAAGGTATATTCATTTAAGGGTATATTTATTGGGAAGGGTATATTCCATTGGGGAGGGTATATTCATTGGGAAGGGTATATTATTGGTGAAGGGTATATTCATTGGGAAGGGTATATTCATTGGGAAGGGTATATTAATTGGGAAGGGTATATTCATTGGGAAGGGTATATTCATTGGGAAGGGTATATTCATTGGGAAGGGTATATTCATTGGAAGGTATTTTATTGGGAAGGGTATATTCATTGGGAAGGGTATATTATTGAAGTATATTATGGGAAGGGTATCTTCGAAGGGTATATTTGGGAAGGGTATTTCCATAAGGGTTATTCAATATGAAGGGTATATTCATTGGGAATATTTATTGGGAAGGGTATATTCATTGGGAAGGTTCTATCTTGGGATTACATTGGGAAGGGTATTCATTGGGAAGGGTATATTTGGGAATAATACATTGGAGGGTTAACTTCATTCATTGGAAGGGTATATTCATCTAATTGGGAAGGGTATATTCATTGGGAAGGTATATTAATTGGGAAGGGATATATGTATGGGAATTGAAGGGTATATTCATTGGGAAGATAAATGAAGTATATCATTGGGAAGGGTATATTTATTGGGAAGGGTATATTCATTGGGAAGGGTATATTAATTGGGAAGGGTATATTTATTGGGAAGGGTATATTCATTACTATTCATTGGAAGGTTATCATTGGAAGGTATATTCAGAAGGGTATATTACTTATATATTCATTGAAGGGTTATTTATTGAATGTTATTATTGAAGGGTATATTCATTATAAGGGTATATTCATTGAAGGGTATATTAATTGGAAGGGTTATACATGGAAGGGTAATTATTGGGAAGGGTATATTCATTGGGAAGGGTATATTCATTGGGAAGGGTATATTTATTGGGAAGGGTATATTAATTGGGAAGGGTATATTTATTGGGAAGGGTATATTGGATAGGAATTGGGAAGGGTATATTGGATAGGAATTGTTATAGTGCCAGTATTAAACAGAAACAGAAGTATAGTATAAGATTAAAGGGGAGACTGACCGTTTGTTTGGTCTATTAATTCATTTATTCATATATTTGTTTTTCAGTTTCCTCCCTAGACCTCCACCAAGCTTAGAAAAACACCCCCTAGACCCCCCTTGAAGATAAATTTGTAAATTTTTCGGTAGAAAAATATCCCGGCCAAAGGCCTGTTCCTCTTAAAATTGCAGGCTCGCTATCGCTCGCCAGGAAATAATCGACACCTAAATGGCACGAAAGGTCTTAAAATTGACAACGAAATGAGGTGAAAGATGTTAAAATTGCCAAACTAATGGGCAGAGCGTCTTATAATCTCAAAACTAGTGGGGCTAAACATTAGGTAGAAGGGGGTCCAGAAAAACGGTCTGCCTCCCCTTAAGTCAATTAGCTACCGGGCTCAATCGTCTCTTTAGGTGCATTTTCTTGACCTCCTTGTCCCTCATGTTTAGCCTCATTAGTTTTGAGATTTTAAGACGTTCACCCCATTAGTTTTTTGGCCATTTTAAGAGCATTCGCCCCATTTCTTTGGCAATATTAAGATGTTTCGTGTCATTTAGGGTTCAATTTCTTTCTGGCGACCGATGGCGACCCTGCAATATAGGAGGAACCGGCCTTCGACGGGGGTATTTCTCTACCGAAAAATGCACAAATTTATCTCGAAGGGGGGTCTTGGGAATACTTGTTTAAACTTTATGGAGATAGAGGGAGGAAATGTATGAAAACAAATGTCCCCTTAAATTAGTTAGTACTGATAACTTAGGGGCGCCTGCAAAGCGTCAAAACTATTCCAAGGGTGTCAGCCCTATCAATACATCAAAAACCCAATCTTTTCAAAGCATAACAAAAGTTGGACCTTTTCAATTTGACAAAAGGCTGAAACTGACTGGATGATATCATATCATCAAAAATAGTTCGGGGTTAACATTAGCCTAACCTAACAACCTTACCTAACCTAACCTAGTAAGAATGGGGTTAACATTAGCCTAACCTAACAACCTTACCTAACCTAACCTAGTAAGAATGGGGTTAACATTAGCCTAACCTAACAACCTTACCTAACCTAACCTAGTAAGAATGGGGTTAACATTTTTGATACATCGATGACTTCCAACTTTTGATGCATTGAAGTGATATAAACATTTTTACACATTGATATGATCTGGGGAAAAACTGGTTTTTGACAAAATGAACACATCTGGAAAATTTGATGTACTGATAGCTTTTTGCAGATTTGATGAAATGATAGGAACAGTTTTTGACGCTTTGATGCTCCCCCATAACTTAATTGAGTTAAGGGGAGGTGGGTCGTTTTTCTAGATCCCCTTCTCCCTCATGTTTTTAGATTTTAAGAAGTTTGACCCATTAGTTTGTCGATTTTAAGACCCTTCGCTTCATTTTTTGACCTTTTGTGATATTTAGGGGTCGATGTTTTTCCCTGGCAAACAATATTGAGCCTGTAATTTTGAAAGAACCGGCCTTTGGCCGGTTCACTAGATCTGTTGTTGCTTGATTTCCTTTGTACTCCTTTGTACTCCTTTGTACTCAGCATCTCCACACATGACCAGAAAATTTATCCCTGAGAAGCCTCCGCCCACTTAGAGAAATGAAAACAGGCGGCAAAAGAGAGAGAGAGAGAGAGAGAGAGAGAGAGAGAGAGAGAGAGAGAGAGAGAGAGAGAGTACAAAGGAGTACAAAGGAAATAAAGCAACAACAGATCTAGTGACCCTTCTAGGTTGCTTGTCCTCCAAAACACTGAGGATCAAGTGTCCAAACAGTGGTTTAGAGTGGGTAAGGGAACATTGGAAAGGGAATTACTGCCCTGGAACTAATGTCCGTGGCAGGATTAGGAAGTTAGTAGAGGACAGATGGGTTAGTAACTGAGGGGGGGATAAAATAAAGTTATTCATTTACAAACGCAGTCAGTCGCGGGTTTGATGCAAGATATTTGTCTAGGCGGAGTTTAAATGAATCAACGGTGATGCAGTCTATAACGTTTCGGGGAAGCCCATTCCACAAGTTGACAACTCGATTGAAGAAGAAATTCTTAGATTCGTGCGAGTTAAAAGATTTACCAATAATTTTGCAACCGTTTCCCCGCGTGTAATTAGATTGGTCGATAGTGAAGTACTTACTACAGTTCATATTGTCGATGCCTTTGATGATTTTGAACACTTGAATTAAGTCACCTCTTAATCTGCGCTGGGTTAAAGGAAATAGATCTAATTCTCTAAGACGCTCTTCGTATGGTTTGTTCTTTAGGCTAGGTATCATTTTGGTAACTCTACGTTGAACTCGTTCTAGCTTGTTTAGATCTTTTTGGTAATAAGGGCACCAGGATTGAACGCAGCATTCCAGAAGAGGGCGGACTAAGGAATTGTAAAGGGTTAGGATAACTTCTTTGGATTTATGCTCAAATGACCTGCCTATAAAGCCAATTATTTTGTTTGCCTTCTTAACAACTTCTGAACATTGTTGACTCGGTTTTAGGTTACTCGATATTGTTACTCCCAGATCAGTTTCTCTGTTTACATTCTTAAGCTGAGTGCCATTCATCGAATAGTTTGCTTTCTCATTTAGGTATCCGACATGTAGTACTTTACATTTATCCGCATTGAAACTCATTTGCCAAATTTGGGCCCAACATGACAATTTATCTAGATTGTGTTGCATATCGTCAACTTGTTCTTTTGAGAGTACGCTATTTGCAATTTTTGTATCGTCAGCAAATTTTGAGATTGTACAGGTGAGACCCTCATCTATGTCGTTGATGTAAATTAGAAAGATAATTGGTCCTAGTACCGATCCCTGGGGTACCCCGCTACTTACATTGGTCCATTTAGATGCCTTACCGTTTATGACTACCCTTTGCTTTCTGTTGCTGAGCCAATTTTCTATCCATTTCAACACACCGTCTTGTATTCCATGCGCTTTTAGTTTTAGCAGTAAACGTTTGTGGGGAACTTTGTCAAAGGCCTTTTGAAAATCAAGGTATATAATCTACAGCTTTACTCTCATCGTAGAGGTTGAGGATATCGTGGAAGAAGTCCAAGAGGTTTGTTAAACAGGAACGTTTTTTACGAAAGCCGTGTTGAGTATCTTTAAGTATGTTATTTTCCTCTAAGTGATTTACGAGTCTGTCTCGTATGACCGTTTCTAGCATTTTACATACAACTGAGGTTAAGCTAATTGGACGATAGTTACTGGGTAGGGATTTGCTGCCTTTTTTGAATATCGGTGTTACGTTGGCTAGCTTCCACTGATCAGGCATAGTTCCAGACTGCAAGGATTTATTGAATAGTAATGTCAGTGGTTTGGAGAGCTCATCCTTAGCTTCCTTTAGAACTCTAGGCGAGATTGTATCAGGTCCTGGCGTTTTATTTACCTTGAGTTTATCTAACAATTCAATACTTCTCTCTCTGTAACGGTGATATTGCTTAGAACATCTGAATTATCAATCTGAATCGGCGATGGTGTAGGGGTATCAATGAGGTCTTCTGTTTGTAAAAACTGATGCAAAGAAGGTATTGAGGGCATTACTCATTTGTACTTCGTCTTTGGTGTATTCTCCATTTTCATCGACTAACGGTCCAACAGTTGAAGTAACTACTTTTTTCTTTCTGATATAACTATAGAATTCTTTCGGGTTTGTTTTACTTTGATTCGCATATGTAACTCTAAGGTCTTTTTACTTTGCTTAATTAACTTTTTGGCTTTGCGTCGTAGCTCTACAAATTTCACCCGTTCTTCGTCATTTTGTGAGGATTTTAATCTATCATTAGCAAATTTTTTAGCAAGCAGGCAGTTTGAATATCTTTATTCCACCATTTGGGCTTATTATTATGGCCTGGACGCCGTATTTTCGATGGTATGCAGTCTTGCACTGCTTTTAGGTAAGTGGTTTCGAATAACTTCCAAGATGTATTTATGTCGTTATTGTTAAGAGAGAGAGAGAGAGAGAGAGAGAGAGAGAGAGAGAGAGAGAGAGAGAGAGAGAGAGAGAGAGAGAGAGAGATCAACACAAAGGTGGGTGGGAGTGCCATTTCGTTGCCAGTCGAGCAAGAAATGAGTTAGCATTATTTCCCTCACACTGTTACATGCCAAAACAAATCAATACCTACATTATTATAGAACACACAACTATATCACACTCCCCCGCCAGTCTGACGCACTCGGTATACCATAACGCGATGTGTCCTTCTATTCTGGTCATCATTAGACAATTTTATTCAGCTCAGGAATAGCATCAAGGAATCAAAGGAGCCATTGTCTATCTTACATAAACATCTGACTCCCACAAGTCTTTCCTATGCTTAAGGGGAGGTAATTAATTTGTTCCCTAGACCTCCATCAAGCTTAAAATTACACCCCCTTGAGTCCCTTTCAAAATAAATTTGTACATTTTTCGGTAGAAAAATGTCCCGGCCGAAGGCCGGTTCCTCTTAAATTACAGGCTCGCTATCGCTCGCCAGGATAAAATCGACACCTAAATGGCACGAAAGGTCTTAAAATTGACAGAAATGGGTTGAAAGTTCTTAAAATCTTCAAAATAATGGGGCAAACGTCTTAAAATTAGAAAAACAATGAGGCTAAACATGAGGGAGAAAGGAGTCAAGAAAAAAATCCCTCAAGTGGAGATCTCCCCTTAAGAAAACTGTCTAATGGTACCCCTCACCCCCCAAAAAAATAAAGAAATACAGAAATAATGCGTCATGGTATACTGAAACGGGTACATTAAAGGAATGTTGTTTATATATTTACCACTTAATTAATGTTGTTTATATACCCCACTTATTATGTTGTTTATATATTTACAATAATTAATGTTGTTTCATATTTACCACTTAATTAATGTTGTTATATATTACCACTTAATTAATGTTGTTTATATATTTACCACTTAATTAATGTTTATATATTTACCATTTAAATGTTGTTTATATTCACCACTTAATTAATGTTGTTTATATATTTACCACTTAATTAATGTTGTTTATATATTTACCACTTAATTAATGTTGTTTATATATTTACCACTTAATTAATGTTGTTTATATATTTACCACTTAATTAATGTTGTTTATATATTTACCACTTAATTAATCTTGTTTATATATTCACCACTTAATTAATGTTGTTTATATATTTACCACTTAATTAATGTTGTTTATATATTTACCACTTAATTAATGTTGTTTATATATTTACCACTTAATTAATGTTGTTTATATATTTACCACTTAATTAATGTTGTTTATATATTTACCACTTAATTAATGTTGTTTATATATTTACCACTTAATTAATGTTGTTTATATATTTACCACTTAATTAATGTTGCTTATATATACCACTTAATTAATGTTGTTTATATATTTACCAATTAATTAATGTTGTTTATATATTTACCACTTAATTAATGTTGTTTATATATTTACCACTTAATTAATGTTGTTTATATATTTACCACTTAATTAATGTTGTTTATATATTTACCACTTAATTAATGTTGTTTATATATTTACCACTTAATTAATGTTGTTTATATATTTACCACTTAATTAATGTTGTTTATATATTTACCACTTAATTAATGTTGTTTATATATGTACCACTTAATTAATGTTGTTTATACCACTTAATTAATGTTGTGTTTATATATTTGACCACTTAATTAATGTTGTTTATATATTTACCACTTAATTAATGTTGTTTATATATTTACCACTTAATTAATGTTGTTTATATATTTACCACTTAATTAATGTTGTTTATATATTTACCACTTAATTAATTAATTAATCAATTGATTTGTTGTTTAGTTTCCTGCCTAGACCCCCACCAAGGTTAACAAAATAAATAAATAAATAAATAAAACAAAACTGTCTTGATAGCGTAATATTGAAATGTACGGAATTTCGGTGTGAGTATCCTAGGTTCGAGTCCTTGGATTGCCACATGTATTTGTTGATTTCATAAATTGAGTTTAGAAGTAAAGTTGGTTGGTGAATATATATATATATATATATATATATATATATATATATATATATATATATACCGGTATATATATCTATATATATAGATATAATATATATATATAGTATATATATGATATTATATATATATATATATTTATATACCCCCAAGACTCAGTTGATAGTGTCCCTGCCCAGTAGATCGCGTTCAATCCCAGCTCAGGTTAAAACAAAATCTGAGAGCAAGAGAGATGGGTAATGGTCTCTGGTTGATTAATGTGGAAAAGCGTTTGTGAATCCTTGAAGGACGGGCGCTATATTTAAGGAACCAGACGATTATTATTATTATTATTATTATTATAAAAATGCCCAAGCCAAAGGCCAGTTCCTCATAAATCGACAATTAAATGGCATGAAAAGTCTCACAATTGACGAATAAATGGGGCGAAATCTCTTAAAATAGCCCAATTTATGGGGGCGGACGTCCTAAAATTTCAAAACTAATGGGGCTAGACATGAGGGAGAAGGTCCACATAAAAACCCTTACAAGACACTTTCTTTATTATCTATTAGCAGAAACTATACAATGGGGAAATGTGTGTTGCTTTTCTCTCCCACCAATATACTTACATAAAGGGGAGGTTTTTAGTGTGTTTCCTAGACTTCCATCAAGCTTGAAGTTACACCCCCTTGACCTCCTTTCAAGATAAATTTGTACATTTTTCGGTAGAAAAATGTCCCGGTCGAAGGCCGGTTCCTCTTAAATTACAGGCTCGCTATCGCTCGCCAGGAAAAATTCGACACGTAAATGGCACGAAAGGTTTTAAAAGTGACAAATGGGGCAAAAGTTTTTAAAATTGCCAAACTACTGTGGCGAACGTCTTAAATTCTCAAAAGCAATGGGGCTAAACATGAGGGAGAAAGGGATAAATAAAACAATCCCTCAAGTGGAAATCTCCCCTTAAGGGGGGTCACCGTTTTTTTTTTTATCTTGTTCTGCTTTTCACTCTTTCCCTGGCTTGTATCCATTTGGCCCCATTCAGGCAACTGTTTTAAGACGTTTATCACCATCCATGTGTCGAATTCTTCCTGGCGAGCGATAGCGAGCCAGCATTGTATGGACAAATCTGGCTTCGCCAGAGACATTTTTCTATCGAAAAATGTACAAATTTAGCTTGCTGTCAAAACAAAAATATATACAGTATATGCTGGCTCGCTACCGCTCGCCAGGAAAATATTGAGACCTGAATGGGGGTAAACGTCTTAAAACAGAAGGCTGAATGGGGCCAAATGGAGGGAGAAAAAGAGAAAAAAAAGCGAGGTGGGCTCCCTTAATGATTGGTGCGTGTGAGTGTGTGTATTTCCCCCCCCCCCCTCCCCCCCCCCCCCGCCAATGCTCTCTCACTATTCCACTTTGTATAATTATCCTATTTATATCTCTCTCTCTCTCTCTCTCTCTCTCTCTCTCTCTCTAAAGACATTCTAGGAAGTCAGTCTAATCATATACAGTAGACAAGGTGCAGGAGAGAGAGAGAGAGAGAGAGAGAGAGAGAGAGAGAGAGAGAGAGAGAGAGAGAGAGAGAGAGAGAGATAGCGTAGATAGACATGTAAATAGATATATGGACATATATAGATAGATATATACTTTACGTAAGGCACGTGGTACCCGTCTTGCAACTCAATCCCACCCCTACTCTGTGCAACTCTCCAACCCGAGAGTGAAACGTTACTCTCAAACTTTCTTCTACTCAACAGCTGAGCTCTGGAACTCTCTCAGTCTTTCCCTCTTCCTATGACTTAAATTGCTTCAAACTCCGTGTGTCCAGGCATTTTGGCTCGAACGTC
>CM064520.1:15849264-15866764 GCA_032716605.1 Paralithodes platypus
GGCCGGGGATTGAACCCCCGACCCCTCGTGTGTGAGACGAGAGCTCTACCTGCTAGGCTACGGGCTCTGTGTGTGTGTGTGTGTGTGTGTGTGTGTGTGTGTGTGTGTGTGTGTGTGTGTGTGCTTGCATGATAGTGTACTGTGTATGTGTGTTTCATATGTGTACTTATTATTCTTATTGCTATGTGTGTGTGTGTGTGTGTGTGTGTGTGTGTGTTTACTTAACGCACCACGTCAGAGTTGTGAACAAACATCTCTGGCTCATTCTGGATTTAGCGTTATGATAGCGTATGCAAAGTTGGTTAACACAAATTTGTTTGTTCGAGAGGGGAGAAGGAGGGAGGGAAATCTGATAAAGGGAGGCAAAGGAGGGCGAAAGGGAGAGAGGAAAGAAGGGTGAAACGAGTGAGGGAAGGAGAAGAAGGATGAAAGGAAGGATGGAATGAATGAGTGAATGAATGAATGAATGAATGAATGAATGAATGAATGAATGAAGGAAGGAAGGAACGAAGGAAGGGAGGAATTAAGGAAGGAAGGAAGGAATTAATGAGTGAATGAATGAATGAATGAATGAAGGAAGGAAGGGAGGAATGAATGAATGAATGAATGAATGAATGAAGGAATGAATGAATGAAGAAATGAATGAATGAAGGAAGGGAGGAATGAATGAAGGAGTGAATGAATGAAGGAGTGAATGAATGAATGAATGAATGAATGAAGGAAGGAAGGAAGGAAGGAAGGAAGGAAGGAAGGAAGGAAGGAAGGCAGGGAAGAAGGATGAAAGATAGGAAGGGTGAACATTAGAATGAAGGAAGGAAACAAGTATCTAGAAAGAAATAGATAGAGGAAAAAACACGGTGAAAGGAAGAGCGGAAGGGACAAATGAAGGAAGGAAGCAAGAAATGAAGATACGATTTAATAAAGACATGGAAATACGAAAACAAAAATGAAGGGAAAGAGTAAACAGAGGGAAAGAAAGGGAGGGAGGAATGAAAGTAGGAGAGGAGAGAGAAAACGGAGAGAATGGGAATAAATACAAGGACAAAGAATGAAAGGATGGAAGGAGGACACAATATATAGAAAATCACCAGCAAGAAAACACGAGAGGACACAGGATAGATACATGGGCCTAATGAAAGGAAGTGTTTTTGATGATAACGGAAATTGGGAAAGGATATTGCGGTACGAAAGAAGGAGGGAGGGAACGAAGAAAGGGAGGAAGGGAGGAAGGGAGGAACGGAAGAAGGAAGGAAGGAGGGAAGGAGGGAAGGAAGGAAAGGGAGATACGATAAAGAAGGGGGGAAAGGAAAACAAAGGAAGATGGCGGAAAAGGCATGACAATCTAAAATGGGGATCATTTGAGATTAAGGGGGTGTTTTTCTGAAGCCCTTCTCCTTCATGTTTAGCCCGATTAGTTTTGAGATTTCAAGACGTTCGCCCCATTAGTTTGGCAATTTCAAAACCTTTCGCCCCATTCGGGTTGGGTGTGAAAGAGATCTGCCGTGTGTGGGCCAATCGACTCTCTGCAGACTCCTGTGTTCTCATGTTCTTATTTCTTTGTCAATTTTAAGACCATTTGTGCCATTTACCATGGGTTTCAGAGGCCGTGTTACATCGTTTTTCGCAAATAACTTATTAACAAACAGTTGGACCAGTATGATATTATGCCACAGCTTGTTTCACACCGTGCCCTAATTTTCGTTAATATTGTGCATTACCAAAAGTGGAGAATTAAGTCACTTGTCCCAGTGTCATGAGGTTAAAGTCACACCTGTATGACGAGGAAACGGACAAGGCTACTGTGGCTTACCTGCAAAACCACCACACCATTATTGCTCCTCCATCAAACACAGTAGTTATCAACCACCACCCAACCCTATCATCGCCTTTACTTTCAAGTTATCTGTCACTATCAAATATAAATATATACAATATATGTATTTTTGTATATTTATATTTGATAGTGACCGATAACTTGAAAGTAAAGACAATAATAGGGTTGGGTGGTGGCTGATAACTGCCGTGTATGATGGAGGAGCAATAATATTTTGGTGCTTTCACAGGTAAGCAACGGTAGCCTTGTCCGTTTCCTGGTGAGCGATAGCAAGCCACCATATTTTGGTTAAAGTGTTAGACAGCTGGCAAAATGTGTACATTTTTCGATAGAAAAATGTCTCCGGCGCCGGATTTCTCCATAAAATGTTGGCTCGCTATCACTCGCCAGGAAAATATAGACACTTGGATGGGGATAAATGTCTTAAAACGGTAGTCTGAACGGGGCCGCATGGATACAACCAAGAAAGAAACAAAAAACAGGTCACCCCCCTTACCGGTAAGTAACCAAAACATACATATCGGTAAAATACTTCAACAAATGATACGAGTACGAACAAGGTAACAATAAACATAACCAGACACAATATAATGAAAGCAATCACCCAGACGGATGGATGGCAGAGAACTATGTAAGGATCGGTGAAAAAAAAAAAAAAAAAATGGGTAGTGTGTGTGTGTGTGTGTGTGGGTGTGTGAAAGAGAAAACTACTTGAATATATATATATATATATAGAGAGAGAGAGAGAGAGAGAGATAGATAGACATAGATATAGATTCAATTGTGCCGCCTCTCCACATCTTTCCCCGTAGAACTAGGGCAGCTGAGAGCGCCCATGAATTTACACTTTCTCCTCCACAATGCAGAACTTCTGCTTATCAGAATTAATTTATCCCCAGAGCTACTACTCTTTGGAATTCACTTCCCTCGAATTGCTTTCCACAAACTTACAATCAACAAATGTTTAAATCCAGTTGTTACAAACATTTTATGAATGGAGGATGCCTTTAGGCACATGGACCTTTTTGTTTTATCTGTGTTTTTCCTTCCTCCGTTCATTGTCTCTTAAAAAAAAAAAAAAAAAAAAAAAAAAAAAGATAGATATACATATAGATAGTTAGATAGAAAGATAAATATATACAGTAGATTGACAAAAAATATATATAACAGTAATCAAATAACAAAAGAGACATATTTAATTAAAGCAATAACTCAAGCTGATGGCAGAGAAGTATGTAAGGATTGTGAGGAGGAGAGAGGGGAGGAGCTTTGTAGGAATCCTGATAAAATGGTACGCGATGAACGACATTAACAGAGGGAACATACAAAGCTGAGAGAGAGAGAGAGAGAGAGAGAGAGAGAGAGAGAGAGAGAGAGAGAGAGAGAGAGAGAGAATAACATAGCAACAAAGGCAGAATAACACATAATGATGGCAATAACCAGACGGATGACAGATAAATAAGTGAGGCTTGTGAGGAAGAGGCAGCAGCTTCGTAAAGATCGTGATAAAAGGGAAACAGAGATAGGGAAAATAAAATAAATGACAAATAGCACGTAAGTAAATAAATTACAAATAGCACGTAAGGAAATAAATGACAAATAGCACGTAAGGAAATAAATGACAAATAGCACGTAAGGAAATAAATGACAAATAGCACGTAAGGAAATAAATGACAAATAGCACGTAAGGAAATAAATGACAAATAGCACGTAAGGAAATAAATGACAAATAGCACGTAAGGAAATAAATGACAAATAGCACGTAAGGAAATAAATGACAAATAGCACGTAAGGAAATAAATAACAAATAGCACGTAAGGAAATAAATGACAAATAGCACGTAAGGAAATAAATGACAAATAGCACGTAAGGAAATAAATGACAAATAGCACGTAAGGAAATAAATGACAAATAGCACGTAAGGAAATAAATGACAAATAGCACGTAAGGAAATAAATGACAAATAGCACGTAAGGAAATAAATGACAAATAGCACGTAAGGAAATAAATGACAAATAGCACGTAAGGAAATAAATGACAAATAGCACGTAAGGAAATAAATGACAAATAGCACGTAAGGAAATAAATAACAAATAGCACGTAAGGAAATAAATGACAAATAGCACGTAAGGAAATAAATGACAATGACAAATAGCACGTAAGGAAATAAATGACAAATAGCACGTAAGGAAATAAATGACAAATAGCACGTAAGGAAATAAATGACAAATAGCACGTAAGGAAATAAATGACAAATAGCACGTAAGGAAATAAATGACAAATAGCACGTAAGGAAATAAATTACAACTAGCACGTAAGGAAATAAATGACAAATAGCACGTAAGGAAATAAATGACAAATAGCACGTAAGGAAATAAATGACAAATAGCACGTAAGGAAATAAATGACAAATAGCACGTAAGGAAATAAATAACAAATAGCACGTAAGGAAATAAATGACAAATAGCACGTAAGGAAATAAATGACAAATAGCACGTAAGGAAATAAATAACAAATAGCACGTAAGGAAATAAATGACAATGACAAATAGCACGTAAGGAAATAAATGACAAATAGCACGTAAGGAAATAAATGACAAATAGCACGTAAGGAAATAAACGACAAATAGCACGTAAGGAAATAAATTAATAGAGATATACGAAGCCAAATTGGAAATGGGAAACACGAAACAGAGATAAAGGAAAAAAGGTAGAAAACAAAACATCAAGGAAGAAAAGAAAGAAACCGAGGAATAAGAAGCAAAATGGAAAAGGGAAACAGAAAACAGAGATAAAGCAAAGGAGAGAAGAAAACCAAACAAGAATAATGGCGAGGGAGAAACGAAAAAAACAACAACAGCCGAATAAGAAGCAAAATGGAAAAGGGAAACAGAAAACAGAGATAAAGGAAAAGAGAGAAGAAAACAACACAAGAAAATATATAGGGAGAAACGAAAAAAACAGCGGAATAAGAAACAAAATGGAAAAGGGAAACAGAAAACAGAGATAAAGCAAAAGAGAAGAAAACAAAGCAGACGATAAATGACAAGGAAGAAAACATGTAAAAGAAAAGACAAGAAGAAGAAGAAGAAGAAGAAGAAGCAAGAGGTGGAACAGTGAAACATGGAAGAGAGAAAGTATTAACACATGAAAAAAAAGAGTGAAAAGAAGAGAATATATTATGAAACAAGAAGAACAAATAAACCTCCAAGAGAAAACTAAAACAGGTGAAAAGGACAATAAGGAGGGGAAACTAATGAAAATAACGGCGCTCCAGAAAAAAAAAAAAAAAAATCAATTATAAATGACAACCAGAAAGACAAATGTGGAAAGATAAACAAGAAGAAGGGGAAAATGAAAAATGGAAACAAAATGAAATAATAATCAAACTAATGGAAGGAACTGAATTTAAAGAGACAAAAAAGGGTTAAATTACTCGACCGTGGACGAAATGACTTTTGGGCGAACAAAACCGTGTTATGTATAGTTGATAGTGATTATATATTATAAGGGCACTATTTTTTTTTTTTTTACCAAAGTCGGTTCGCTCAAGGGAGGTTTCGCTCACAATTATTTTGATGTATTCTAATGTTAAAGTATTTTGGCTTCCGTTAGATTAAGCTGCAATTATATTATCGTCTATTCATTCTGACAAGCTTAAAAGGAATATAAAGCAAAACAAACAAAAATACACAAAACAAAACATATATAAACAAAGAAAATCAAACCAAAATAATACAAAGCAAAACAAACGCATAACAAACAAACTAAAACAAATCAATATATACAAAACAAAACAAATATAAACAAAAACAAATCAATATATACAAAACAAAACAAATATAAACAAAAACAAAGAAAGAGAAGGAAGGAGAGACCAAACTTGGCTCTGCAGGAAGCCAGCGCAGGAAGAGGTAAATACAATAAAAAAAAAAAAGTTGGAAAGAAAACGAGGATAAAATGGGGTTGAATAGAAAACGAGTTAAGGGGCTAGTGCTTTTTTATTTAGGATACGTCTTATTCATATAATATATTTAATTTTAAGTTTCCTCGTTAGTCAAGCTTTAAAAAAACACACCCCATATATACCCTTTCAAGATATATTTGTACATTTTTCGGTAGGAAAATGTCCCGGTTCCTTCAAACATTACAGGCTCGCTATAGCTCCCGAGGAAAAAGTCGACACTTAAACGGCACGAAAGGTCTTAATATTGACAAAGTAATGGGACAAAAGGTCTCAAAATCGCCAAACTAGTGAACGAACGTCTTAAAATCGCAAAACTATTGGGTCTAAGCATGAGGAAAAAGGGGGTCTAGAAAAAGCGAGTACCTCCCCCTTAACTATTATAAATGGAAGAGATGCCGTGGCGTATGGTATAGAGCCGATAATAATTGATACGCTAGCAAGGCAAGGGACTGGAGTTCTCGAAAAGAGGTTCTAGTTCTAACGCTATATTCTTAACTTACAGTGTGCTGGCTTAGTAATCCAGAAGGGTTGATAGCCTCTGAAGTCCTATTTTAACTAACTACCTTAACTAACTAAAAAAGGCCAGACAGATACGGATGAAAGAAGATGGGATGCAGCAAAAAAAAAAAAAAAAAAAAAAAAAAAAACAACAACATGGGAGGAAGGAAGGAAGGAGAAGAATAGTGGAAATATAAATAAAAATACATGTAAAGGAAACACGGAGGAAAGCGAAACGGAAGGAGGAAAGAAGGACAAGAGGTATATGAGTATTAGAAGCGTTGGTTGAAGCGGCACCCACAACCCTGTAACGTAAGGAGGATATAAGACGTCGTTGGCTGGGGTTACTTATATACCCTTCGTGTAAAAGAGAAAGGGAGAGAAGAAGAATAGAGAATGTATAAGGACAATAAAAGGAATAAAGGAAGGGTGTAAGAAAGGAACAAGAGGACGAGAATGAAGGAAAATAAGGAGGACAAAAAGGGAAAGGGAGAGAAGCATAGAGAATGTATAAAGACACAAAAAGAAGGAATAGAAGAAGGAATGGAAAAAGAGGACAATAATGGAGGGAAATAAGGTGGAAAACAAAAGAGAAGGGAAAGGGAGAGAAGAATAATGAATGTAGAAGAACAGAGAGGAAGGAGGGAATAGAGGAAGGGTGTTAGTTAGTAAGGAAGGACAAAGAGGACAAGAATGAAGGATTATAAGGAGGAACAGAAAAGAGAAGGACCAGATATATGGGTGTTAAGGGGGGTCACAGGATTTTTTTTTTCTCTTCGTTTCTCTCTTTCTCTGGCTTGTATCTATTCGGCCCCATTCAACCTAATATTTGAAGACGTTTACTCTCATCCAGGTGTCAATATTTTCCTGGCGAGCGGTAGCGAGCCAGCACATATATATTTTTGTTTTGACAGCAAAGCTAAATTTGTACATTTTTCGATGGAAAAATTTCTCCGGCGAAGCCGGATTTCTACATACAATGCTGGCTCGCTATCGCTCGCCAGGAAAAAATGGACACCTAGAGGGGGATAAACGTTTTAAAACAGTTAGCTGAATGGGGCCCAATGGATACAAACCAGGGAAATAGAGAAAAGGAGAGAAAGATAAAACAAAAAAGCCGGTGACCCCTCTTAAAAGCGTTGGTTGAAACGGCGCCAACATCTCCGTAACGTAAGTAGGATAAAATGCGTCGTAGGCTGGGTCACTTACTGTATATACCCTTCACGTTAAATCGAAAGGGAGAAGAGAGGAAAGGAGAGAATAAAAACATGAGAGAGGAGAATAAAGTAAGAAAGCAAGCAAGGAAGGAGGGAAGACAGAGGGGAAATATACAGTAAAAGAGAAAGGGAGAGGAGAGGAAATGAGAGAGGAGAATAATGTAAGCAAACGAGTAAAGAAGGAGGGAGGGAAGACAGAGAGGAAATAAACAGTAAAAGAGTAACAAAGAGGAGAGGAAATGAGAGAGGAGAATAATGTAAGAAAGCAAGCAAGGAAGGAGGGAAGACAGAGAGGAAATAAACAGTAAAAGAGAAAGCAAGAGAGGAGAATAATGTAAGAAAACAAGCAAGGAACGAGGGAAGACAGAGAGGAAATAAACAGTAAAAGAGAAAAGGAGAGGAGAGGAAATAAGAGAAGAGAACTAACTATGCAAACAAGCAAGAACAGAAGGAAGACAGAGAGGAAATAAGAAAGGGAAAAGAGGACACGAATGTAGGAAACTAGGGAGGACAGAAAACGGAAGGACAAAATATAAAGTTGAAGCACATCTCTATAACGTAACCAGAATACAATAGGTCCATATACACCCTCCACTTTGTTGCGTTAAGGGGACAGTGGTTATTTTGGGGAGTCTATTTATGTAGATTCATATAATTTTTAGTTTCCGCCCTAGACCTCCATCAAACTTTAATAAAAAAAGACATCCACTAGATCCTCCTTCGAGATTTATTTGTACATTTTTCGGTAGAAAAATGTCACGGCCGAAGGCCGGTTCCCCCATAATTGCAGGCTCGCTTTCGCTCGCCAGGAAAAAAAATCGACACCTAAAGGGCTCGAAAGGTCTTAATATTGACACAAAAATGGGGCGAAATGCCTTAATATTGACAAAGAAATGGGTCGAAAGGTCTTGACATCGACAAAATAATGGGGCAAACGTCTTAAAATCTCAAAACTAATGGTGATGCGTATGAGGAAGAAAGGGGGCCAGAAAAACGGTTCATCTCCCTTTAATGGGGTCTGGTCCGACGTGTTGTGGGTTATTATGATATTTGGTTTAATTATTATTGAGCATTTTGCCAGCTTTTGCCATTTTCGAGCAATGTTTTGTTTTTAGTTTGTCCATTAGGCTAACACAAACACCTTCCCAGACTTCCAACAAACTAATAAAGGTCGACCCATATCCCCTTCAAGCTAAATTTGTAAATTTTTCGATATAATAAGGTCCCACACAAGGCTGATTTCTTCCAATGTTACAGGCTCGATATCGCTCGCCCAGAAAAAATCAACACCTGAATGGGATGAAGCGTCTGAATATTACCAAACTAACGGGGTAAAACGTCCTAAAATCACAAAACTAATGGGGCCGAAACAGAGGAGGCCTAACAAGACCTCCCTTGGACCAAATAGGGTTAACCCCTTCTGTACCGGCGACGTCTTTTGAACTATATTCTGGCTATTGTTCAACGTTATTATTCAGTTTTAAAAGGGCCTCGAACAATCAACAGGCTTCGAATGATCTCACTTAACCCTTTGTACTACCACAGAGCCTTCTTAACCCTTTGTACTACCACAGAGCCTTCTTAAACCTTTGTACTACCACAGAGCCTTCTTAACCCTTTGTACTACCACAGAGCCTTCTTAACCCTTTGTACTACCACAGAGCCTTCTTAACCCTTTGTACTACCACAGAGCCTTCTTAACCCTTTGTACTACCACAGAGCCTTCTTAACCCTTTGTACTACCACAGAGCCTTCTTAACCCTTTGTACTACCACAGAGCCTTCTTAACCCTTTGTACTACCACAGAGCCTTCTTAACCCTTTGTACTACCACAGAGCCTTCTTAACCCTTTGTACTACCACAGAGCCTTCTTAACCCTTTGTACTACCACAGAGCCTTCTTAACCCTTTGTACTACCACAGAGCCTTCTTAACCCTTTGTACTACCACAGAGCCTTCTTAACCCTTTGTACTACTACCACAGATCCTTCTTAACCCTTTGTACTACCACAGATCCTTCTTAACCCTTTGTACTACCACAGATCCTTCTTAACCCTTTGTACTACCACAGATCCTTCTTAACCCTTTGTACTACCACCACAGATCCTTCTTAACCCTTTGTACTACCACAGAGCCTTCTTAACCCTTTGTACTACCACAGAGCCTTCTTAACCCTTTGTACTACCACAGAGCCTTCTTAACCCTTTGTACTACCACAGAGCCTCCTTAAACTGCACAAATCGTCTAAATGTAACTAGAATATAAAGTAAAAAAGACGTCGCCGGTACAGAAAGGGTTAAGGGGAGGTATTTAGTTTGTTCCCTAGACCTCCATCAATCTTAAAATTACACCCCCTTGAGTCCCTTTCAAGATAAACTTGTACATTTTTCGGTAGAAAAATGTCCCGGCCGAAGGCCGGTTCCTCTTAAATTACAGGCTCGCTATCGCTCGCCAGGATAAAATCGACACCTGAATGGCACGAAAGGTCTTAATATGGGGTGAAAGTTCTTAAAATCGCTAAACTAATGGGGCAAACTTTTTATAATATGAAAAGCAATGGGGCTAAACATGAGGGAGAACGGGGTCAAGAAAAAAATCCCCCAAGTGGAGATCTCCCCTTAAGGCAGTTACGAAGCAAGCCAGGCAAACAAACACCAAAGCAAAGGAGGGAAAGTTAGGAAACAACAAGGAAAACAAAAAGACAAAGTAGAAAGAAAGAAGGAGCATTAAGGGGAGATGGGCCGTTTTTCTGTTCCTTCCTCTTCCTCATGTTTAGCCCCATTACTTTTCAGATTTTAAGATGTTTGTCCCATTAGTTTGTCGATTTTAAGACCTTCCGCCCCATTTCCTTGTCAATATTAAGACCCTTCGTCCTATTAAGGTGTCGATTTTTTTCCTGGCGAACGATAGTGAGCCTGTAACTTTGAAAGAATCGACCTTCAGCCGGGACGTTTTTCTACCGAAAGATGTACAAATTAATCTAGAAGGGGGATCTAATAGATGTTATTTTTAAGTTTGATGAAGGTCTAGGGAAGGAAACTAAAAAATAATTAACAAATGAAAAATATCGACCCAAAAGTGAACCATCCCCAATAAAAGGAGAAGATGTAACTCAAAAGAAGAAAGGCCGGGCTAGGACCCCCCCACCCCAGAACACTTCCTTCTAATTTACAGGTTCGCTATCGCTTGCCAAGTAAAAATCAACACGTAAATGACACTAATGGTCTTAAAATTGACAAATAAATGGAGCGAAAGCTTTAAAAATCGACAAACTAATGAGGCGAACGTCTTAAAAAATACAAAAAAAAACAATGGGGATAAGCATGAAGGAGAAGGGGGTCCAGAAATAAACATCCCTTTTAAAAGAACACTTCAGTCGAGGGAAAAGGAATAAGAGGGAGGACACAGGGAAGAATAACAAGCAGAAGAGAGAGAGAGAGAGAGAGAGAGAGAGAGAGAGAGAGAGAGAGAGAGAGAGAGAGAGAGAGAGAGAGAGAGAGAGAGAGGTAAAGAAGAGAGCACACCAAGAGAGATATTTTGGAACGAAGGGAAAAAAAGGTACACATTAAGGAAATTATAAAGAAAGACGGACAAACAAAGCAGAAAGAGATGTAAACAAGAACAAGCAAAGAAACAAATCCCATATAATATAACCCAATACATCAATAGGAAGGGCTAGAGCAAACCCTCCCTCCCTCACCGTAACCTAACTAGGATATATATATAGGCGTCGCTCCCAAGGTCGCTTAATATATCACCGTCACGTTACAGCCTTTGGGAGAGAAGGTGGCTGAAATATTAACCCCTACTTTACCGGCGATGTATTTCTTGGTTCATTCTAGCTTTATTTAGACGATCTTGTGCAGTTTAAGGGGAGGTTTCTAGTTTGTTTCCTACTCCTCCAGCAATCTTAAAATTTCACGCCCTTGACCCCCTTTCAAGATAAATTTGTACATTTTTCGGTAGAAAAATGTCCCGGCCGAAGGCCGATTACTCTTAAATTACAGGCTCGCTATCGCTCGCCAGGATAACATCGACACCTAAATGGCACGAAAGGTCTTAAAATTGACAGAATGGGGCGGACATTCTTAAAAATCACCAAACTAGTGGGGCAAACGTCTTAAAATCTCAAAAGCAATGGGGCTAAACATGTGGGAGAAAGGGGTCAAGAAAAAAGTCCCTCAAGTGGATATCTCCCCTTAATATATCACCGTCACGTTACAGCCTTTGGGAGAGAAGGTGGCTGAAATATTAACCCCTACTTTACCAGCGATGTATTTCTTGGTTCATTCTAGCTTTATTTAGACGATCTTGTGCAGTTTAAGGGGAGGTTTCTAGTTTGTTTCCTACTCTTCCAGCAATCTTAAAATGTCACCCCCTTGACCCCCTTTCAAGATACATTTGTACATTTTTCGGTAGAAAAATGTCCTGGCCGAAGGCCGGTTACTCTTAAATTACAGGTTCGCTATCGCTCGCCAGGATAAAATCGACACCTAAATTGCACGAAAGTCCTTAAAATTTACAGAATGGGGCGGAAATTCTTAAAATCACCAAACTTATGGGGGCAAACGTCTTAAAATCTCAAAAACAATGGGGCTAACGATGAAGGAGAAAGGGGTCAAGAAAAAAAAAACTCAAGTGGAGACCTCCCCTTAAGAAGGATCTGTGATAGTAAAAAGGGTCACGCGAGAACATTCGAAGCCTTTTAATTGATGGAGGCCCTTTTTAAACGGAAAACAATGGTCTAATACCAGCCAGGATAAAGCTAAAAAATGGTCTAATACCAGCCAGGATAAAGCTAAAAAATACCTCGCCGGTACAGAAGAGGTTAAGGGAAGATGGGTTGTTTTTCTAGACACCCCTTCTCCCTCATGTTTAGCCCCATTAGTTCTCAGCAGATTTTAAGGTGTGTGCCTCATTAGTTTGTCGATTTTAAAACCTTTCGCCCCATTTGTTGTCATTATTAAGACCTTTCGCCCCATTTCTTTGTTAATATCAAGACCTTTCATGCTATTTAAGTGTCGATTTTTTTCCTGGCGAACGTTAGTGAGCCTGTAATTTTGGAAGAACCGGCCTTCAGCCGTGACATTTTTCTACCGAAAAATGTACACATTAATCTACAAGGGGGATCTAATGGATGTTTTTTTCTTTAAAGTTTGATGGAGGTCTAGGGAGGAAACTAGAACAAATGATGAATAAATGAAACAAATCGACCAAAAAGTAAACCATCCCCCTTAACCCCAATTGACCACTTGCGAGCTCCGTTCTATAAGGCAGTTTGAGCTGTAGACATCGATATTTACAAGAATTTTCCGATAAAATAAGGTCTTAATACATTTATAAATACATAATACCCAATTCAACATACTTGTTATCAATCAGAAACCTACAATAATATTACATGTGTTATATACTGTGTATATATATATATATATATATATAATATTGATGCTTACAGCTCCAACTTCCTTATAGCTTGAAACTCGCAAGGGGTCAATTGGTCTAAGGGGGTGGTGGGGGGGGTCTTTTTTAGGCCTCCCGGTTTCACTCCATTAGTTTAGAGAGATAATGAGCCAGTAACTAACAAGGAATCGGCCTTATGTATGTACTAATTTAGCTTAAAGGGGTCTGGGTTGGACATTTTTGGCTTGAAGTAAGTCTGGGAAGGCGTTTTAGTTAGCGTAGGGGACAAAATAAAATGCAAACGAAAACAGATTGCTCGTAAATGGCAAAAGCAAGCATAATCCTGAATAATAGTTAAATAAAATATCACAATAACCCCCAAGACGTCGGATGAGGTAGTGTTGGCGAGTGTGGAGATAATGTCAGAGTTAAGGGGGGTCACCGTTTTTTGTTTATCTTTCTCTCCTTTTCTGTCTTTCCCTGGCTTGTATCCATTCAGCCAACTGTTTTAAGACGTTTAGCAACATCCAGGAGTCGATTTCTTCCTGGCGAGCGATAGAGAGCCAGCATTGTATGGAGAAATCCGGCTTCGCCGGAGAAATTTTTCAATCGAAAAATGTACAAATTTTGCTTGCTGTTGAAACAACAAATATATATGTCTCGCTACCACTCGCCAGGAAAATATTGACAACTGGATGGGGGTAAACGTCTTAAAACAGTAGGCTGAATGGGGCCGAATGGATACAAGCCAAAGAGAGAGGGAGAGAAAGATAAAACAAGCGAGGTGGGGTCCCTTAAGGTAGAGTACTGGGACGGTGGTGGGAGGGTTTGTTGTGTAAGTGGTTACATGTGGGCTTCTCCAATGTAAGGCCAGGTCTTTATATATATATATATATATATATATATATATATATATATATATATATATATATATATATATATATATGTTTATCTATATATTAATATATTATTATTTGTTAGATTCCTCCCTAGACCTCCATCACGCTTTACAAAATATCCCCAAGAACCGTGTGTGTGCATTTTTCGGTATATAAATACTACGGCTACAAGCCGGTTCCTCCTACATTGCAGGCTCGCTTTCGCTCGCCAGGAAAAAAAATTGACACTTAAATAGCACAAAAGGTCCTAAAATCATCGCCAAACTAATGGGGCGAATGTCTTGAAATCTCAACACTTATAGGGTTAAAAATTAGTGAACATGGAGTCCAGAACCATCACCATCCCACCTTAAGGCTTAATATCAAGGGTGTGTGAGGCCATAATACTATAATTAATCTAAACAAATATACAGTGGAATAAGCTATGAGAGAGATGCTCCCGTATATATATAGCGAGAGAGAGAGAGAGAGAGAGAGAGAGAGAGAGAGAGAGAGAGAGAGAGAGAGAGAGAGAGAGAGCTACATAGATACACATAGATACACAGACCTCAAGGTCCTTACTAGGCAGTCTGGCCTTACAAACTATATATGTATATATGCATATATATATATATATACATATACATATACATATATACACCGGTACATACATATACACACATAAACACACACACACACATACATACATACATATATTTTAATGTGTATTTTCAGCTCATGAGGCTGCCATTCTTTAATAAACCGTTTATTATTATTATTATTATTATTATATATACCGTATATATATACATACTGTACAGTGCACACACATACACTTACATAATTTTTTTTTTTTTTTTTTTTTTGAGAGAGAGAGAGAGAGAGAGAGAGAGAGAGAGAGAGAGAGAGAGAGAGAGAGAGAGAGAGAGAGAGAGAGAGAGAGAGAGAGAGAGATAACTTGAACATTACAGAAACATTTTATATGTAAATTTAAACCCTCTACAACATGGAAGACACACACACGGTCACAGTGACCGAGCGCACTAAGTCACCATATTCTAGTCACTTGACTCGGGTAGCGCGGGTTCGATCCCAGCTACCTGCCGGTAAGGTGTCTGTCAAAAACCTTCCGTGGATGCCTGCCCACATTCTACCCCTTCTGGGGGTATGTAGGCGCCCTTGTTGACTACTTAGGATGAGTTAGGTTGAGGAATTGTGTTTTATCAGCCTCATTGGCTGCCGGCTCGAAATAACCGATCTTTATTATTATTATATATTTATTATTACACACACACACATACACACACACACAGTAAACCAAACAAAAGACCCCAACAAAGGTAATAAAACTCACGTAAAAGCCAAACACTCACAAAGACAGAAGTGAGAGAGAGAGAGAGAGAGAGAGAGAAAGTGAGAGGAGTAAAGCCGACGAAAGAATTTACAAAAAAACAACAAATGAATGGAATAAAATTAAACTTAACTTTCAAATGTCCCTAATAGAGACATTTCCTCAAAATAGAAATATTTGACAAATACACAATAAAAACACAAAAGAAATATCGTCATAATTAGTCGAGGAATACATGAGTGGATGGCAAAATATATATTAATATAGGATATATATATATATTCTAATATATCTTATATATATACATATAGGCTGGTTCATTAATTACAGAAGTAACACACAAAACACCGGTAATGATCACACCAATCATAATCTAAGTTAAACGAAGATCACATAATTAAGTTTGTTTTCCCCCCTTCCCCCTCCCCCCCTGCCCTCCTGCCGTTCGCCTCCCCCCGCCCCCTCCCTCCCCCCCCCCTGCCTTCCGATATTCTTACTACTTAGCTTAGGAGCACTTACGGGTCCCAATCAGGCAGTGAATTTTGAACCTTGCTTTTTTCTTTCCCGTCTTTTCCCGTCGTTCCCTCGGATCGCCGTTACCCTGCTTTCGTCCGTTTCGCTTCCGCCCATTTATCGTTGTCAATTTTAAAAACAAGACCGTTTGCGTGCCAGCTTGGTGTCGATTTTCCCGCTCCTGGTGATCGATAAGCAAGCCATTAATAATTTTAACGAAACCGGCCCTTCGGTCGGGAAATTTTTTTCTAAAAAATTCTAAAAAAAAACAGAAAAATATCTAAAATTTCTATTGTGCGGATATGGGTCTAAGGAGGGAGTTTAATTTTGTTCTAAAGCTTGAGACTGGAAGTCTAGCAAGGAAACTAATAACCCATACATGAATGAATGACTTAATGGAAAGAGCCCACCCCCCTCCCGGTGCTCAATGAATGAAATGAATTAAGGAGGAGGCCCACCTCCGTGGCGCCTTTTTTCTTTTTTTTTTTTTTTCGGCTCGCTCCACTCCAATCGCCACCCAGCCCACCCACTCCCCCTCGGGAACCTCGCCGCTCGCCTGTTTTTTCCCAAAGCCTCCGTAAGGAGAGCCCACCTTCGCCTTTTTATTCCCTCTTCTTTTTTTTCGGCGGCATTTTTTTTTTCGGCCTTCAAGCATCCCATCGCCCACACCACACCTTCGCGCCGGCGCACCTCGCCTTTTTTTTTTTTTTTTTTTGTTTTCCTCTCTTTCTTTCCCCCTCCTCCCTCCATCCTTTTCCTCCCCTCCCACCCTTCTCCCCTCTCCTCCCTCTCTCTCTTTGGCTTGTATTGGTAAATATAATTATCCATTCGCATTCGGATCCATTATTTCGTTCTATGTCGGCGGTTCGGTCGTTCGGGGGGGTTTATTCGGGCATGTTTCGTCTTCGGATTCCATTTCGGGGAAATTTCGGATTCGGTCCATTCGTTCGGTTTCGGCGATTCGGGGCCTCCATTAAAAGTAAATATCCATTCGGCTCGGCGGGGTCGCCATTCGTCGCGTTCGGAGTCGGTTCTTTCGGCAAATCATCCATTCGGGTCGGTTATACGGGAGCTCAATTCGGTTCGTTCCGGCCCGGGGTTCGGAGCGAATCCATTCGGCCATCGGTCGGTCGGTTCGGATTCCATTCGCGGGTCGGTTCGTCGGCCGAAGTCGGGGTGATCGCGGTCCGGGATCGTTCGGCATGTCGGGGGGATCGGTCGGGCCTCGTATCGGAAATCCATTCGGATCGGCATGTCCTGCGAATCCATGCGGCGCGGCCATTTCTCTGATTCGGTTCCTTTCGTTCGGCGGCCCCCATTTCAGTGCGAGAGCCTACTGTTTGGTAATACCCAAACGTGCTTAACTTACCTATATAAATACACCAAACCCCCATAAATTAATATTACCACCACCCATTCGGTGTCAATAGTTTTCCTAGGCGAAAAGAGCGGTAGCGAGTCAGCATATATATATATTTGTTTTGACAGCAAGCAACATTTTTAAATTTTTCGATAGAAAAATGTCAGGATTTCTCTATACAATGCTGGCTCGCTATCGCTCGCCAGGAAGAAATCAACATCTGGATGGGAATAAACGTCTTAAAACAGTTGACTGAATGGAGCCGAATGGATACAAGCCAGGGAAAGAGAGAAAAGGAGAGAAAGATAAAAAAAAGCCGGTGACCGCCCTTAATAGACCAAATAACCAGCCACTGTGACCTTACTCTGACATTAATGGCGACTTGGGATTTATATCTCTGTGGCTCAGCAGTATTCCGGGTTAAATGTGATTACTTGCTTCACCTTTTCGCAGAGAGGCTCCAGTCTTGACGTTATTCTTG
>CM064520.1:15871764-15876764 GCA_032716605.1 Paralithodes platypus
ACGGTTCACTGGTTCAATTGTCGAAGAACCATCCAAACGGTTCACTGGTTCAATTGTACAAGAACCATCCAAACGGTTCACTGGTTCAATTGTACAAGAACCATCCAAACGGTTCACTGGTTCAATTGTACAAGAACTATCCAAACGGTTCACTGGTTCAATTGTCGAAGAACCATCCAAACGGTTCACTGGTTCAATTGTACAAGAACCATCGTAAAAGTTTACAGCCAAATAATTCTGCAACTCAGCCATGATTAAAAATGCGTAACCGTGATTGCCTACTGTAATTAATTCAACGATTGGGTACCACTTTCTGGTATTAAGGGGGGATAGTTCACTTTTTGGCCGATTTTTGCATGTATTCATTATTTTTCTAGTTTTCTCCCTAAACCTCCATCAAATTTAATTAGATCCATTAGATCCCCCTTCTAGATTAGGTTGTACATTTTTCGGTAGCGGCCGGTTCTTCCAACATTACAGACTCACTATCGTTCGCCAGGGAACAAAATCAACACCTAAATAGCACGAAAGGTCTAAATATTGACGAATAAATGGGGTGAAAGGTCTTAAAATCGACTAACTAATGGGGCAAACATCTTAACATCTGAAAACTAATGGGGCTAAACATGAGGGAGAAAAGTAACCAGAAAAACGACCCATGTCCCCTTAAAGTTTCTTATTAGCCTGGTAGTTTGCCGTAATTTGGGGTATTTATCAGAGTTATAAAATATTGGTGATTTTGGCGAATGATGTTAGTCACTGTCTTTGTTTGATACATTTATTGACAATAACATTAAGTACAATTATACTCCGGGAAAACATTTGAAGACAAACAAATATGAATAATAATTTTACATAACTTATAACTCCTATGAAAACTTACTAAAATTATACAAATGAAGATAAAGTCTTAACATTTATAAAGATTAGCATTTTAACTTTCTTAAATTGAACAGGTTATGGAGTCTCACTCATTCTAGCTCGCTCTCTTTCGCGCTCTCTCTCTCTCTCAAAAACACTCACTACTCATTCCCAACCCCTCTCCATATCTCTCTCTCACAGACACAGAAGCACACTTACACACGCACACACACACACACACACACACACACACTCACACAGTCTTACTCACTCTCGCACACACAAACGCATATTTTCAAACACACGCTTTCACTGACACACGCACTCACCCACTCTAACACACACTTTCACTGACACACGCACTCACCCCCTCTAACACACACTTTCACTGACACACGCACTCACCCACTCTAACACACACTTTCACTGACACACGCACGCACCCACTCTAACACACACTTTCACTGACACACGCACTCACCCACTCTAACACACACTTTCACTGACACACGCACTCACCCACTCTAACACACACTTTCACTGACACACGCACTCACCCACTCTAACACACACTTTCACTGACACACGCACGCACCCACTCTAACACACACTTTCACTGACACACGCACTCACCCACTCTAACACACACTTTCACTGACACACGCACTCACCCCCTCTAACACACACTTTCACTGACACACGCACTCACCCACTCTAACACACACTTTCACTGACACACGCACTCACCCACTCTAACACACACTTTCACTGACACACGCACTCACCCACTCTAACACACACTTTCACTGACACACGCACTCACCCACTCTAACACACACTTTCACTGACACACGCACTCACCCACTCTAACACACACTTTCACTGACACACACGCACTCACCCACTCTAACACACACTTTCACTGACACACACACGCACTCACCCACTCTAACACACACTTTCACTGACACACGCACTCACCCACTCTAACACACACTTTCACTGACACACGCACTCACCCACTCTAACACACACTTTCACTGACACACGCACTCACCCACTCTAACACACACTTTTCCCTGCCTCCCCCTACCATTACCTCTGACCGGCTTTTGTTTTATCTTTCTCTCCTTTTCTCTATTTCCCTGGCTTGTATCCATTCGGCCCCATTCAGCCAACTGTTTTAAAACGTTTATCCCCATCCAGGTGTCAATTTCTTCCTGGCGAGCGATAGCGAGCCAGCATTGTATGGAGAAATCCGGCTTCACCGGAGAAATTTTTCTATCGAAAAATGTACAAATTTAGCTTGCTGTCAAAACAAAAATATATATATGCTGGCTCGCCAGGAAAATATTGACACCTGGATGGGGGTAAACGTCTTAAAACAGTAGGCTGAATGGGGCCAAATGGATACAAGCTAAAGAGAGAAGGAGAGAAAGAGAAAACAAGCGAGGTGGGGTCCCTTAACAAAGGGGACCAAGAGGGCCGCTAGTTTACAGTACTATAAACAAACTAATTGACATACCTTATAATTATCCACTAATTACCAAATATATTTTAAGCTTATGTTGTGTTACTCTCAGTGTACATTTATTATCAAGATTAACCATATAACATAATGAAGGCATTCATGTTTTTTTAAAGTTTTGCATAACATAATAGGTTTTCATTCATAAATGAATGACCAAAAAATGTCTCCTTTAACCTTTTCATATTTTTGGGGGGACGAAGGAGACTCCTACCGTTAATTAAAGCAGAAACTAACGATTTCATTCAACCTTGGAATGAGCAAACTATCTCAAATAATATCAATGAGCTAGAATTACTCTCATGTGACTTTATTTGGAGTTGTATATGCCAACTGTAGGGCACATAGTTCAGCTGAACAACTCCGGCAGTCTGGGGCTGTTCGGTCAGGCAGCCCAGGGAACGACAACAACAACAAGATTTAAGGGGTTTCATCTAACATTTCCATAAATGTTCACTAAATATTGTAGGCAATTCTACTCCCCCACACACACACACACACACACACACACACACACATATATATATATATATATATATATATATACATATATATATATATATACATATATATATATATATATATATATATATATACATATATATATATATATATATATATATATATATATATATATATATATATATATTTTTTTTTATATACTCCCAGCCGAACTCGAACCTCCGACATTCAGAACGAGAGTCCAAACTTTTAATCCACTACACCACGGCATGAAGTACATTCTAAAAAGTAGGATTTCCCTAGCTACTCCTTAATATAAAAAGGAAAAGGTTAAGATTCCTTTATCACGCCGTGGTGCAGTGGATTAAAAGCTTGGACACTCGTTCTGAATGTCGGAGGTTCGAGTCCGGCTGGGAGTATATAAAACATTTATTAGTTCACGTATATTTGTGAGATATACTTCATATATATAAAGTATATATACTATACATGTGAATTATTATCTTTTCCCTCTTTAGATCGTATAAATAAACGTGATTGAAATAAGTACAAATAATTCGTTATATTTGTGAAGTAGGGTGCTCTTAAGGGGATATACGTCGTTTTCCTGGTCCCCCTTCTTCCTCATATTTAGCCCCATTAGTTTTCAGATTTTAAGACATTCGGCCCATCAGTTTGGCAATTTTAAGACCTTTCGCGTATTTTCTTTGTCAATATTAAGACTTTTCGTGTCATTTATGTGTCGATTTCTTTCCTGGCGAGCGATAGCGAGCCTGTAATTTAGGAGGATCTGGCCTTCAGCCCGGACATTTTTCTACAGATTTTTTTTACAAATATATCTTGAAGGGGGTTCCTGTGTGTGTGTGTGTTTTTTTTTTTTTTTATTTTTATTTTTTTTTTTATTATTATTTTTTTTTATATAGGTCTACGAGGAAACTAATTATATACTAAATGAATGAAAAAAACAAAACAAAAAACAAAAACAAATCGACCAAAAAATCAACCAGTTCCCTTTCGTAGTCAAAATACTCATTACCTTCCCCACAAGCCTAATACAAGTTTGTTTTTCAATAAAATAACCCTAATACACACCCTCACTAGAATATCTTAACAGTAAATAAACCCTCTTATTATCCTAATATCTTAACAGTAAATAAACCCTTCTTATTATCCTAATATCTTAACAGTAAATAAACTTCTTATTATCCTAATATCTTAACAGTAAATAAACCCTTCTTATTATCCTAATATCTTAACAGTAAATAAACCCTTCTTATTATCCTAATATCTTAACAGTAAATAAACCCTCTTATTATCCTAATATCTTAACAGTAAATAAACCCTCTTATTATCCTAATATCTTAACAGTAAATAAACCCTCTTATTATCCTAATATCTTAACAGTAAATAAACCCTTCTTATCCTAATATCTTAACAGTAAATAAACCCTTCTTATTATCCTAATATCTTAACAGTAAATAAACCCTCTTATTATCCTAATATCTTAACAGTAAATAAACCCTTCTTATTATCCTAATATCTTAACAGTAAATAAACCCTTCTTATTATCCTAATATCTTAACAGTAAATAAACCCCTCTTATTATCCTAATATCTTAACAGTAAATAAACCCTCTTATTATCCTATTTCCCTGCACGAGGAAATGCATAAAGTTATTATCTGATGCAACAAGCCTGGATATATTTTGAAATTAGAAACTTGCCTCGTAAGTTGTAATTAAGGCGGAGTGTATTATGCTAAGCGTGATGATAGTGAGGAATGTTGGTGTAATATTGTACAGGGGACACACACACACACACACACACACACACACACACACACACACACACACACACACACACACACACACACACACACACACACACACACACACACACACACACACACAGCCCGTAGCCTAGTAGGTAGAGCTCTCGTCTCACACACGAGGGGTCGGGGGTTCAATCCCCGGCCGGGCGGAGACAAATTGGGCTTGTCTCCTTTTATGTGTTAGCCTCAGTTCACCTAGCTGTAAATAGGTACCTGGAATAAGTGGACGACGTTGTGACGTCCCATCTGGGGTTGGCAAAAATGGTACAAGGCGAAATGGGTATCATATGGTTCATCTAAGCTGATGGCTACCTAAACC
>CM064520.1:15879264-15892749 GCA_032716605.1 Paralithodes platypus
CACTTGGATGGGGATAAATATCTTAAAACAGTAGGTTGAATGGGGTCGAATGGATACAACCATGAAAGAGAAAAAAAGCAGGTCACTCCCCTTAAACGATTTTATACAGCTTAGGCAGGATCTGTTGGAAAGAAAAGGGTAAAGCCTATCTCATTTAAGGGGAGGTTTTTAGTGTGTTTCCTAGACTTCCATCAAGCTTGAAATTACACCCCCTTGACCCCCTTTCAAGATAAATTTGTACATTTTTCGGTAGAAAAATTTCCCGGCCGAAGGCCGGTTCCTCTTAAATTACAGGCTCGCTATCGCTCGCCAGGAAAAAATCGACACCTAAATGGGACAAGTCTTAAAAGTTATATAAATGGGGTGAAATGTCTTAAAATCGCCAAACTAATGGGGCGAACGTCTTAAAATCTCAAAAGCAATGGGGCTAAACATGAGGGAGAAAGGAGTCAAGAAAAAAATCCCTCAAGTGGAAATCTCCCCTTAACCCTCTGACTTCCCAATACCCTCCCTAGTCTGAATATAATCGACTCATAATAATAATAGCCAGAAATAAAGACAAAGAACTGCGTCACCGGCTCTGGAAAGGGTTAAGTAGAAGGCCAAACAGGTGTGAGCCAATCAAAGTATATAGGTAAACACTTCCCCCTCCCTCTACCACCCACTTGGCCAAACCTGTAGAATGATAGAGAGGTATTTAGAGAGGTAGATATTCAAACACAGATAGATAGATATAGATAGCTAGATAGATACCAAGATAGATAGTCAGTCAGTCATAATTTTATTTCATAAAAAGACATATACATACACTTTTTACAGAGTTATTTACGTAATCTACATTAAGCTAAAAGTCCTTAGCGCATAGTTGGTTCTGTGTTCTGTACATAAACAATTCTTGATCTGATAGCATTGATATCATTTAGCAATAAGTTAGTAAATCCATACTCATGTAGGATTATTTTTTCAACATCCTTTACAAGAAAAGATCTATGTAACATGTAATACATGTTCTTCTCTATAAAACTACATGGCTTTATGAGATTTCTATATACAAATCTTATTTTCATCCAGTTAACCAAATGCCTAAACACCATCACTCCACATTCTCTACAAGCACTGTGGTTGCTCTCCCAGTACTTCATATTCAATATTTTCTTTATTGCCTTGTGGTATCCAATGGAAAACTGCTTAAACGGTATATAACATTTTCTATTATTAAACCAAAGTTCAGCGCCATAAAAATTCAAACAGTAGCTTTGAAATAAATTTAAAAATACTTCAGTACTCGTGTTGCTAAACTTTCTTAAAAGACAATTAAACTCATTGTAAAACTTATTTCTGCATCTTATCATATCCAAGTCATTATTAAGATTACAATCGATTATAAAACCCAATTATTTGTATTCAGAAACAATATTTAATTAGTTATTGCCTAAATATATGAAAGGATTAATTTCCTGTCCATACTTATATTTAAAGATCATACATACTGATTTTGCAGAGTTAATAGATAAGTCTAGTTGTTTAATTTCATGATCCATAATATCTATCAATGTTTGCAGACCTCTAACCGAAGGAGCCAATATTACAAGATCGTCTGCATAGGCGATCACATTGCTGACTTGTAAACCTAGTCTACAGCCTACATTACTTGCAGATAATTTACTTAATAAGTCATCAATATAAATTGAAAACAACAAGGGAGATAAAACCCCCACCCTGTCTCACTCCATTTTTCATAGTCCATTCAGTTGAAATTGAATCTTTAAATTTGACAACAACATGTTGGTTTCTGTAAAAGTAAAATAAATATTAACCAAGAAATTTGGTAATCCTAGTTTTAAAAGCTTATTTGCAAGTTTGAAATGATTCACCTTATCAAAAGCTTTTGTCAGGTCAATAAAACATGAAAAAACATTAGATCCCTCCGTGGTGTACCTTAAAATAGTTTCCTTGAGAATTAAACATGCAGTAGAAGTAGAATACCTCTCTCTGAATCCATGCTGCCTATCATTTAAACTAACATATCTTAAAATTTTGTACTTCAAGCAGTATTCAAATACCTTCAATAATATTGGCGATAACGTAATTGATCTATAATTATCAAGTGATGTATTATCTTTATACTTATCTTTCAATAAGGGTACCATAATTCCAAAGTTCATTCTTACAGGCATACAACCATGTACAACACAAGAAGAAATCAACTTTGCAATTACTACTATCAATTCGGTTGTACAATACTTTAAATGAAAAGAATGTATATTATCTGGGCCAATACCACAATTGAGGTCAGATATTGCTGTAGATACATCATGACTATTTACCTTACCAAATATTTCACCGTCACGTACATTTTTCACCAATTTATCTATCATGAAGTCATCATCATTCTGACATTTACAATCATCATATACATGTTTAAACTTATTGGAAAATTTCTCTACAATACATTTTGGGTCACATTCTCCATCTATTTTCATACTTACAAAAACTTTATTATTCTTTATTTGTCTAACCTCTTTCCAAAATGATTTCAAATTGTTATTAGATAGAGATTGAGCTAACTTATTTGTTTCTAATTTGAGACTCATTTTGTTTAACTTGTTTCAATACATTCCTAAAGTCCTTTCTAGACTCCTTCATTTCTTCTAACTCAACTCCTGCAAGTGGACGTCCCCTATTCTTCCAAGTTAAAAACTTACTTCTCGCAAACTTATGCATATCCTTAATTTCATCATTCCAACCTGGTATAACTTTATGCCTTTTTAATGGTTCTTTCTTAAACAAAGAAGATGAATTAAGTAACAAACTAATTATACTGTTATAAATTAAATTTAATTCCTTGATATGCTGTTCATTATTACATCTATATACACTGCAGTCCAAGCAATTAAAACTTGATATATCCAATTCACCTAGATAATGATTAATATTTGATCTATATATCTGTAAATTATCCACAATAGACAGTTTTTGCCAGTCGATGAATTCTGACGGTTCAATGTGTACATCTACTATACCAACATTACATATGTCAATGTTTAGCTTACATGCCAGGGGAAAGTGATCATAAAGGGCCATATCATACCTTATAGTAATATCATCTATTATTTCGTTTAGACTCTCACTTACTGCTATATGATCAAGCCAACTGGTTGTATTCTTTGCAGGACATAAATATGTAAACGAATCATTCTGCATTGCCTCAACATCACTAAATATAAAGCACTTGCTAATAAATAAATTAATAATATCTTTCCAAAACCTACCTTTAGTTGGACTAGCATTAAAATCTCCTGCAATTAAGACATTGTTGCAGTGTTGTTCAGCTATAAAATTATCAAGAGTGGCTATTGTATTTCTAAATTCATCTAAAGAGTCCTCGTCTTGCTTGTCACAAGGTAGGTATACATTCACTATAAATATTTGTACATCTCTACATTTCATTATAATCCCAATTATTCTTTCATTACAATACACAGAATCAATATTATTACTAAGTGAATTTTTCCATAATATGGCAACACCTTTTGAAGGACGACCCTCTACTATGCCTTCGTTACTCCTATCTTCCACACATGCGATTGCATCAAATGCATCATTGATTGTTCTTAAAACATTTAAGTCTTCTTTCAATAACATTATTTCTTGTAAAAGAATGATATCGTATTCCATAGTCAATAACTTTACTGCCTCAATATTATTTCTTACAGAATTACAGTTATATGATACAATCTTAGCCATTAAGATGTATGTTTAGGTTTATAGTATTTTCTAACAATTACATGGTTCGGCCAACACTCCGGACGTAACAAATCATCCCTCTTACTCATTGCAACAGTTATTTTAAATGACTTCCATTCTCGTTCAAATTTAGATTCAAGCTCACAGCATTTTACACTTTCAATGTTAAATTCATCCGATATATACTTAGTAATATCAACAACGCTAGTGTCACAGTCAGCATTCCCAATGTAAATATCTCCTGATCTTTCAGAGCCTTTAAACCTAGATTGAGTAACGTTTTTTGTTCCTCGTACACCAGCTGGCCTCTTCCACTGCTGATCCATTTTTCTTTGCGGCTGTTGGGTAGGGGGGACTGAGGCATTCCTACCGCGCCGACTCTTAACTTGTTGAAAGCCATCATCATCCAGGACACCACGTCCTGTTTCTCCTCTTTCACCTTTACTGTCACTGTTTCTTGGATCTCATATACTGCAGGGGCTCAACAGATTTCTCCTTCGACCGTGTTACCTCATGTTCTAGTTCGAGAACACGAGATGACTTCCTGATCGCACCATTTCCAACAAACTGTTTCTGCTGTTTATCTCCTGTTGTAGGCGATGAAGGAGCAGTGCCACATGAGCTCTGTTCCTCACACAGTACCTCACTGTAGGTAGGCAGTTGTAGAGGTGAGGCTACACTATCAAACTGACTGTCACGTTGCTGACTCAGTGGTGGAGCGGATGGTTCACCAGTCATCTTCAGTAACCCCTCCACTTCCCTCTCATAAGCACTAATAGTTTTATGTCCAACACTACTGTCATCATGGCCTGTTAGTAACTTATCAAGATTCTCCACTAAGATACTGTCTCTCCGTAGATCACTATTTCTACTCCTCTGCTTGATATCTTTAAGTATCCCCTTTATCTCCAGTAGTTCTTCCTTAATATAGTTATCTTCTACTAATCCAACATTTTCAATACGTGACTCTTTCAGTGATTTTACTTCACCTTTAAGTTCACTAATTTGATCAATTAACTCCTTGATATAACCTCCAATGACATCAAAACCATTTGATGGTGGAAAACCATCAAAGTTAGCAGTGACAAATTTAGGCAATTTTACATTTTCGTTGTCACATTTCTCAAAAAGATCAATAATGTCAATAAAGTTCTCCCTTGTCTTACTGTCAGATCTTCTCCACACAATCTTTTGATTCATCTTATTATAGAACACTTCTTTAGCGTTTTTAATGTCATTTTCATTGTAGAACACAGTGCATATATTTACAATTTGATCCTTGCTCTTTGAATGCCTTGCTGTAGAGACATAGGCCAATACAGAATGTTCTATATACTCACAGTCTGCCATTATTATTTCACTACACATGACCTGGTATACAAAACAACAATCCGTAGGCACCGCAAAAATCCAATAAAAAGCAACTATTCTTGTTTACATGGCTGAACATCCATAATTGTCACAATTTACCACCCTCACTGCTTCATAACAATATAGTGGGCCCGGTAAGGTAGAGGCAGGAAACGCGGGTGACACAGCCCCACACCGGTCAACCACCACCATCGTTCTCACTGTGCAGCTCGGTCTCTTCCGATCCTCGCTAGGCAGCTTGGTGAAGGCTCCAGTTCCTCCTCCACAGCCCCTTCACGGTTTCTTCATAGCCAGTCGATCGAGGTCCTGGTTTATCCTGGTGCCTGGGTCTCCTTCACCAACCTACCATCCCCTTCAGGTGTGATTTACAGGGATGCTGAGAGTCCTCTGCACAGAAGATCCTCAGATTCTCCTCCCAGATCAGGTCACTTGTACCCCCAAACAGCAACACAGGGACACCTAGGTCGCGGTCTACTCCTTGCCCTGCTGGATCCTCTATAGGTTACTCCCAGGCTGGGTCCCGAGGGCACGCTAGAGACGCACGGAAGGAAGGATTGGCCAGTTCATCATGGCTGTTCACTCCTACTGTCCTACTGGCCTACCTTTCTTCACCCTTCCACAGCATTCCAACACAGGCGGATAACTTGCGGAGTCAAGGAGGCAGCCAACTCGGAAGTCCATGTCAGCACCGGGCCATTAGCAGAATAACACTGGAATAGATGGTCCTGTGTACCCAGAGTGGGTTTATGGCACTAGGTTAAAATTGACTGCTGGGTGGCGTGTAACATCGTCAGATAGGTAAATAAGTAGATAGATAAAGAAATAGATAGACAGATAATATAAAAAGACAGATAGGTAGACAGACAGATAGGCAGATAGATAAATAGATAGATAAATAGATAGATATATAGATATAGATAGATAGATAGACAGACACATATAAATAGATGGATAGCTAGATAAACAAACAGATAGATAAATAGACACACAGGTAGATAGATATATTAGCAGAATGGTAGATAAAGAGTTACACGTTACAATACTCCTCTCTGCGTATGACCTACGTAGCCAACCCCTATATGGCACTTTAGGCGGCCATCTAATCTATAGGGCCAGATTAAGGGGGAATGGGCTGGATTTTCTGGCCCCCTTCTCTCTCGTCTTTAGCCCCATTGGTTTTTAGATTTTAAGACGTTCGGCCCATTAGTTTGTCGATTTTAAGACCTTCCGACCCATTTCCTTGTCAATATTAAGACCTTTCGTCCTATTTAGGCGTCGATTTGTTTCCTGGCGAATGATAGTGAGCCTGTAATTTTGGAAGAACCGGCCTTGGGCCGGGAAATTTTTCTACCGAAAAATTTACAAATTAAGCTAGAGTCTAATGGATGTGTTTTTAAGTTTGATGGAGGTCTAGGGAAGAACAAATATAATGATAATAATAAATATATGAAATAATCGACTGGGAGCCATCCCCCCTTAAAAAGACTGCTACAGGGAGTTACAGGGAATAGTTACTGTTGCAAACTCCTTTCAGTCCATTCCGGGGAGGCACTCTAGGTGATAAAGTAACATTGTACAGTACAGTATACTTATTGTAGAGTCTACCCCACTCTCTCTCCTCTCTTCCTAAACTGTTCTACTGAAGTACTATTTAAACTTTTAAGGAAAGGTTGTTCCAGGTAGAACAGATCATATATTATATGAAAATGTGTCCACACATACTATAATCTGTTCAATATAAGTAGGTCAGAAATCGTGACATCTAACCTCTGTAACTCAAAAAGGGCTAGTACAAATGGGCTGCAAATAACCACACCTATTCCCTATCTGACTCTTCCCAAATGTTAGAAATATAAGCTCAATTACTCTAGTCGTGTTTTGAGTTACAGAGGCTAGGAGTCAGGATGTCTGGCCTACCTATAATGAATAGGGTATAGTGTTAATTAACCTCTTCAACTCTAACTTCCAGACATTATTGTAAGTGGCATTGACATTGAGTTAACTAAATATTTGGGCACCATATACATTGCCATCAATATAGTATTTTGAAGGGAGATTTTCCACTTGAGGGATTTTTTTCTGTACCCCTTTCTCCCTCATGTTTTTGAGATTTTAAGACGTTCGCCCCATTAGTTTGGCGATTTTAAGAACTTTCGCCCCATTTATTTCACTTTTAAGACCTTTCGTGTCATTTGGTGTCGATTTTTTCCTGGCGAGCGATAGCGAGCCTGTAATTTAAGCGGAACCGGCCTTCGGCCGGGAAATTTTTCTACCGACAAATGTACACATTTATTTTGAAAGGGGGTCAAGGGGGTGTAATTTCAAGCTTGATGGAAGTCTAGGAAACTCACTAAAAACCTCCCCTTAATGGTTTTGTAGTTTACCTGTTTCCAACGAAAAGAGACCGAGCTCTCGCAACCGGTCCTTGTGGCCCAGTCTTGTATTATATGAGGGATTTAGTTTATGAGAGAGAGAGAGAGAGAGAGAGAGAGAGAGAGAGAGAGAGAGAGAGAGAGAGAGAGAGAGAGAGAGAGAGAGAGAGAGAGAGAGAGAGAGAGAGAGAGAGAGAGAGAGAGAGAGATTTACATTTACATAGATTTACATAGATACACTGGCCACACAGATCTTACGATCCCTACGAGGTGACCAGGACTTAATCCTAATAGTGATAGCAACCCTAAGAGAAAGTGGAAGGAAAGGATAGCAAAGATGAAGGCTCTCTCCCCACCCGGAGCCTCCGGCAATATGCCGTACATGAAAATAGTTAGAAGTGAATAACCTTGCAGGGCTTGGAAATCGCCTGAAGGAATTTATAGTATAGTTAGAAATGGAAAGGAAAAGGCATGCACACCTTCACTTTTTTTTTTTTTTTTTATTTTTTTTTTTTCCCTTTTCCAACTGAAAATGTTTTCATTTCCGCCAGGTTCTCTTATCAGTGATCAGCTTCTACTGCAGACCAACTTTTCTGTGATATGTGTCTAACCTTTTTTTTAAATGTGTATATCGAGTCACTGTCAATAACTTCATTAGGGAGCTTATTCCACTCATTAATAATACTGTGGGTGAAGAAATTTTTAGTTATGTCTAGGTTTCGCTTTCCTGCCTGTTAGTTTTTAATTTGTTTCCTCTCCTCTTGTGGAACCTCTTTTGGCTATCTTAAATAGATTATTAGAATTTACGGTTACTAAACGTAGAGAGAGAGAGGAGAGGGGAGAGAGAGAGAGAGAGAGAGAGAAGAGAGAGAGGAATAGGGAGAGGAGAGAGAGAGAGAGAGAGAGAGAGAGAGAGAGAGAGAGAGAGAGAGAGAGAGAGAGAGAGAGAGAGAGAGAGAGAGAGTATGAGTAAGTGAGAGAGAGAGAGTATGAGTAAGTGAGAGTGAGAGAGTGATTTTTCATCCCTATGTTTATGGTCCCGTCTGGTGTAACTAACTGGTGCCGAGTTAGGCCTATAACTAACCCTCTTATCACGATGGGGGTTTCCTGTGCTAGGCCTATACTAACCCTCTTATTACGATGGAGGGTTCCTCTTTTACTTCTGGCTAACACTAATCAACTTTATTCACTTTAGTAACGAACTTTTTTTATATACACAACAAATGAACCATAGCTCGTTTTAGCTGTATAGTGTGAGGGTTTTAGCTGTATAGTGTGAGGGTTTTAGCTGTATAGTGTGAGGGTTTTCTTTTAATTAAATTATTGCTAAGTTAGACATTAAAATACTTAGGCTTCGAAGCAGAGACAGGAATAAGTACAGAACATAAAGAGTAACACACACACACACCTACACACACACACACACACACACACACACACACACACACACACACACACACCTAAAACACCTACATACTGTACATATAAAAGAAATATAATAACTCGAACTTTGACCAAAGAAAACTGGGAGGAATATGACCCATTGGAATATAGGGAGGGCCATATGACCACAGATTTTAGGAGGGGCATATACCGTTCTCTATAGCTCATCACGGGGGACTCTTATATATCTGCTGAGCTATGGTATCAAGGGGTTAGAGAGAGATTTACATAGATTTACATATATTTGCATAGATACACTGGCCACACAGATCTTACGATCCCTGCGAGGTGACCAGGACTTAATCCTAATACAGATAGCAACCCTAAGAGAAAGTGGAAGGAAAGGATAGCAAAGATGAAGGCTCTCTCCCCACCATCCGCTCCCTCCGGCAATATGCCGTACATGAAAATAGTTAGAAGTGAATAACCTTGCAGGGCTTGGAAATCGCCTGAAGGAATTTATAGTATAGTTAGAAATGGAAAGGAAAAGGCATGCACACCTTCACTTTTTTTTTTTTTTTTTCAACTGAAAAACTTTTTATTTCCACCAGGTTCTCTTATCAGTGATCAGCTTCTACTGCAGACCAACTTTTCTGTGATATGTGTCTAACCCTTTTTTTAAAAAACACCTTACCTATGGCGGTTTATTTATGTGTACCGCACAGCGCAAAATAGTTTTTTTTACTTGATCATCATGCCTAAAATAGACCCAGAACGTAAAACGATCCCTGAAAGCATAAACTAAGCTGCTTTCGAATGACACCATAACGATCCTTGTATTATGGATAGTTTTTTTTTAACTGCAATAACCGTGCAACGCGAGTGCAAAAAGCAGGTATTTACTACTTTCAGTACATATGAAGTTTTGTAGCGAGTGGAGAGAGGGAGGAGTAGGAGCTGAGATTTGTGTCATTAGGTTCGCACGCGGTGGTCTGGAGCAGTCCATACGCTCGCATAGTTCCCCTCCACTTGGTCCTCTCTCTCTCAGCCACATTACGTGCTGAAATTGCCACTCGAGTTATGTCGAGCGCCGCCACATAGTCCAGCTTTATTTAACTCGACTTATGTTGCTCGCCGCTAAATAAGGGTTAAATATGTATATCGAGTCACTGTCAATAACTTCATTAGGTAGCTTATTCCACTCATTAATAATACTGTGGGTGAAGAAATTTTTAGTTATGTCTAGGTTCGCTTTCCTGCCTGTTAGTTTTAATTTGTTTCCTCTTGTGGAACCTTCTTTGGCTATCTTAAATAGATTATTAGAATTTACGTTACTAAAGCCTTTTAGTATCTTAAAACACTATCAGCTGTCCCCTTATTCTCCGTTTCTTAAGCGAAAACAGGTCGAGTTCTCTTAATCTCTCATTGTATGGCTTATTTCTAAGGGAAGGGATTAACTTTGTTGCTCTACGCTGAACGGATTCTAGTTTCTCTATGTCTTTTATTAAGTAGGGAAACCAATATTGCACAGCATACTCTAAATGTGGCCTCACAATACCGTACTTTTATATAATGGTACAACTATGTCTTTTACTATGACAATGAAAATTTTCTTTTTAATGAAACCTAGCGCTCTATTTGCTTTGTTAGATGCTGCGGTGCATTGGCTTGTAGATTTTAGATTTTCATTGATAAGCACTCCTAGGTCTTTTATCTGTGATACGCTCTTTATCTTTTCTCCATTCATATGGTATTCGAGAGAGAGAGAGAGAGAGAGAGAGAGAGAGAGAGAGAGAGAGAGAGAGAGATAAAGAGAGAGTGAGAGAGGAAAAACCACAAGGGAAAGCGAAAGGCAAGGGGAAAAAAAAACTTGAGGCCCAGGAAGGGAAACAAAAAAGAAAATCGCCAGAGTGAGAGAGAGAGAGAGTGTGTGAGACAGAGAGAGAGAGAGAGAAGATAAAGAAGAAGAAGATAAAGAAGAATTTTATGAGAGAAGAATGGACAGGATAGAGAGTGATCATCATTCGAGAAAAAGAGCATACATAGGAGGGGGTAGAGAGCCGGAGAAGGAGAGTAAAGGGGGGGGGGGGGGGGGAAGGGATGTGGGATAAAAGGCCAAAGGGATGAGAAGGAGATAAAGACCAAGAATGGGAAGTGATGAAGAAAAAGTAGGGGGAGGAAAAAAAGGATAAAAAAAAAAAAGGTGAATGTAATGAGAGTGAAGAATGATGGAATGACAATGGAAAGGAAATTGACGAAGAAGGGAATTAAATTGGGTGGAGTGATATATGTGAGTGAATATGTGAGTGAATATGTGAGTGAATACATAATTATGTGGGAGGGAAGGAAGGAAGGAAACCAAACGAGCAGGGAGGCAGAAAGGAAGGAAGAAAGAAGGAAAGGAATGAATTGATAGACTGAAAGAATTATTAACAATCAATATATATGGCAATAACCAGTCCATTAAAAAAAAAAAACCAGCACGAGGGCAAAAAACAAACAGACCACCCCTGACAGCAATGAAATGCAAATAACAGACAGTAAGGAAGAACGACAGAACGAAACAAAGAGAAATACACCAAGGAACAAGGAGTAAAAAAAGTGAGGCCCCAAAATGGAAAGGACATAAGTTGGGATGAATATAATTGAAAATATATAAAAGGACAGTAATTAAGTAAGCCAATGAAAATAATAGGGGATTTAGAATCAATTATAAAAGGAAAAACAGTAAGGAATTAAGGGAAAACGGCATTAAAATAAAAGGACAGTAAAAAAGTGAAAGGAAGGAAGAGCCATGAAATAATATTGTATAGAATAAAATTTATTAGAATGACAGTAAAGTAAAGGAAAAGGAAATAAATAGGCAATGAAAATAATAGTGGGATAAGAATAAACGATAAAGGATCAAGTAAAGTAAGGAAGGAAGGCATGAAACAATAGTGATAGAATACATGATAAAAGGACAGTAAGGAAGTAAGGAAGGCATGAAATAAAAGGACAGTAAGGAAGGAAGGAAGACATGAAATAAAAGGACAGTAAGTAAGGAAGGCATGAAATAATAGGGATAGAATCAATTATAAAAGGACAGTAAGGAAGGAAGGAAGGCATGAAATAAAAGGACAGTAAGGAAGGAAAAGAAGGCATGAAATAAAAGGACAGTAAGGAAGTAAGGAAGGCATGAAACAATAGAGATAGAATAAACGATAAAAGGGATCCAGTTAAGTAAAGGGAAGGAAGGCCAAAAATGAAGAACAAATAAGTTGGGGAATTAGAAAATAAAATGATATAAAAGGATCTGAGTCAAAGTAAGTAAGGAAGGCATGAACGAATTACATAGGATAAAGGAAGAAAAACCAAAGAGAAAAACCACATTTTCAAAGGAAAAAATGGAGATTAAAAGGAAGGCATGAAAGAATAAGAAACGACGAACATAGGAATGAAAGAAAGAAAGGCATGCATGAAAGAATAAATACAGATATAAAGAAAGAAGGTCAGTTACAAAAAACATGACGGAATACAAAAAGGAAAGAGGAAAAAAAATGGTCAGGAAACAGGGAACGGATGAAAACAGAAATAATTGAAAGCCAAATACCAAAAAATGTGTTTTCTTAAAAAGGGAAAAAAAAGGGGGGGAAGGCCCAAACCCCCTTCGCTTTTTTGTTTTTTTTTTTTTTCTCGTTCTCCCCTTCTGCCCTCGTCTCTTTGGCTTGGTATCCCATGTCGGTTCGTGGGTGCCCCATTCCACCCTACTGTTGTTTTTAAGACACCGTTTTTGTTACACACCTCACCCCCATCCAGGGGTGTTCCCCCCCCAATATTTTTTCCCTGGCGAGCGGCGTCCCCCCGCGGGAGGCCACCATATATATATTTTTTGGTTTTGACAGCAAAGCTAAATTTGGTATAAAACAATTGTTTCGATAGAAAATTGTCCCCCCCTCCGGCCCGAAGCCGGAAATTTTCTCCGATACAATGCCCTGGGTCCCCCCCCTCGCTATCGCTTATCGCTCGCCCAGGAAAGAAAATCCGACCACCTGGGATGGGGAATAAATTTATTAAAACAGTTTGGCTGAATGGGGCCGAATGGGGGGGGGGTGATACAAGCCCAGGGAATAGAGAAAAAGGGGAGAGAAAGAATTAAAAAAACAAAAATCCGGTTTTGGGCCCCCCCCCTTAAAAGGAAAGAAAGGAAGTCAGAACGAACTAAAGAGAAAACAAAATAGAATGCAGGAATGGAAAGTAGAAAAGAATGAAAGACTTTAGAGAAACAAAGAAAGAAAGACAGAAAAGAAAGAAAGGAAGGAAGGAAGGCATGAAATAATAGAGAGAAATGAAGGAAGAAAGGAAAGAAGGTAAGAAATGAAGGTTTTAAGGAAGGAAGCAAGCCATGGAAATATAGTGAAGTCTAAAAGAAATATATGAAGGAAAAAAATGGGCCCCCAGGAAGGAAGGAAAGGAAAGGGAAAGGTAAAGAGGGGAAGGGACAAGGAAGGACGGAAAGGAAGAAGTTGGGGGAAGACAGGCAAGAAACTCCTACCAACAGGGAAATTTTTTTAAGGCACAAGCCTTTTTTTTGTGGCTTGGGAACCCTTTTTCCCAAAAGATAAGGTTAAAG
>CM064520.1:15892849-15951544 GCA_032716605.1 Paralithodes platypus
TGCACAAACATCATCCCATAAAAAAACAGATTCCAATTACTCAACCGAAACAGAAAAATAGTGCCAATTTTTACAGTTATATCACCCAACAATCAATTCAACATACGATATTGCCTACGAAATACATGATGAATTACAGAAAGGCAATTCATACATACACACATCCAGGTTTGTATTTACGTTCTCTAAAGCCGGTTATTCATTAGGCCTCGAATTTTTAAGGGAAGTAATTGAAATGTCACTGGGGTTGGCTGGTATACTGAGCGTTGTGTTGTTGTATGAGTTATAATATGTAATAAGAAATGTCTGTGCTAGATAATGGCTCTGTACGTCTGTCTCGCTGTTCTGGGTCTTATAGTGGTGGGTAGCTTGTCCCTCTCACTTTGCTTACTTATTTTCCCATCCTCCCCTATTTCTCCCTATACTTCTTCACTCGGCACACAAACATTTACTATATCATCAATATATAGTGTGAGTTTTTTTTACGATGTAGGGGGAGGAAAACATAACAGTGAGATAATAAAAAAAATAAAATTAGCCTCCATATTTCTTCAAAATCTCCTCTCTATCTATCTCTCTCTCTCTCTCTCTCTCTCTCTCTCTCTCTCTCTCTCTCTCTCTCTCTCAAACACACACACACACATACACACACATACTATTCGGTAACCATAGCAACAGCACCCCCCCCCCCCCCCCCACCCCCCCCGGAATCTTTGAAAAACAACAATTATTTCTAACCACCGAAATGGCCGAGTCAATTGAGTGGACAGAGTTGACAGATGGGACCGAGTTGACAGATGGGACCGAGTTGACAGATGGGACCGAGTTGACAGATGGGACAGAGTTGACAGATGGATCCGAGTCGACAGATGAGACCGCGTTGACAGATGGGTCCGAGTTGACAGATGGGTCCGAGTTGACAGATGGGTCCGAGTTGACAGATGGGTCCGAGTTGACAGATAAGACCGAGTTGACAGATGGGTCCGAGTTGACAGATGGGTCCGAGTTGACAGATGGGTCCGAGTTGACAGATGGCACCGAGTTGACAGAGGGGGCCTAGTTGACAGATGGCACCGAGTTGACAGATGGATTCGAGTTGACAGATGGGGGCCTAGTTCCCTAGTGGACAGCCATGGGCATACGAGTTGACAGATGGGACCGAGTTGACAGATGGATCCGAGTTGACAGATGGATTCGAGTTGACAGATGGATTCGAGTTGACAGATGGATCCGAGTTGACAGATGGGGGCCTAGTTGACAGATGGGACCGAGTTGACAGATGGATCCGAGTTGACAGATGGGTCCGAGTTGACAGATGGGTCCGAGTTGACAGATGGCACCGAGCTGACAGAGGGGGGCCTAGTTGACAGATGGGACCGAGTTGACAGATGGATTCGAGTTGACAGATGGATCCGAGTTGACAGATGGGGGCCTAGTTGACAGATGGGGGCCTAGTTGACAGATGGCACCGAGTTGACAGATGGATCCGAGTTGACAGATGGGGGCCTAGTTGACAGATGGGACCGAGTTGACAGATGGATCCGAGTTGACAGATGGATCCGAGTTGATAGATGGCACCGAGTTGACAGATGGCACCGAGTTGACCGAGTTGACAGATGGCACCGAGTTGACAGATGGCACCGAGTTGATAGATGGCACCGAGTTGACAGATGGCACCGAGTTGACCGAGTTGACAGATGGCACCGAGTTGATAGATGGCACCGAGTTGACAGATGGCACCGAGTTGACAGATGGCACCTAGTTGACAGATGGGACCGAGTTGACAGGTGGGACTAAGTTGACAGATTGCACCGAGTTGACAGATGGCACAGTTTGATAGCGAGCGATAGCGAGCTTGTAACAAAGGATGAATCGGCCTTTGGCCAGAACAAATGTGCAAATTTATCTCGAAGGGGGAAGGGGGTCATATTTTACGCTTGATTCTAACGTGTCAAAAAAAGAGAGAGAGAGAGAGAGAGAGAGAGAGAGAGAGAGAGAGAGAGAGAGAGAGGAGAGGAGAGAGAGAGACGAGAGAGAGAGAGGAGAGGAGAGAGGAGGAGAGAGGAAAAGAGAGGAGGAGAGAGGAGAGGAGAGAGAGGAGAGAGAGAGAGATGGAGGAGAGAGAGAGAGAGAGAGAGAGGGAGAGAGAGAGAGAGAGAGAGAGAGAGAGAGAGAGAGAGAGAGAGAGAGAGAGAGAGAGAGAGAGAGAGAGAGAGAGAGAGAGAAATACATTACTCTCCATGTTCCTAGCCTATTGAGACCCGCCTACCGTATAGAGAGGGGGGGAAGTGTAACCTATATATTCACAGATTAACCGCCATGATATATATCAAGGGGGAAGTAGTCGCTTTTTCTGGATCCCCTTCTCCCTCACGTTTAGCGTATTAGTTTTGAGATTTTAAGACGTTCGTTCCATTAGCTTGGCGATTTTAAGACCTTGCGCCACATTTTATGTGAATAATAAGACCTTTCGTGACAATTAGCTATCGATTTTTTCCTGGCGAGCGATAGCAAGCCTGTAATTTTTAAAGCCGGGACTTTTTTCTACCGAAAAAGGTACACATTTATTTTGAAAAGGGGTCCAGGGGGTGTTTTTGTTTAAGCTTGATGGAGATCTAGCGAGGAAACTAAGCAATAAAGTTAATATATATATATATAGGCCAAAAACCAAGCACTACCCCCTTAACTGTTTGCACACCATAGCCCCTCCGCCGCTCTCCATTTATAACACGCTCTTCCCTTTAGGCGCTCGGCCTTTAATGGGGGGGGGGGGGCTGTATCCCCTTCTCCCTCATGTTTAGTCCCGTGAGATTTAAGATTTTAAGACATTCAGGCTATTGTTTGGCTGCTTTAAAACCTTTTGTGCATTTTAGGTGTTGATTTATTTTTCCCCTGGCGAGCATTAGCGAGCCCGTAATTTAGAAGGAACCGACCTTCGGCCTGGAAATGTTTCTACCGAAAAATGTACTTATTTATCGCTTTGGGGGGTCTTGAGGAACTTTATTAAGCCTAATGGAGATCTAGGGAAAAAATAAAAAATAAATAAATAAATAAATAATAATAATAATAATAATAATATTAATAATAATAATAATAATTAGATACATAGATACAGCTCCTCCCTTAGCTGTTATCATGTCATAGTAACCCCCCCCCCCCTGTTCATCATTTATCCCAGTCTGTTCCCTTTAGGCGTTCGACCTTTAACTGCGCGCTACACGGATCATTTAGGCCGCCGCTGACGGATCATTTAGGCCGCCGCTGACGGATCATTTAGGCCGCCGCCGACGGATCATTTAGGCCGCCGCTGTTACCGAAGTCGGGTTTTGGGAAAGAAGGGTGGTGTATGTCCTATTGTATATATGTAATTGTTGTGGTCAATAAACTAACTATCTATCTATCTATCTATCTATCTATATATCTATCTATCTATCTATCCTACGTCTGAAAGGCTTGGTATAGAGCTTGTAGACATGGGAGTGAAATTATTACTTTTGAAGGGTTTTGTGGGTGATTTTTGAGAGCTTTTTTTGACATGAACTATTGCATTAGAAGCTGTAAACTGCATCTGATATAGGTTAATAGGGTGTTTTTTTCTGGACCCCTTTTCCCTTCATGTTTAGCCTCATTAGTTTTGAGATTATAAGACGTTCGCCAAATGAAGACCTCAACACCTAAAGGTTTATAATATTACAACAACAAAATGAGGCGAAAGGTCTTAAAATCGCCAAACTAACGGGGCGAACGTCTTAAAATCTTAGAACTAATGGGGCTAAACACGAGGGAAAAGGGGGTGAACAAAATTCCTTTAACATATATCATGGCGGATAATCTGCGAATTCGTAGGCTACACCCCCCCCCCCCCCCTTACAGTAGGATCTCGATATCAAACTGCTATACCCTGTTCCAAATAGGTAGGCCAAAACTCTTGAACATTAACCACTAGGACTCACAAACGACTCAAGTAATCGAGCTCATATTATGTCTACCATTTGGGAAGGGTCAGCCAGGGAATACGTGTGGATATATACAGCTCATTTGCTCTAGCCCTTTTTGAGTTATCAAGGTTAGGGTTCACGATTTCTGGCCCACCTACTTGGAACAGGGTATAGGAATGTGGAGAGCGAGGCGGGTTTTTTGGCTTTGGCGCGTGAGGCATCTTTTGTGGCTGATTTCCTCTGATTTAAGGGGGACCCCTTTCTCCCTCGTGTTTAGCATATTAGTTTTGAAATTTTAAGACGTTCCTCCGTTAGTTTGGCGATTTTGAGACTTTTCACTTAATTTCTTTGTCAATATTAAGATCTTTCGTGCCATTTAGGTGTCGATTATTTCCTGGAGAGCGATAGCGAGCATGTAATTTTAAGAAGGATTAGGCCTTCGGCCAGGACATTTTTCTACCGAAACATTTACAAATTTATCTTGAAAGGGGGTCTAGGGGGTGTTTATATAAGCTTGATTGAGGTCTAGCCAGGAAACTCACAACTAAAATTATATAAATAAATATATAGACCAACAAACAAGCACTACCCCCTTAAGGGGAGATCTCCACTTGAGGGATTTTTTTCTTGACCCCTTTCTCCCTCATGTTTAGCCCCATTGCTTTTGATATTATAAAACGTTTGCCCCATTAGTTTAGCGATTTTAAGAACTTTCACCCCATATTAAGACCTTTCGTGCCATTCAGGTGTCAATTTTATCCTGGCGAGCGATAGCGAGCCTGTAATTTAAGAGGAACCGGCCTTTGGCCGGGACATTTTTCTACCGAAAAATGTACAAATTTATCTTGAAAGGGACTCAAGGGGGTGTAATTTCAAGCTTGATGGAAGTTTAGGAAACACACTAAAAACCTCCCCTTAAAACTAGCGTGTACTCCGGTCCAGTATCCGATGAATTGTCACGAGAGAATGGTAATCATGGGTTAGGATTGTCATGAGAGAATGGTAATCATGGGTTAGGATTGTCATGAGAGAATGGTAATCATGGGTTAGGATTGTCATGAGAGAATGGTAATCATGGGTTAGGATTGTCATGAGAAAATGGTAATCATGGGTTAGGGTTATCATGAGAGAATGGTAATCATGGGTTAGGATTGTCATGAGAGAATGGTAATCATGGGTTAGGATTGTCATGAGAGAATGGTAATCATGGGTTAGGGTTGTCATGAGAGAATGGTAATCATGGGTTAGGGTTGTTGTCATGAGAGAGAATGGTAATCATGGGTTAGGATTGTCATGAGAGAATGGTAATCATGGGTTAGGATTGTCATGAGAAAATGGTAATCATGGGTTAGGGTTGTCATGAGAGAATGGTAATCATGGGTTAGGATTGTCATGAGAGAATGGTAATCATGGGTTAGGATTGTCATGAGAGAATGGTAATCATGGGTTAGGGTTGTCATGAGAGAATGGTAATCATGGGTTAGGGTTGTCATGAGAGAATGGTAATCATGGGTTAGGATTGTCATGAGAGAATGGTAATCATGGGTTAGGATTGTCATGAGAAAATGGTAATCATGGGTTAGGGTTGTCATGAGAGAATGGTAATCATGGGTTAGGATTGTCATGAGAGAATGGTAATCATGGGTTAGGATTGTCATGAGAGAATGGTAATCATGGGTTAGGGTTGTCATGAGAGAATGGTAATCATGGGTTAGGGTTGTCATGAGAGAATGGTAATCATGGGTTAGGATTGTCATGAGAGAATGGTAATCATGGGTTAGGGTTGTCATGAGAGAATGGTAATCATGGGTTAGGATTGTCATGAGAGAATGGTAATGGGGTTAGGATTGTCATGAGAAAATGGTAATCATGGGTTAGGGTTGTCATGAGAGAATGGTAATCATGGGTTAGGATTGTCATGAGAGAATGGTAATCATGGGTTAGGATTGTCATGAGAGAATGGTAATCATGGGTTAGGGTTGTCATGAGAGAATGGTAATCATGGGTTAGGGTTGCAGCTGGTGGGGGTGTTTTGATCTATATATTTATTTGTATATATTTACTTTGTTATTACTATTTTTTAAAGTTACCTCCCTAGACCTCCATCAAGCTTAAAAAGAAAAAAAAAATCCAAGAGATAAACGTGTACAGTTTTTCAGTAGAATCTTTGAAACTTTGAGGGGGAGAGGTTGGTTTTTATGCGCCCCTTCTCCCTCATGTTTAGCCCCATTGGTTTTTAGATTGTAAGACGTTCAACCCGTTAGTATGGTAATTTTAAGACTTTGCGCCCCATTTCTCTGTCAATATTAAGACCTTTCGTGCCATTAAGGTGTCGATTTTTTCCTGGCGAGAGAATGTGAGCCTGTAATTTTATGAATAACCGGCCTTCGGCCGGGACATTTCTCTACCTAAAAGTGTACAAATTTATCTTTTGGTTAATTCTGCACCTAATATATGCAAATCAAGGTTTCATTGCAGCAATTTGAGGGGTAAAATAAAAATAAAAACATGACTTGCATCTCAGCGTGTACAGTTGGCCACAGGAATTAAATACACTCCTTGATTTTATGAATTAAAGGACAATTAGATGATTGCAAGTGTATTTTCTTATGTAGCGGATATATAATATTACCAATTAGCAGTTTTATGTACAGGTATGTATGTATGTATGTATGTATGTATGTATGTATGTATGTATGTATGTATGTACTCAGGCACATACCCCATTGTTGGGGGTGGCCGACTCGAAACAGAGACCGAACAGAAACCTGTACAGTTCTAATGCTTAGGGTCCGGGACCACTTTCGCGTTCCCTCGCCCCTTTCTCTGTCTCGTTGAGTAGGATAATTTACAGTGTTATAGTAAATAATGTTCGTAAGTCAATTATACATACATAATATCACGGAGGGGATACGAATTAATGTGCCCAACTAGACATAATCCAATATTTTAATATTTGTTCTAGCTATGCCACACAGTTTCTTTCAGGGAGGTAGAGTTTATTTATTGTTTTGGTCTTTATTTATATACCGGTATGTATTTATTTTACGCTTCCTCAATAGACCTCCATCAAGCTTTAAAACAAAACAAAAAAAACACCCCCTAGATCACCCTTCAAGACAAATTTGTACATATTTCGGTAGAAAAATTTCCCAGCCAAAGGCCGATTATTCCTAAAATGACAGGCTCGCTATCGCTCGCCAAGATACAATAGACACCTAAATGACACGACAGGTCCTAATATTGAAAAAGAAATGGGTTGAAAGGTGCTACAATCGCCAAACTAAGGGTCGAACATCTTAAAAGGTGAAAACTAATGGGGCTAAACACGAGGGAGAAGGGGGTCCGAAAAACAACAACAACCATCCCCCCTTAAACCCAGCTATAAAGGGTCTATATTTTTGTCTACCCGCCTGGAAATAGGTTTATGCTCTCTCTACATCCGGCCCGGGGTGAAAGGGGGCCATATATGAAGTGGTGAGGGTGCCTGGGTTAGAGTGCCGCGGTGGAGTGCCAGAGAGTGAGTGAGTGAGTGAGTGAGTGAGTGAGTGAGTGAGTGAGTGAGTGAGTGAGTGAGTGAGTGAGAGAGAGAGTGTGAGAGAAAGAGAGAGTGTGAGAGAAAGAGACAGAGAGAGACAGAGACAGAGACAGACAGACAGACAGACAGACAGACAGACAGACAGACAGACAGACAGAGAGAGAGAGAAAGAGAGAGAGAGAGAGAGAGAGAGAGAGAGAGAGAGAGAGAGAGAGAGAGAGAGAGAGAGAGAGAGAGAGAGAGAGAGAGTGTGTGTGTGTGTGTGTGTGTGTTTCGCCCACTCGTTATAAAAGCCTGTATGGTTTTAAACAAGTCAAGGGAGCTACAATACTAGCGAGGTGCAATACGTGGATACCATCTTTTCTAAACCAGACGGCCTCAATTTGAACTCCTCAGCTTAGTATATATATATATATATAACGGGAGAGCGAGAGTGGGTATGTGTGCAAGTATCCATTTGTATTCCAGCAGTGTTCACTATGACAGTAATAATAAAGTGAGCATATCCTTGCTGGAACCAAACCGACTGACTGGCTGGGTGGGACTTAAATAACACAATAGGCCAGCACCGACAAATATACTCTTAACCCCTTCAGCACCATGTCACCTGTTTACCTTTGATTCTGGCTAAGATAAGATGATGTTATGCAGTTTAAGAAGGACCTATGTTAGTAGGAGGGTTTATTGAGATCGTATTCACCCATTTGAGTCGTAGAGGTACTTTATAAACTAAAGAAAATCCATCTTATTCCTTTATTTTTAGTTTCTTCGCTAGACCTCCATCAAGCTTAGAAAAACACCCCCTAGACCCCCCTTCAATATAAATGTGTAAATTTTTCGGTAGACTAATGTCCCGGCCGAAGGTTGGTTCCTCTTAAAATATCAGGCTCGCTATCACTCGCCAGGAACAAATCGACACTTAAATGGCACAAAAGGTCTTACAATTTACAACGAAAGGGGGCAAAAGGTGTTAAAACCGCCAAAATAATGGTCTTATAATCTTAAAACAAATGGGGCTCAACACGAGGGAGAAAGGGGACAAGAAAAACGACTCATCTCCCCCTGAATAAAGGACAACGATAATTTTGGCCCTTCATCTTTTAATATAGGTACAGTCCTTGTCATAATTCGTGACACATCTCGACAAGTTCATGTACTGTATATCTCTTGGTTTAAAGTTAATCTAGGAATGACTTAATTGGCATATATTTTAAATGTGATATTTCGATAGCAGTCCGTATGATAACCTTCTTTGGTGATCAGCATACTACACAGATGGTTTCAATATGTTGGTTGCTTACTCATTAATCTGGAAAGTAGTAAATTGTACTGGGTAAGTGTCACATAAAATCTACTAATGTAGTAGAGTAAAAAGTATACATATTGCAGTCTTCCACTGCAACCGATCTATTTTCGGAATATTGTAATATAAAAAAATAAAATAAAACAAAAATAATATATATATATATATATATATATATATATATATATATATATATATATATATATATATATATGTGTGTGTGTACATTTTACATTACAATATTCCGAAAATAGATCGGGTGCAATGGAAGACAGCCATATGTATACTTTTACTTGATTACATTAGTAGATTATATGTGCCCCTTACCCAGTAATGACAAAACTAGCCTCCTTCGGTTTCTGTCCCTCTATCTGTACAATGGTATCTATTTTCTGTTCTGACCGTTCCATAGCTACGGTTGTGGACGGCCATCGCTCACTTCCTCAATCTATCAAGTCAGGTGTTCCTCAGGGTTCTGTCCTGTCTCCAATTCTCTTTCTAATATTCATTAATGATCTCCTTAACTGTACCTCTAGTCCTATCCACTCATATGCTGATGACTCTACCTTACACTATTATAACTATTTGTTTACAAACAAATGCAATCACTTGAAAACTCACGTGACGAGGCCATACCACGCCTATCTTTTGATCTATCAATTATTTTTGATTGGGCAGAGAAAATCTTGTTAGTTTCAATGCCTCCAAGACCAAATTTCTCCTTCTATCTACCCGTCGCAATCTTCCACAAGACTTTCAATTACTCTCCAACAATACACAAATCAACCCTTCATATTCTCTCAATATTTTTGGTGTATCTTTTGTATCCGACTTTTCTTGGAAAGATCATATTACCACACTTACTAAAACAGCTTCCCAGAAGTTAAGTGTGTTCAATCGTCTCCGTGGGTTCCTCACCCCCGCTCAGCTTATTGCTCTGTATAGGGGCACAGTGCGCCCATGTATTGAGTATTCTTCGCATGAGTGGGAAGGTTCCACCCATACCACACTTCTCGAAATGTATGTATAATTTATGTATGTATGTATTTACTCAGGCACATACCCCATCGCTGGGGGTGGCCAACTCGAGACAAGAGCCCGAACAGGGACAACACAACACAACACAACACAACACAACACAACACAACACAACACAACACAACATAACATAAAAAAAAAAAAAAAAAAAAAAAACACACTCACATCTAGGTCGCCTAGGAGAAGAAATAGTAGTCATAATAATTTTGCCTCGTCAACTCACTCCCTCATACTTGTTCCCTACAATTTATTCCTACACGCCGCAATGTTACGTTTCTTTCACTCTTCTATCGCTATTACAACAATCAGTTTTCTGTCCAGCTCTCTCAATGCATACCTCCTCCCTTGCGGCGAGTGCGAGGCAACCACCTTTCAACAGTCTCACACCTATTCTGTCCAGTTCTCCAACCCAAGAATTAGCAAATATCTTCAGTCTTTCTTTTACGCAATAAGTGAACTCTGGAACTCTCTCCCTCTATCAATCTTTTCTTCATCCTATGACTTAGGCTGCTTTAAATTCGTGTGTCTAGGAATTTTGACCCCAACGTCCATTGAATTTGGCTCTCTGTCACTCTTTTGGCTTTGGGGGAGACACTCGTTACAGGCAGCCTGCCTGCTGTCTCCTTCATATGAACACATAGAAAAAAAAACACACATTACACATCGGTTGTTTTCAGCAGTTGGAGTATAGCACAATAAAGTACCACAATATTGCCTTTATGTCATCACTGTACCCCTGTGTACCCTTTGCCTCAAGATTGTATAATGCTAACCGTACCTCAGTGACACTAACATGTCCTAAAACAATAGATGTGGATGAATAATACCCGAAAAATGGGCTAAGCAACTTTTGGCGAAATGACTACAAACAAAAGGACCGTGCACCGGTGGTAACTTGGGCACCTCTGCAATGTTGATGCTCTGGTTTGATCCTCAGGTCCGGTTCCTCTTAGTTAATGCAAGGGCCACCGTGCATCTTACACTCACCAATACGCCTTCACACTTCCGGACTACGGTTATGTGCATGCTTTATATACATGTTCCTATTGTAATTGAGTTTAGATGTGAAGTTGGTTGGTGTAAAAAACATAATAATATATAGATCGAGTTATAAAGGTATATTGTCTCTATATAGAGAGACAAACGTATATATAAAGAGATGGAAATAGAATATAGAGAGATAGAGATACTTGGAGATACAGCGATATACTTCAAAGTCTCTATAATATTTAGTAATTTTTCCTAGTATGGCTGGTTTATCTTTCCTGTATAAATTTACGGTATGTATTTGGTATTTTGGGTATGTGTAAATAAATGTTAGTAATATAATTGTACTGTATATATCGATAGTTATACAAACAGCATACAAAGCCGTTAGGTAAATAGATTGTTAAGTCTTTCACAGTCAAATAAAACCATTTATTTTTGTCAGTGCAACCATGTAGTCAATTCGAAGAGAGACAATAATGCACCGTAGCACTCTAAACGCCCATTCCCTTATCTGACAGCTAACCATTAACAGTCGGATTTGATTAGTAATTTCGAAATGTTGTTCATGGAATATGCAGAACATAAAGTAAGCTTGATAGTCCAGTCTTACAGCCATACTTACTGTTTATGTATATTATAGTCATTATAAGTAGGCCAGAAATCGTGATTATGTAACTCCAGAAGGGCTAGAGCAAATGGGCTGCAAATCTCCACACCTATTCCCTGGCGGACCCTTCCTTAATGTTAGAAATATTAGCTCGATTGCTTTAGTCATTTATGAGTTATAGAGGATAGTGGGGAAGGTGTTTGGCCTACCTATAATGCATGGACTATAGGTTTCTTAGTATATGTACAATCGTGATCATGACAACTTCCACACCACCCAATGATAAACGCCAGACGGTGAGCATCAACTAATGAATCCCAGTGATTAAATATTTGAGGTTCAAGCAACGTATCAAAACAATTCGCCAATGTTTCATAATTATACCCCCTCAAAATGTCCAGAAAATCATGTCCAATAATGTAAGATCAGAAAGCGAACCCAAAATCAAGAAATGCAACAATAGCCTTGTATGTATATTTACTTACCAGTGACTCAAAGGCTTGTTGTAAAAGGAATAGTCTTCGTCTCAAACGTTCAAAGTGCAACACTCACCCACATCCTGGAAAAGAAATACAACATGTAACTACATTACCGCAAAGTAGAAGGAAGGAAGGAAGGAAGGAAGGAAGGAAGGAAGGAAGAGAAATATAAACTGTACAGTGACTCCATATTATAAGAGTTACGATAATGGTCACAAGCCCCGACGCCTTCATCTCCTCCTCCAGCTCCCTTCCTCACCCTTTCTTCTGTCCCCTTCCTTGGTTTGAGACATTAAGGGGAGATGGGTTGTTTTTCTAGATCCTCTTCTCCCTCATGTTTAGCCCCATTAGTTTTCAGATTTTAAGATGTTTGCCCCATTAGTTTGGCGATTTTAAGACCTTTCACCTAATTTCTTTGTCAATATCAAGACCTTTCGTGCTATTTAGGGGGTCGATGTTTTTCCTGGCGAACGATAGTGAGCCTGTAATTTTGGAAGAACCGGTCTTTGGCCGGGAATTTTTCTTCCGAAAAATGTACAAATTAATCTAGAAGGGGGATCAAATGATGTTGTTTTAAGTTTGATGGAGGTCTAGGGAGGAAACTAGAACAATAATATAAAAAAATACATACATGAGCAAATAAATAAGTGATTAACATTATTACTTGTCTCACCTTTCCAAAGTTTATGTCATGTCTTGTCATAAAAATGCCTTTATCAAAATAGCAATACAAACTAGCCCATAACTTTTACTCTTGTACTTCTGTCTTCCTTTCTACACTGCCCTTCACTCTAGAGATCCTATAGGGTGAATATAAACACCGTATGAGGAGGAGCACTTAATTGACAACGTTTCGCAGATAGAAAAAAGAAGCTGTCTGCGAAACGTTGTCAATAAAGTGTTCCTCCTCGTACTTTTACATTAACATCCCATAGGGTCTCTACTTCACTCCATCCTCTGAGAACATTGCTATCTTGGTCTCTCTTCTTCCATCCTCTCTCCCTCCTCCTCCTCTTCCTCTCTCTTCGTTTCCTTGTCTCCGTTCCTCTTTCTCCTGCTCCTCCTCTCCCCTTGCTCTCCTTTCCTCTCCCTATGTCTATCCACTCTCTACCGTATCACCATCATAAGAGGAGAAAACATTATATATGAAATAGGATAATTATAATATTTAAACACAATATCATAGTATAGGAAAGCTAGTTGCTATATAATTGCTATACATTAGCATAATTGCTAAACATTAGCATAATAGGTTTGTAAAACATTAAGGGGGGTGACCTGCTTTTTGTTATTTCTGTCCTTTTCTCTCTTTCTCTGGCTTGTATCCATTCGGCCCCATTCAGCCAACTATTTTAAGACGTTTATCCCCATCTAGGTGTCGATTTCTTCCTGGCGAGCGATAGCGAGCCAGCATTATATGAAGAAATCCGGCTTCGCCGGAGAAATTTTTCTATCGAAAAATTTACAAATTTAGCCTGCTGTCAAACAAAAATAAACCAGTACAAAATTGACACCTGGATGGGGATAAACGTCTTAAAACAGTAGGCTGAATGGGGCCAAATGAATACAAGCAAGAGAAAGATAGAAAAGGACAGAACAAAAAGCAGGTCACCCCCCTTAACAGAGAATTCCGAGAGATAGAGACTATACCTAATATCTATGTGCGTATTACACGATTAAATATATCTGAAATACAATATATTAACAAAAATGTATAGCATTGGTTATTGCCTCTCCATTAGCTCTGCACAAGAACCTTCAATGCCAGCTGACATTAACTGCACTGATTGTCAATTTGTGCTACGTATAATAGTCGTGTAGCTACTATGAACGCTACGTATAATAGTCGTGTAGATACTATGAACGCTACGTATAATAGTCGTGTAGCTACTATGAACGCTACGTATAATAGTCGTGTAGCTACTATGAACGCTACGTATAATAGTCGTGTAGCTACTATGAACGCTACGTATAATAGTCGTGTAGCTACTATGAACGCTACGTATAATAGTCGTGTAGCTACTATGAACGCTACGTATAATAGTCGTGTAGCTACTATGAACGCTACGTATAATAGTCGTGTAGCTACTATGAACGCTACGTATAATAGTCGTGTAGCTACTATGAACGCTACGTATAATAGTCGTGTAGCTACTATGAACGCTACGTATAATAGTCGTGTAGCTACTATGAACGCTACGTATAATAGTCGTGTAGCTACTATGAACGCTACGTATAATAGTCGTGTAGCTACTATGAACGCTACGTATAATAGTCGTGTAGCTACTATGAACGCTACGTATAATAGTCGTGTAGCTACTATGAACGCTACGTATAATAGTCGTGTAGCTACTATGAACGCTACGTATAATAGTCGTGTAGCTACTATGAACGCTACGTATAATAGTCGTGTAGCTACTATGAACGCTACGTATAATAGTCGTGTAGCTACTATGAACGCTACGTATAATAGTCGTGTAGCTACTATGAACGCTACGTATAATAGTCGTGTAGCTACTATGAACGCTACGTATAATAGTCGTGTAGCTACTATGAACGCTACGTATAATAGTCGTGTAGCTACTATGAACGCTACGTATAATAGTCGTGTAGCTACTATGAACGCTACGTATAATAGTCGTGTAGCTACTATGAACGCTACGTATAATAGTCGTGTAGCTACTATGAACGCTACGTATAATAGTCGTGTAGCTACTATGAACGCTACGTATAATAGTCGTGTAGCTACTATGAACGCTACGTATAATAGTCGTGTAGCTACTATGAACGCTACGTATAATAGTCGTGTAGCTACTATGAACGTATAATAGTCGTGTAGCTACTATGAACGCTACGTATAATAGTCGTGTAGCTATTATGAACGCTACGTATAATAGTCGTGCAGCTACTATGAACGCTACGTATAATAGTCGTGTAGCTACTATGAACGCTACGTATAATAGTCGTGTAGCTACTATGAACGCTACGTATAATAGTCGTGTAGCTACTATGAACGCTACGTATAAGTCGTGTAGCTACTATGAACGCTACGTATAATAGTCGTGTAGCTACTATGAACGCTACGTATAATAGTCGTGTAGCTACTATGAACGCTACGTATAATAGTCGTGTAGCTACTATGAACGCTACGTATAATAGTCGTGTAGCTACTATGAACGCTACGTATAATAGTCGTGTAGCTACTATGAACGCTACGTATAATAGTCGTGTAGCTACTATGCACGCTACGTATAATAGTCGTGTAGCTACTATGAACGCTACGTATAATAGTCGTGTAGCTACTATGAACGCTACGTATAATAGTCGTGTAGCTACTATGAACGCTACGTATAATAGTCGTGTAGCTACTATGAACGCTACGTATAATAGTCGTGTAGCTACTATGAACGCTACGTATAATACTCGTGTAGCTACTATGAACGCTACGTATTATAGTCGTGTACAAAGGAAATCAAGCAACAACAGATCCAGTGACCCTTCTAGGTTGCTTGTCCTCCAAAACACTGAGGATCAAGTGTCCAAACAGTGGTTTAGAGTGGGTAAGGGAACATTGGAAAGGGAACTACTGCCCTGCCACTAACGTGGCAGGACTAGGAAGTTAGTAGAGGACATATGGGTTAGTAACTGAGGGGAGGATAAAGTTATTCATTTACAAACGCAGTCAGTCGCGGGTTTGATGCGAGATATTTGTCTAGGCGGAATTTAAATGAATCAACGGTGCTGCAGTCTATAACGTCTCGGGGAAGCCCATTCCACAAGTTGACAACTCGATTGAAGAAGAAATTCTTAGATTCGTGCGAGTTAAAAGATTTACCAATAATTTTGCAACCGTTTCCCCGCGTGTAATTAGATTGGTCGATAGTGAAGTACTTACTACAGTTCATATTGTCGATGCCTTTGATGATTTTGAACACTTGAATTAAGTCGCCTCTTAATCTGCGCTGGGTTAAAGGAAATAGATTTAATTCTCTAAGACGCTCTTCGTATGGTTTGTTCTTTAGGCTAGGTATCATTTTGGTAACTCTACGTTGAACTCGTTCTAGCTTGTTTATATCTTTTTGGTAATAAGGGCACCAGGATTGAACACAGTATTCCAGAAGAGGGCGGACTAAGGAATTGTAAAGGGTTAGGATAACTTCTTTGGATTTATGCTCAAATGACCTGCCTATAAAGCCAATTATTTTGTTTGCCTTCTTAACAACTTCTGAACATTGTTGACTCGGTTTTAGGTTACTCGATATTGTTACTCCCAGATCAGTTTCTCTGTTTACATTCTTAAGCTGAGTGCCATTCATCGAATAGTTTGCTTTCTCATTTAGGTATCCGACATGTAGTACTTTACATTTATCCGCATTGAAACTCATTTGCCAAATTTGGGCCCAACATGACAATTTATCTAGATTGTGTTGCATATCGTCAACTTGTTCTTTTGAGAGTACGCTATTTGCAATTTTTGTATCGTCAGCAAATTTTGAGATTGTGCAGGTGAGACCCTCATCTATGTCGTTGATGTAAATTAGAAAGAGAATTGGTCCTAGTACCGATCCCTGGGGTACCCCGCTACTTACATTGGTCCATTTAGATGCCTTACCGTTTATGACTACCGTTTGCTTTCTGTTGCTGAGCCAATTTTCTATCCATTTCAACACACCGTCTTGTATTCCATGCGCTTTTAGTTTTAGCAGTAAACGTTTGTGGGGAACTTTGTCAAAGGCCTTTTGAAAATCAAGGTATATAATATCTACAGCTTTACTCTCATCGTAGAGGTTGAGGATATCGTGGAAGAAGTCTAAGAGGTTTGTTAAACAGGAACGTTTTTTACGAAAGCCGTGTTGAGTATCTTTAAGTATGTTATTTTCCTCCAAGTGATTTACGAGTCTGTCTCGTATGACCGTTTCTAGCATTTTACATACAACTGAGGTTAAGCTAATTGGACGATAGTTACTGGGTAGGGATTTGCTGCCTTTTTGAATATCGGTGTTACGTTGGCTAGCTTCCACTGATCAGGCATAGTTCCAGACTGCAAGGATTTATTGAATAGTAATGTCAGTGGTTTGGAGAGCTCATTCTTAGCTTCCTTTAGAACTCTAGGCGAGATTGTATCAGGTCCTGGCGTTTTATTTACCTTGAGTTTATCTAAACAATTCAATACTTCTCTCTCTGTAACGGTGATATTGCTTAGAACATCTGAATTATCAATCTGAATCGGCGATGGTGTAGGGATATCACTGAGGTCTTCTGTTGTAAAAACTGATGCAAAGAAGGTATTGAGGGCATTACTCATTTGTACTTCGTCTTTGGTGTATTCTCCTTTTTCATCAACTAACGGTCCAACAGTTGAAGTAACTACTTTTTTCTTTCTGATATAACTATAGAATTCTTTCGGGTTTGTTTTACTTTGATTCGCAATATGTAACTCTAAGGTCTTTTTACTTTGCTTAATTAACTTTTTGGCTTTGCGTCGTAGCTCTACAAATTTCACCCGTTCTTCGTCATTTTGTGAGGATTTTAATCTATCATTAGCAAATTTTTTAGCAAGCAGGCAGTTTGAAATATCTTTATTCCACCATTTGGGCTTATTATTATGGCCTGGACGCCGTATTTTCGATGGTATGCAGTCTTGCACTGCTTTTAGGTAAGTGGTTTCGAATAACTTCCAAGATGTATTTATGTCGTTATTGTTAATTAAAAAGCTCCAGTCAGTTTCTTTAAACATAGCTCTAAGTTTATGGAAGTTTGCTTTCTTGAAATTAGGGACTTTTTCGATGCTAATATTTGGTTCGTTACTAGTAAACTTTAAAGTGAAAGTTATCGTACGATGGTCGCTGTTACTGAATTCATCACCAACATTCAAATTCTCTATCAATTCTTCTTTTGTTGCAAGTACAATGTCAAGAACGTTATTACCACGGGTCGGCATTCGAACAAATTGATAAAGCGAACTCTCTTGCAAGTTCGTATACAAGTCATGTCCGGAGTGTGAAGTAAGAGTATCGCCCCACTTGGTCACAGGTAAATTAAAGTCGCCAAAAATTACGGTATCTTGTGAGTTACTTACATCTGCAATTTGTTCATAAATTTCTCGGTCAGTTTGCACTGATTGAGCTGGAGGTCTGTATATTAACGCAAGTATTATTTTTGTACCTTTATTATTCTTTATTAGCACAAAAGATGTGTCGACGTTCACAATTTGAGGTTTTGACACGAGGGTCGGGTTAAGACTTTCTTTGATATAAAATAAAACGCCACCTCCATTTTTATTTATTCGGCTGTTCTCAAACATTACATAACCGGGAAGTGAATACTCTGCTAAAAAGTCTCTATCTTGTGTATTGAGCCAAGATTCTGTTATGCCAATCGCATCATAATTTTCTGTAAACACTAGTTCCTCTAAATCTGAAAATTTATTGCGTATGCTACGAGCGTTTGCATAGAAAACCTTTAAAGTTGCGGTTTTAGAACTCGCAGATCGTTCTTTCATCAAATTTTTGGTTCTGGTCGGATCTACATTTACATTCATGGCTGTCCTCGGTCCTCGGTCGTTATCCCTGACGGTTTTGAATTTGGGTCGTGTTGGTGGAGCTTTATCCAAATTCGCGGTTCTTGACGGATTAGTATTTAATTCCTTTGTAGATTGCCGTCCTCGCTGTCTTCGGTCCTCCTTCCTGGTTGTCCTGTGCTGAGTCGATTTCTTCTCCGAAAATCCTTCACCGCATCGTTGAGAAGACGCCCAAAACGCGCTGCTCCCACCTGGTTCAGATGAACTCCATCGTCCGAAAACAAATAGTCATCGTAGTAGAATAGTAGTAGTGTAGCTACTATGAACGCTACGTATAATAGTCGTGTAGGTACTATGAACGCTACGTATAATAGTCGTGTAGCTACTATGAACGCTACGTATAATAGTCGTGTAGCTACTATGAATGCTACGTATAATAGTCGTGTAGCTACTATGAACGCTACGTATAATAGTCGTGTAGCTACTATGAACGCTACGTATAATAGTCGTGTAGCTACTATGAACGCTACATATAATACTCGTGTAGCTACTATGAACGCTACGTATTATAGTCGTGTAGCTACTATGAACGCTACGTATAATAGTCGTGTAGCTACTATGAACGCTACGTATAATAGTCGTGTAGCTACTATGAACGCTACGTATAATAGTCGTGTAGCTACTATGAACGCTACGTATAATAGTCGTGTAGCTACTATGAACGCTACGTATTATAGTCGTGTAGCTACTATGAACGCTACGTATAATAGTCGTGTAGCTACTATGAACGCTACGTATAATAGTCGTGTAGCTACTATGAACGCTACGTATAATAGTCGTGTAGCTACTATGAACGCTACGTATAATAGTCGTGTAGCTACTATGAACGCTACGTATAATAGTCGTGTAGCTACTATGAACGCTACGTATAATAGTCGTGTAGCTACTATGAACGCTACGTATAATAGTCGTGTAGCTACTATGAACGCTACGTATAATAGTCGTGTAGCTACTATGAACGCTACATATAATAGTCGTGTAGCTACTATGAACGCTACGTATAATAGTCGTGTAGCTACTATGAACGCTACGTATAATAGTCGTGTAGCTACTATGAACGCTACGTATAATAGTCGTGTAGCTACTATGAATGCTACATCGTACGTGTAGGAACTATATTTGGGATTTGTATGTTGAAATAGACTACGTAATACTGTATAATTGGCATAAATTTGCATATATGATCTCTCTCTATCTATCGATCTCTCTCCCACTTGTTAATATATATATATATATTGCATCTCATGTAACAGGGTCGTATATGATACGTCTTCGAACCACAACGTGTGTAATATACAAGTTCGTGAAATAATGAACTAACAGCAATAATTACTATCTATATAATCTACTGTTACTGGAAATGGGAACAAATATTACTTTAATGAGAAAAGTTACATGCAGTATCTATCACACGAAACTGTTCAATATAAGAACCACTATAACATATTTCCCACCCATTACAAGCCAAATTTACGTGCTCCGATACTAAAGGGCTATAAGGGGGTGCCCATGAAGGAAGAGCCCCCAACAAACACGGCCCCCTCACCCACACCGCCGACAATGCTGGAGGTGTCGTCAGTACGGCCGCTCTTCGATTACCAGAACGGCCACAGTCTCGTATCCTAACCTTAATATATTTAAGGGGGGTCACCGGCTTTTTTTTATCCTTCTCTCTTTTCCCTCTTTCCCTGGCTTAAATCCATTCGGCCCCATTCAGCCAACTGTTTTAAGACGTTTATCCCCATCCAGGTGTTGATTTCTTCCTGGCGAGCGATAGCGAGCCAGCATTGTATGGAGAAATCCGGCTTCGCCGGAGAAATGTTTATATCGAAAAATGTACAAATTTAGCTTGCTGTCAACATTGTTTTTTATATATGCTGGCTAGCTACCGCTCGCCAGGAAAATATTGACACCTGAATGGGGGTAAACGTCTTAAAACAGTAGGCTGAATGGGGCCGAATGGATACAAGCCAAAGAGAGAGGGAGAGAAAGAGAACAAAAAAGCGAGGTGGGCTCCCTTAACCTAACTAGCCTTAATAACCAGAACGGCCACAATTCGTATCCTAACCTTACTCTATTTAAGGGAGCCCACCTCGCTTTTTTTATCTTTTCCTCCCTCTCTCTTTGGTTTGTATCAATTCGGCCCCATTCAGCTTACTGTTTTAAGACGTATTACCCCCATCCAGGTGTCACTATTTTCCTGGCGAGCGGTAGCGAGCCATCATATATATTTTTTGTGTTGACAAGCTAAATTTGTAATTTTTCTTTAGAAAAATGTCTCCGGCGAAACCGGATTTCTCCATACAATGCTGGTTTGCTATCGCTGGGGATAAACGTCTTAAAACAGTTGGCTGAATGGGGCCGAATGGATACAAGCCAGAGAAAGATAGAAAAGGACAGAACCAAAACAGGTCACCCCCCCCTAACATAGCTAAACCTAATAGGCCTATAACCTAACCACACCGAACTTAAGGGGATATTTGTTTGTTTGTTTGTTTTTTACTCCTTTTTCTCACGGGTAGGGTCATTTCGTGCGATTTAGGTGTCGATATTTTTCCTGGCAAACAATAGCCGGGATATTTTACTACTGAAAAATGCAAGTATATATCTCGAATGAGGGTCTTGGAGGTATTTTGTTAAGCTTGATGGAAGTCTAGGGTGGAAACTAAAAAATATAAAATGTATGTATGTATGTACTGTATATAGTCAGGCACATTCCCCATAGCTGGGGGTGGCCCACTCGAGACAGAGCCCGAACAGAAACATCATTTAAAGTTCCAATTTTTGGAATCCGAGACCACTTTCGCGTTTCCTCGCCCCTTTTTCTGTCTCGTCTAGTAGGTGAATTTTACAAGGGGTGGAGGATTCCTAGCCTCACACCCCCGAAGTAGGAAAAGTAGTACATGAAATGAGACAGACAGAAACGGCTAAGGTTCGGTAGAACATGCCAAACCTCACTCTTGACAGGACCAGCCCTCACCCAAAACCTTATTAATAATATACCTTATTAACTAATAATAATCATAATTCTAATACTACTACTACTACTACTACTAATAATAATAATAATAATACTAATAATAATAATAATAATAATAATAATAATAAACATCTCCCTTAGTCTAATTTAATCTAACTTATGTTAACTAAACCTAACCTACTCCAGCCAAATTAAATCCTACCTAACCAATGTAGTTTAAGATTGTGCCCGTTTGGGTTGTGGCCATTTAGAAGTGTGGCCGTTTGGGTTGTGGCCATTTAGGAGTGACGCTGCTTGGGTTGTGGCCATTTAGGAGTGAGGCCGTTTTGGATGTGCTTCCCCCGAGGATAATGCCAGGGAAGGTGTATATTGACGAGGGAACATTATGAACGGTTATCGGAGCTGGGGGCGGTGGGGGGCGCGGGGGGCGGGGGGGGGCGGGAAGGGGAACCAATACAAAACGGCCATATTTCTAAACGGTCCCATTATACAAACAGCCACACTTCTTAACAGCCACGTTTCTAAACGGCCACACTTCTAAACGGCAACACTTCTAAACGACCACACTTCTAATTGGCCACACTTCTAATTGGCCACACTTCTAATTGGCCACACTTCTAAATGGTCACACTTCTAAAAGGCTCCACTTGTAAACGGCCCCATTTTTAAACAACCACACTTCTAAAAGGCCCCACTTCTAAACGGTCACACTTCAAAACGGTCACACTTCCAAGCAACCACACTTCTAAACGGCCACACTTCCAAAGGTCAAATTAGGTCTGGTTGTTTTAGATTAGGGTAAATTAGGCCAAGTAGGGTAGGGAACTGTGGCCCTTCTGGTTGTGTCCGTTTAGGAGTGCGGCCGTGTTGACCTGTTTCTCCGCCTTGTACACTCGGATGCCATAGTTTCTAGCTCACTCGTAAGAATTCGTGGATTCAAGATAAATTTGTAAATTTTTCGGTAGAAAAATGTCCCGGCCGAAGGCCGATTACTCTTAAATTACAGGCTCGCTATCGCTCGCCAGGATAAAATTGACACCTAAATGACACGAAAGGTCTTAAAATTGACAGAATGGGGCGGAAATTCTTAAAAATCACCAAACTAATGGGGCAAACGTCTTAAAATCTCAAAAGCAATGGGGCTCTAGACATGAGGAAGAAAGGGGTCAAGTAAAAAGTCCCTCAAGTGGAAATCTCCCCTTAATAGTATAGATATATAGTTTCGTAGTTGATGCACAGATAATTATATTCATAAATTCGTTTCCAGAGATATATTTCCATATTTAGAAATAGGTGAAATAGGTGAAATAGGTGAAATAGGTGAAATAGGTGAAATAGGTGAAATAGGTGAAATCCACGAATTTGTATGAGTGGGGTAGAGACTATGGCCTCCGAGTGTACCGTGAATATATAGGCGCGGTAAAATAAATGATGCATGGTTATCAGAGCGACGACGGTGGTGGTGGTGGTGAGGTTTCCGAAGAGACCTCCCGCGGGCCAAATAGGGTTAAAGGAGCCCACCTCGACTTTTTTTCTCTCTTTCTCTCCCTCTCTCTTTGGCTTGGATCCATTCGGCCCCATTCAGCCTACTGTTTTAAGACGTTTACCCCCATCCAGGTGTCAATATTTTCCTGGTGAGCGGTATCGAGCCAGCATATATATGTTTTTGTTTCGAGAGCAAGCTAAATTTGTACATTTTTCGATAGAAAAATGTCTCTGGCGAAGCCGGATATCTCTATACAATGCTGGCTCGATATCGCTCACCAGGAAGATATCGACACCTGGATGGGGATAAACGTCTTAAAACAGTTGGCTGAATGGGGCCGAATGGATACAAGCCAGAGAAAAGGAGAGAGAGAGAAAAAAAAATAGGTGACCCTCCTTAGCTGTTACTGATATTATGGGGGGTATGTATGTATGGATGTGTGTGTGTGTGTGTGTGTGTGTGTGTGTGTGTGTGTGTGTGTGTGTGTGTGTGTGTGTGTGTGTATGTATGTATGTATGGATGTGTGTGTGTGTGTGTGTGTGTGTGTGTGTGTGTGTGTGTGTGTGGTAAAGTGAGAGAGAGAAAGAGTGAGTGTGTGTGAGCGAGCGAGAGAGTGAGTGTGTGTGAGCGAGAGTGAGAGTGAGTGCAAGCCCCTTCTTAGCACAATAGGGTCCGTCCTGGAGTGGGTTATTAAGGGGGTTCACCTGCCGTTTTGTTATCTTTCTCTCCTTTTCACTCTTTTTCTGACTTGTATCCATTTGACCCTATTCAGCCAACTGTTTTAAGACGTTTATCCCCATCCAGGTGTCGATTTTATTCCTGGCGAGCCATAGCGAGCCAGCAATGTATGGAGAAATCCGGCTTCGCCGGAGAAATTTTTCTATCGAAAAATGTACAAATTTAGCTTGCTGTAAAACAAATATATATATATATGCTGGCTCGCTACTGCTCGCCAGGAAAATATTGACACCTGGATGGGCTTAAACGTCTTAAAACAGTAGGCTGAATGGGGCCGAATGGATACAAGCCAAAGAGAGAGGGAGAGAAAGAGAAAACAAGCGAGATGGGCCCCCTTAATATATTTGGTTATATTTCATTGAGGATTTTGCTTGTTTTTGCCATGTTCGAACAATTTATTTAAGTTTGCCCCCTAGGCTAACGTTGACATGTTTCTAACTGATTTAGATACTGATATAGACAAGATTTAGATTGAAAAGAAACCAATATATATAATGGGTGATTTTAACCTAGATTTACTAAATAAAAAAAGTGACAATAATATTTATAGACAAACATTTATAACCAAATTTTATGAAAGTGCATTTTTGCCAATAATTACAAAACCTACACGTGTTGCAAAGAACTCCGCTACCGTAATTGACCATACTATATATGGGCGAATTATTTTGATAATGTTAAATTAATTAGAGTCATTGTTGCCGACATTTCTGACCACTTCACAATAAATGTACGCTTTTATATAAAGAATATAGTATGTGAAAAAAATATTAAACAATAAAATAAAGAGTATTTAGTTAATAAAATCATGTGAGAATGAAATCATTACTGATTGAAACATACTGGAATGCGGTCAGAGAAAACTCGCGTTGTGATGAAGCATTTCAAGTGTTTAATGAAATAATTAGTCAACTATACAATCAATGTTACCACTTAAAAGAAAGACGTGTACAAAATAAATATGTTAAGGGGGGTCACGTTTTTTTTTTTTATCTTTATCTCCTTTTCTCTATTTCCCTGGCTTGTATCTATTCAGCCCTATTCAGCCAACTGTTTTAAAACGTTTATCCCCATCCAGGTGTCGATTTCTTCCTAGCGAGCCAGCATTGTATGGAGAAATCCGGCTTCGCCGGAGAAATTTGTCTATCGAAAAAATGTACAAATTTAGCTTGCTGTCAAAACAAAAATATATATATGCTGGGAAAATATTGACACCTGGATGGGGGTAAACGTCTTAAAACAGTAGGCTGAATGGGGCCGAATGGATACAAGCCAAAGAGAGAAGGAGAGAAAGATAAAAAAAAAAAAAGCGAGGTGGGGGTCCCTTAATAAAGCTTGGATCCCGCCTGACATTGAGTAGGCTATGCTATTAAGCAAAGGAAACTACTCTATAAATAAACAAATAACGCATGAAACCGAGTGCAAACAATACCGAAACCATGTAAACACACTTATAACAAAAACAATTAAACAATTATTACAAAGAAAAATGATCGAGTGCCTTAAACAATAGTAAGAAAACATGGACTATTTTGAATACCATGGATAAGGGGAGATATCCACTTAAGGGATTATTTTTTCGACCCCTTTCTCCCTCATGTTTAGCCCCATTGCTTTTGAGATTTTTAGACCTTCGCCCTAGTAGTTTGGATATTTTAAGACATTTTGCCCCATTCCTGTCAATTTTAAGTCCTTTCGTGCCGTTAAGGTGTCGATTTTTTCCTGGCGAGCGATAGCGAGCCTGTAATTTAAGAGCAACCGGCCTCTGGCCGGGACATTTCTCTACCGAAAAATGTACAAATTTATCTTGAAAGGGGGTCTAGGGGGTGTAATTTTAAGCTTGATGAAAAAGTAGGGAACAAACTAAATACCTCCCCTTAACCCTCTGAGAATCGGTGACGCACTTGTTTTCTGTTCTCTGGGTATCATTAGTCGATTTTATGCAGATCAAGAAGGGTATATGGAAGTCAGGGGGTGAATTGAGATAGTCTTTACCCTTTTTAAGTCTCTCACGTTCTTGACGCAATTTTGAGCCTATTAGGGATACTTTAAATCCTTTGTTACCATCAGGGGTATTTAGAAACTTTTAGTTTAGTTACTTCAACCTCTGCAGTTATCTTTGAGTTAGCTGTGGGCAGAAAACTAATTTTGGAGAGGTTATTATAAGAGTGAGAGAACTCTATTTAGTATTGCTAATCTGGCAACCTCTGCGTCATATGGTAGTGAGAGGGTTAAGACCAGAGATCCTTCCTAAGCTGTATTAAATCGTCTAATGATAGCCAGAATAGACGGCTATAATGCGTCATATCCTCAAGGGGTTAAAAAAGGTAAGGACAACTGTTGAATATAAATCATTCAAGGTTGATTCTGTAATCGTTAGTGACCCAAATGTAATTGCTAATAAATGTAATTAATATTATGCGTCAGTGCTCATTAAAGTTAGGGATCAGCTACCGAACTCGGTACTCAATTTTGAGTATTGTTTAACCCCATGTAACCGGAACGAAAATATCTTAACCTTAATTAGTCAAAATCAAAATCAAAGTATTTATCCAATATAACTATGTTACAATAAGATATGCTTCGCTGGCTGAACCATTAAGGGGAGATAGACCCATTGTTTGGTATGTTATTTCAATTATTCCTTTATTTCTTAGTTTTCTCGCTAAACTTCCATCAAGCTTAATAAAACACCCCCCAGACCCCTCTGCAAGATAAATCTGTACATTTTTCGGTAGAAAAATTTACCGGCCGAAGGCCGGTTCCTCTTAAAATTTCAGGCTCGCTTTCGCTCGCCAGGAAAAAATCGACACCTAAATGGCACGAAAGTTCTTAAAATTGACAACGAAATGAGACGAAAGGTGTTAAAATCGCCAAACTAATGGGCCGAACGTCTTATAATCTCAACACAAATGGAGCTTAACACGAGGGAGAAAGGGGGCCAGAAAAACTGCCCATCTCCCGTTAAGTGAGATATTTTATATGGGCTCCTGGATATAATATCATGGTTCGGAATTTAACAGGAATCGGAAGTATCACAGCCTGTGGTACCAATACTGTATATTACTATTGTTTATTTATTTCAATACTTTGATCAATGTAATCATACATATTATGTATATCCACACACATAAAATAATAAACAAATTAAATACACACAAAACAATAAGTTCCACATCATAACACACGTGCCCAAGACCCTTCAACCAGTGCTTACAAAATAATACTTATAATATAAAATCAATAATATATAAAATTACCCATACATTAATCCTGAAGAAGTGAAAGAAATTGTGAAAAGCTTAAACAATGTCAGTCCAAGCCATGACGACTTACTCATGTCCATTATATATATATATATATATATATATATATATATATATAAAAAAAAAAAAAAAAAACACACACACACACACATTGATAATTTTGTTCGATGGTTGCTGATCTGTGTAATATGTCCCTTACTCAAGGTAACTTTCCAAAAGTACTCAGAGTTGCAAAAATTACACCGATCTACAAAAGCAAAGATGAGCAATTTTTAAATAATTAACATGCTGGTGTCTGTATTGACTGTGTTTATTACATTCAGAGATAATTGTGTATAACTGGCTAATATAGAACATGGAATCTCAAAATCTGGTTTCCACTAACCAGTATGGGTTTGGCTCAGGTAGGAATACGGAGATGGCTATCTTGAAGTTTGTTAACGATGTTATCAATAGCTTTGACAAGACAGAAGAAACTTTAGCAGTGTTCCTGGATCTATCGCAAGTATTTGACTGCATCGATCATGATAGATTGAAATGCAAAGGATTCTAGTAAATGGATATTCAATTACTTGATAAACATGCGGCATTTTGTGTCCTACTGTGGGGTGAAATCAAATACTCTTTTTGGTAATATTGGGATTCCACAGGGATCATTTTTGGGCCCGGTATTGTTCCTAGTATATGTTAAGGGGGAGCCCCGTTTTTTTTATCTTTCTCTCCTTTTCTCTCTTTCCCTGGCTTGTATCCATTCGGCCCCATTCAGCCAACTGTTTTAAAACGTTTATCCCCATCCAGGTGTCGATTTCTTCTTGGCGAGCGATAGCGAGCCAGCATTGTATGGAGAAATCCGGCTTCGCCGGAGAAATTTTTCTATTGAAAAATTTACAAATTTAGCTTGCTGTCAAAACATAAATATATATATGCTGGCTCGCTACCACTCGCCAGGAAAATTTTGACACCTGGATGGGGGTAAACGTCTTAAAAACAGTAGGCTGAATGGGGCCTAATGGATACAAGCCAAAGAGAGAGAGAGAGAGAAAGATAAAAAACACAAGGTGGGCTCTCAGAACGCTAAGCCTCGCGTATCAAACAAGATGAACACACTGTCGTTTACTGATGATACATACAACCGTTTACATTAGTTATCGGGATTGAATTACCCAAGTCTTGTCTAAAATATTGAACGATGAACTTAAGGGGGCCCACCTCGCCTTTTTTTTCTCTTTCTCTCCCTCTCTCTTTGGCTTGTATCCAATCGGCCCCATTCAGCCTACTGTTTTAAGACGTTTACCCCCATCCAGGTGTCAATATTTTCCTGGCGAGAGCGGTAGCGAGCCAGAATATATATATTTTTGTTTTGACAGCAAGTTAAATTTGTAAAGTTTTCGATAAAAAATTGTCTCCGGCGAAGCCCGGTTTCTCCATACAATGCTGGCTCGCTATCGCTCGCCAGGAAGAAATCGACCTGGATGGGGCTAAACATCTTAAAACAGTTGGCTGAATGGGGCCAAATGGATACAAGTCAGAGAAAGAGAGAAAAGGAGAGAAAGATAAAAAAAAAACAGGTGACCCCCCTTAAGGCGACAACCTTCCCATACATTTAAGACTACAACTATATGCCACCGAGGCCCCAATATTGCTGTGTTATAGTGTCAGGAAGGTATTGTGTCTCACCCTGTTTAACTCACTCACACTCTCTCTCCTTGTATTGTTTCTCGCCCTGTTTAATTCATACTCTCTCTCTCTCTCTCTCTCTCTCTCTCTCTCTCTCTCTCTCTCTCTCTCTCGTATTGTGTCTTGCCCCGTTGACCTCGCTCTCGTATAGTCTCGTATTTCCCCGGTAATGAGACTGGAGACCTTGGCTGATAGTGGTCGTGACCCCTTAAATGGGGGGTCACCGGCTTTTTTTTCTCTCCTTTTCTCTCTTTCCCTGGCTTGTATCCGTTCGGCCCCATTCAGCCAACTATTTTAAGACGTTTATCCCCATTCAGGTGTCGATTTCTTCCTGGCGAGCGATAGCGAGCCAGCATTGTGTGGAGAAATCCGGCTTCGCCGGAGAAATTTTTCTATCGAAAAATTTACAAATTTAGCTTGCTGTCAAAATAAAAATATATATATGCTGGCTCGCTACAGCTCGCCAGGAAAATATTGACACCTGGATGGGGGTAAACGTCTTAAAACAGTAGGGTGAATGAGGCCGAATGGATACAAGCCAAAGAGAGAGAGGGAGAGAAGAGAAAAAAAGCGTGATGGGCTCCCTTAAATGCTCCCTGGTATCAGATTGCATTCACCATTATATACACTACATCGATTACTTTCAATTATATAAAAAAAACACCGACAAACTAGATAATGCTGATATAATATTTGATAGTCTGTGGTACAGTCGGCCAAATAAGTGATGAGCGGAACCAAGTATATTTCGATCAATAATTAGTATCAGCACTATCTAAGCATTAAGGGGAGGTGTTTAGTTTGTTCCCTAGATTTCCATTAAGCTTAGAATTACACCCCCTAGACACCCTTTCAAGAAAAATTTGTACATTTTTCGGTAGAAAAATGTCCTGGCCGAAGGCCACTTCCTCTTAAATTACAGGCTCGCTATCGCTCGCCAGGAAAATATCGACACCTAAATGGCACGAAATTGACACAAATGGGGCGAAAGTTTTTAAAATCGCCAAATTAATGGGGCGAATGACTTAAAATTTCAAAAGCAATGAGGCTAAATATGAGGGAGAAAGGGGTCAAGAAAAAAACTCCCTCTAGTGGAGATCTCCCCTTAATGTTTTGTTTCGAGTGAGATGTACAATCATGTTCCTATCTTTACACACCCTATTCAACATCTGACAGACATTAATACAGCACACCGCGAGCAAAACGTGATGACTATGGCGACACGACTTACTTGGCCAACTGTACACTGAAATCTTGCCATAACACTGCCCCACATTGTCATCATACAGTGTTAACCCCTTGAAGCTCTGGCGCGTTTTAGCAGTTTATTTTGGCTATCATTAGACGATTGTGTGCAGCTTAGGAAGGATCTACGGGTATTACAAGGGTAAAGGCTATCTCAACCAACCCTCTGACTTCCATATACCCTTCCTAATCTGAATAAAATCGTTTAAGAACTACCAGAACACAGACAAGAAATGCGGTTTGGATCTTGAAAGGGTTAATAGCGCATCAGCAAGACTCAACAAGGTCTCTCGCCAACACCTACTGTAACTCAATGACACCAGCCTTACCATGACCAATATTATGGGGGGATGGGCCGGTTTTCTGGACCACTTTCTCCCTCATGTTTAGCCCCATTAGTTTTCAGATGCTAATATGTTTGCCCCATTAGTTAGTCGATTTTAAGACCGTTCGCCCCATTTTTTCGTCAATATTTAGACATTACGTGCTATTTAGGTGTCGATTTTTTCCCTGGCGAACGATAGTGAGCCTGTAATGATGGAAGAACTGGCCTTCGGCCGGAACATTTTTCTACCGAAAAATGTACAAATTAATCTAGAAGGGGGATCTAATGGATATATATTTTTTTTTACCTTGATGGAGGTCTAGGGAGGAAACTAGAAAAATAACGAATACATGCAAAAATCGCCCAAAAAGTGAACCATCTTCTCTTAAGGGGAGATTTCCACTTGAGGGATTTTTTTCTTTACCCCTTTCTCCCTCGTGTTTAGCCCCATTGCTTTTGAGATTTTAAGACGTTCGCCCCATTAGTTTGGCTATTTTAAGAACTTTCACCCCCTTTATGTCACTTTTAAGACCTTTAGTGCCATTTAGGTGTCGATTTTTTCCTGGCGAGCGATAGCGAGCCTGTAATTTAAGAGTAATCGGCCTTCGGCCGGGACATTTTTCTACCGAAAAATGTGCAAATTTATCTTAAAAGGGAGTCAAGGGGGTGAAATTTTAAGATTGCTGGAGGGGTAGGAAACAAACTAGAAATCTCCCCTTAAGACTTTACTGTATTGTGTGACGTAACGAATGTGTCGTGGTAATGAACTAATCGATAGACATATTAAGACATTTCCAATAATAACCTCCTCTTGACACCCATACACGGCCTTAATTAATGTATACGACTACAATACACCCATACACACATACACCCATACACACATACACCCATACACACATACACCCATACACACCTACACCCATACACACATACACACATACACCCATACACCCATACACACCTACACCCATACACCCATACACCCATACACACATACACCCATACACCCATACACACCTACACCCATACACACATACACCCATACACACATACACCCATACACCCATACACCCATACACACATACACCCATACACACATACACCCATACCTTAATGTATACGACTACAATACACACACATTAGCGTCGCTATGGAATGGTACAATCGGGGGACATAAACCGTGGCCTTAAGGGGGAGATTTCCACTTGAGGGATTTTTTTCTTGACCCCTTTCTGCCTCATGTCCAGCCCCATTGCTTTTGAGATTTTAAGACGTTTGCCCCATTAGTTTGGTGATTTTTAAGATATTTCCGCCCCATTCTGTCTATTTTAAGACCTTTCGTGCCATTTAGGTGTCGATTTTATCCTGGCGAGCGATAGCGAGCCTGTAATTTAAGAGTAATCGGCCTTCGGCCGGGACATTTTTCTACCGAAAAATGTACAAATTTATCTTGAAAGGGGGTCAAAGGGGGTGAAATTTTAAGATTGCTGGAGGAGTAGGAAACAAACTAGAAACCTCCCCTTAAATTTTCGAAGCTACCCCAAACTGAATCGAATCTTCTCTTTAATGTTTTGATATTCTGTAATTGTTTACCAAATGACAATAACCTTTAATATTTGATATAGTTTGACTTTAACCCTTTGAGTACCAGCGACGTGTGTTATATTTTATTCTAGCTATGTTTAGACGATATTACACAGCTTAGGAAGGATCTGTGGTAGTTAAAATGGTTGGTTAAGATAGTTTGAAGCCATATTATTGCCTGAGGTCCTTCCTAAGGTGTATAAAATCGCCTAATAGTTGCCAGAATATATGATGAAAAGGACGTCCCTGGTACTGTACGAGTTAAGGATTCAATTATTCAAATAGGTGTACACTTACTATGGTTCGTGACTGTACCGACTCTCACCCTCTCTACCAACTTACCTACCTACTTAACTATCTACCTACCTACCTACCTACTTAACCATCTAGCTACTTACCTATCTTGCTAAACATTGTGGACCATGAAACGAACACTTTAGATATTCAAGTGAATGCTAAGAAATGAGTGTGTATGTTTTTTAGGGATATTAATAATATAAATGGTCTGCCGAGAATGGAGCTTAATGATGAAGTAATGATCAATGTACATGAACATAAGTACTTAGGATATATTATTGATGATAAACTAAATAATGATAAGGATGTAATAAGGACAAGAAATAAGTTTTATAATGAATTCAATTGTATTTTACGTAAATTCCCTAATGTTAATATTAATGTTTTTATTCAACTATTTAATAGTTATTGCTTAAGTTTTTATGGTACAGAATTATGGTTTTCCAATAAGCGGTGTGGTGTTCCTCTGAAACAATTTGCGGTTGGATACCAGAAAGCCATTAAGAAAAATTTAAAACTTAAATACTGGGAGAGCAACCACAAAGCATGTGATTTAGCAGGGTTAATGACATTCACTCCTCTAATTAATTGGCAAAATATAGTTTGTTCACAGATGTATGATGAAGCCTTGTATCTTTTTAAGAAAATGTTTACTTAACAATGATGATAGCTTATATTTGATGAAGGAAGTAAAGAATATTTTATTGCATATTTATAATATCGAATGTTTAATGGAAAATAACATTGACGCAGTAAAATCTAGAATTACTTTTATTCAAAGCCGTGAACCAACTATGAGATAAATGTGCTTCACAATTCTCTTACTATGTAGGCCTACAAAGTTTTATGTAGCTTTTACGAAATAAAATATTGAGTCTGAGTGAGTCTATCTACCTACCTACCTACCTGTATATCTACCTACTTAACCATCTAGCTACTTACCTACCTGTCTATCTATCTACCTACCTACATACTAACCTATCTACCTACCAGTGTATCTTCCTACCTACCTACCTAACTGTCTACATACCTACCTGTCGCTCTACCTACCCACCTATCTACCTACCTACCTAACTATCTATATATCTATCTATCTACTGTACTATAATGTCAGTGTACTCTCTCTCTCTCTCTCTCGTCTATAACTATACCGACTCTCACACCAGGCCCAGGGAGTATGAAGGGCGATGGAAGATTAATTAATGTTGAATTGATCATCCGAGCTAGTGCAAACACAAGGTTATGAGAGAGAGAGAGAGAGAGAGAGAGAGACAGAGAGACAGAGAGAGAGAGAGAGAGAGAGAGAGAGAGAACAAAGTAAAACAGACAGAACCAATCACCACCAGACTACATACCTACATACATACATACATACATACATACATACATAGACATACATACATACATACATACATACATACATACATACATACATACATACATACATACATACCTACATACATACATACATACATACATACATACATACATACTCCATTCATACATACATACATACATACATACATACATACATAATACATACATAATACATACATACATACATACATACATACATACATACATACATACATACATACATACCATACATACATACATACATACATACATACATACATACATACATACATACATACATACATACATACATACATACATACATACATACATACATACATACATACATACATACATACATACATACATACATACATACATACATACATACATACATGCATACATACATACATGCATACATACATACAATACATACATACATACATACATACATACATACATACATACATACATACATACATACATACATACATACATAGCCTACATTCATACATAGAGTACATTGGAAGGTTATGTTCTGTACCCATATCACAACTGAAGAATGTGACGTAACTATTATACTGAAAGAATACTTCTAAACAGCTATAAGGTTATATATTTATTTATTTTTGTATTTTTTCTTTTCGAGACCCCCTTTCGAAATAAACTTATAAATTTTTCGGTAGAACATTTTTCGGGAAAAGGCTGGTTCCTCATAAATTACAGGCTCTATCTCGCTCGCCAGGAGAAAATCGACACCTAAATGGCACGAAAGGTCATAAAATTGATAAACACCTGGGACAAAAGGTCTTAAAATCGCCAAAACTAATGGGACCTACATGTTCAAATACACATTTTGCTTTTACAAGGATAAAGCTAAGGGAGAAGGGGGTCCAAAAAAGATAAGAAAAATACTTAAATTTGAGACCAATACTAGAAATAAAACAGGCTTATTGGTTCAACTGTTGAGCAACATGTTATGTGGGAGTTAAAGGTGAATTACACAAGGATGAAAAAAAAAGTGAGATAAGTTATTCAGCAGAACGTTGAATGCTCTAGTAATACACCATTATTGGGAATATCCTTAATTTGCCCCTAACATATGAAATAAATTGGGTCAAGTTAAAGGTAAATTTCTGTTGCCTGACACTTATCAGAATCTATGACGTCATCAAAATACTGGCAGGCGCGAAATTTGCAAGACAGTCAACTAACAGATGCCGCCAGATATAAAAATGTTAAATATTTGTTTTCTTTACTGATGTAAATTTACTTTATTATACACAAACCTGAGCATCCTTAATATGTTTTGATGCATACAAAATATACATCTTACAAGGTATGCAGCTTATGTAATTCACCTTTAAGGAGAGGCTGACCATTAACCCCCCCCCTTCATCCTGTATAAGAGATTGTGTTTCTGGCATTATAACATTTGAATACCAATGGAAATACTAAGACTCCCTGAAAAAAAAATATATATATATTTTTAAGTGCGCGCGCACACACGCAAATTTACGCATTATATAAACTAAAAGTGTAAATTCATTAAAATTTCGCGCATTTTTTTTATGGCGTATCTTACAATCAACACCTACAACTTGCCGTGTTCGTTTTCATATATTGAATAAGACAAGGTGCTGAAAAATATAAATAATATATATATATATAAGTTTTAGGATCAATATTAAACATTATATATTTCGAGACAGCCAAAATATCCGAGTATCAGCCATTTTGAGCACGCTAGTCTACTCCAGTATACTCCCGCATATAGTGTATGCAAGGGGAACGAAGCAGAGCAATATATAAATTACTAGATTCACTTTGAAGTAGTACTGTAGGAAATTACATCTGAAATATTTGTGTCATCATAGGCTCTAATGAAATCTTCCATAGTTACCCATGCTAACCCGTGCAACTACATTTTCTCTGGTAAGTGAAAGAAAACGATGTTTTGGATCATATTGGATGGTAGACTATGATTTTGTTTAAAAAAACAGATATCTATACATATAATTACAGATTGGGTGGTGGTGGTGGGGGTGCAGTTAGGGATGTCCTATGGGTTTTTATGCCCTCCTTTGCTAATCTCCTATGTTTAGAAAAGCATTTTAGACCATTTTAGAAAACAAAAACAAAAAAATAGCCAAAAAATGGTCAGCCTCCCTGGTGCGGATTCATCCGCCATTAATTAATGAAATGTTAACACGTTCGCCTATTAGTTTGGCGATTCTAAAACCTTTTCGCCCCATTTCGTCGTCAATATTAAGGTCTTTCGTGCCATCTAGATGTAATTTTTGTCCTGGCAAGCTGTAGCGAGCCTGTGATTTAGGAGGAATCGGCCTTTGGCCAGTACATTTTTTACAAAAAAATGTACACATTTATCTCGATGGGGGCTCTTGTGGGTGTTATTTTTAAGCTTGATGGAGGTCTAGGGAGAGAAAACCAAAAACAATAAAAAAAATCTTAAGATGCAGGATTAGGCTAGAATGAGGAGAGCTAGGTATTATAGCTAATGTATGTTATTGATCACCCAATTACTTTTCTATCATCACCACAGGCTACAAAAAGGCATAGCAGAGAAGATGAGCACCCCGGCAAATTACTAACTTGGTATACACCACCTTAATTTCGTTTGTTTATGTTTTTAGGCGATTTTGATTTTGTTTGTGATTTTTTTTTTTTTTTTTTTTTTTTGCTCCCAAGTTTTTAAATATTATCTCCAAGACCTCCCTTTAAAATAGATTTGTATATTTTCCGGTTGAAAAATTCGGCCGGTTCCACTTACATTGCAGCAGGATAAAATCGACACCTAAATGGCACGGGAGGTCTTAAAATTGACAAAGAAATGGGGTGAAAGGTCTTAAAATCGCGAAACTAATGGGGCGAACGTCTTAAAATCTCCAAACTAATGGGACTAAACATGAGGGAGAAGGGGGCCAGAATAAAGCACCCTCTCAATACTTTACCTGATCTTACAGTTAACCTGAAATCCTTTACTTATCACGAATTACCTAAGACATCTAGCCTGACTTTAAACCTGTTCCAAATAGGTAGTCCAGAAATCGAAAACCCTAACTTCTGTAACTCAAAAAGGGCCAGAGCATATGAACTGTAAATTTCTAAATCTATTCCCTGGCTGACCCTTCCCAAATGGTAGAAATACTAGCTCGACTACTCTAGTCGTTTGTGAGTTATATAGGATATAATGTTCAAGAGTTTTGGCCTACTTACTTTGAATAGGGTATAGAAGCGAACCTAGACTACAGACAATCCTTTCGCTTCGTCTTCTTTCCTCCCATCCCTTCCTCTTCTCTCCTCTCGCTTCTTCTTCTTTCCTCCTATCCCTCCCTCTTCTCTCCTCTCGCTTCTTCTTCTTTCCTCCTATCCCTCCCTCTTCTCTCCTCTCGCTTCTTCTGCTTTCCTCCTATCCTTCTCTCTTCTCTCCTACAATCCCTCCCTCTTCTCTCCTACCATCTCTCTCTCTTCTCTCCTCTCACTTCTTCTTCTTTCCTCACATCCCTCCCCAGATACCCTATAGCAATATCAGACCATCTGGCAGACATACACACACACACACATGTCACACGAGCCGGCAGTCAGGTAGTCTTGGCCGATATTCCAGAGTAAGCAACATGTCCTTTCGCCTACATAGAATTTCACCCAGTCACTCATCTTGTGCCACGTTCGAGAGTGAGCAAGATGTCGTTTCGCTTACGTAGAATGTCAGCCAGTCACTTGAGCTATGAGTATTATTGTACGGTCGCGCTAATAAGTCACATCTCAGCTGTTATTACGTTTAGCTTGCTCTGTGCTGTATTAATGTCTGTCAGATGTTGAATAGGGTGGGTAAGTGTAGGAACAGGTTTGTATATTTCACTCGATATGAAGAAATGAAGCTTAGATAATACCGATACCAATTATTGATCAAAACATACTTGGTGCCGAGACATCACTTATTAGCGCGACTGTACACCGTTACAGTCACGTTACAAACAGTCACCCTATTCATTTCCTTTGCCTAGACATTTAGCCCACATAGTAAAGTCACCCACATAAGATAACTAACCCTAGCTCAACCTTGAGAATAATACATATTAGTTAATGTTAAGGGGGCCCACCTCGCTTTGTTTTCTCTTTCTCTCCCTCTCTCTTTGGCTTGTATCCATTCGGCCCCATTCAGCCTACTGTGTTAAGACGTTTACCCCCATCCAGGTGTCACTATCTTCCTGGCGAGCGGTAGCGAGCCAGCATATATATATTTTTGTTTTAACAGCAAGCTAAATTTGTACATTTTTCGATAGAAGCCGGATTTCTCCATACAATGCTGACTCGCTATCGCTCGCCAGGCAGAAATCGACACATGGATGGGGATAAACGTCTTAGAATAGTTGGCTGAATGGGGCAGAATGAATACAAGCCAGGGAAAGAGAGAAAAGGAGATAAATAAAAAAAAAAAAAACGGTGACCCCCCCTTAAGGTAATTAGGGGTAGGAACTGTGACTTTGGCTAGGCTGCGGTTCGTCACGGTGCTCATCTAGGTTTGTTTAGAGCCAATAGTAGGCGATTTTGATCTTGTATATATATGTACAGTATATAATATTATATATATATATATTTTTTTTTTTTTTCACAGGGGAAACGGCATAATATCAAAATGACCATCATACATTTTCTTCAGCAACAATAACCACAACTCCTCTTTATCAGTCTACCCATATATATACATTATATAGATTAGCCAGTTAAGGGGGCGGTAGTCGCTTTTTATGGACCCCCTTTTCCTTCATGTTTAGCATATTATTTTGAGATTTTAAGACGTTCGGACCATTAGTTTGGTGATTTTAACACCTTTCGTCACATTTCGTTGTCAATTTTAAGACCTTTCGTGTCAATTAGGTATCGATTTTTTCCGGGCGAGAGACAGCGAGCCTGTAATTTTAAGAGGAACCGGAAAAATTTACAAGTTCAGCTTTATTTATTTATTTATTTATTTATTTTATTTATTTATTTTTTAAAGCTTGATGGAGGTCTAGCGAGGTTTCCACTATTGAGGCCCCCGGGATGGGAACCTGGACGGCAGTGTTCTAGTAAAACACAGTAACCAGCACTAACCACACCACCACCAGAAACGAAACTAACCTCAAATAAACTCATTTAACTTTCATCGTACCTAACCAAAACTTAACTGCTGAATAAACGAACAAACAGAGCGACGAACATACAGATGAGGGACAGAGTTTTTGAATGAAGAGACTTGTGGACAAAAGCACGTGGGCTTCCTCCGAAAAAAGTGGGTGAACAAGCTAATGGACATAATATTCCTATACTCGATTTGTTTCCAGCTGATCGTAAATTGAATCTCTTATTAGCTGATTTCTCGATACTTAATGGAAATATATGAAACTACTATGGCTGTGTGTCATATTAATGCCAAGTTTTCAGAATAACCATCATCTTTCGCTACAAAATCTACCTTATAGCCGAGTAACCAAGATAGAAACATGACAATTTACCCTCAGCTGGAAACAAATATACTATAGTGAACGAACAGACTGAGTGAAATGACTCCATGACTAATTTGCATGCGTTTGAAAATATTACCAGCCCCTGATATATAGGCTAAATGACTTTCAGGCGATATCCCCTATGAGCGAATTGACTGTGGGTGAAATGAGCGTTGTTATCCAGGGAGTGTCCAGTGGCATTTAGTCATGGTGAGGGCGAGGTAGAAACAGGGAGAGCCAATACGATAATGGCCCCCTCGGATACACGCTCTTGTATTACGGCACAAAGGCAAGTCCAACTGTAGCTCAGAAACTAAATGATGGGAAGTGTTATTAGTCTATCTCTCTTGCATGCCGGATATTTACTTTTATTTGCTAGGAATGTTGTTTAGGTAAGCTATACTATCTATTATTCCATTTATTAACATTTATTGATAGTAATGTTGCTTAGGTAGGTTATACTATCCCTATCATTCCATTTATTTACTATTAATAATACGAATGTTGTTTAGGCAGAGGGAGAGTTAAACCAAAAGAGAGGTGGAAGGATGGAGTGAACAAGTATATGGATGAAGGCGGTGCTGGTTGGGAGGAGGGGCGTCGACTGAATGGGGACAGGGGTGCATGGGGGCGTTTCGTTCGTGTCCACCCCTTCGGGGATCACAGCGTCAGGCAATAGATAGGTAGGTAGTTTAGGCAAGCTATACTATCTCTCATTCATTCTCTTTATTTACTATTATTTCTAGGCATGCTGTTTAGGTAAGCTACTCTATCTACCATTCTGTTTATATACTTTTGGTGCTAGAATATTGTTAGGGTAAGCTATGAACCGTGTATTTACTTTTGATGCTAGAATATTGTAAGGGTAAGCTATGAACCGTGTATTTACTTTTGGTGCTAGAATATTGTTAGGGTAAGCTATGAACCGTGTATTTACTTTTGGTGCTAGAATATTGTTAGGGTAAGCTATGAACCGTGTATTTACTTTTGGTGCTAGAATATTGTAAGGGTAAGCTATGAACCGTGTATTTACTTGTTGGTGCTAGCTTTTGGTGCTAGAATATTGTAAGGGTAAGCTATGAACCGTGTATTTACTTTTGGTGCTAGAATATTGTAAGGGTAAGCTATGAACCGTGTATTTACTTTTGGTGCTAGAATATTGTAGGGTAAGCTATGAACCGTGTATTTACTTTTGGTGCTAGAATATTGTTAGGGTAAGCTATGAACCGTGTATTTACTTTTGGTGCTAGAATATTGTTAGGGTAAGCTATGAACCGTGTATTTACTTTTGGTGCTAGAATATTGTAAGGGTAAGCTATGAACCGTGTATTTACTTTTGGTGCTAGAATATTGTTAGGGTAAGCTATGAACCGTGTATTTACTTTTGGTGCTAGAATATTGTTAAGGGTAAGCTATGAACCGTGTATTTACTTTTGGTGCTAGAATATTGTTAGGGTAAGCTATGAACCGTGTATTTACTTTTGGTGCTAGAATATTGTTAGGGTAAGCTATGAACCGTGTATTTACTTTTGGTGCTAGAATATTGTAAGGGTAAGCTATGAACCGTGTATTTACTTTTGGTGCTAGAATATTGTTAGGGTAAGCTATGAACCGTGTATTTACTTTTGGTGCTAGAATATTGTAAGGGTAAGCTATGAACCGTGTATTTACTTTTGGTGCTAGAATATTGTAAGGGTAAGCTATGAACCGTGTATTTACTTTTGGTGCTAGAATATTGTAAGGGTAAGCTATGAACCGTGTATTTACTTTTGGTGCTAGAATATTGTAAGGGTAAGCTATGAACCGTGTATTTACTTTTGGTGCTAGAATATTGTAAGGGTAAGCTATGAACCGTGTATTTACTTTTGGTGCTAGAATATTGTAAGGGTAAGCTATGAACCGTGTATTTACTTTTGGTGCTAGAATATTGTAAGGGTAAGCTATGAACCGTGTATTTACTTTTGGTGCTAGAATATTGTTAGGGTAAGCTATGAACCGTGTATTTACTTTTGGTGCTAGAATATTGTTAGGGTAAGCTATGAACCGTGTATTTACTTTTGGTGCTAGAATATTGTAAGGGTAAGCTATGAACCGTGTATTTACTTTTGGTGCTAGAATATTGTTAGGGTAAGCTATGAACCGTGTATTTACTTTTGGTGCTAGAATATTGTAAGGTAAGCTATGAACCGTGTATTTACTTTTGGTGCTAGAATATTGTAAGGGTAAGCTATGAACCGTGTATTTACTTTTGGTGCTAGAATATTGTTAGGGTAAGCTATGAACCGTGTATTTACTTTTGGTGCTAGAATATTGTAAGGGTAAGCTATGAACCGTGTATTTACTTTTGGTGCTAGAATATTGTTAGGGTAAGCTATGAACCGTGTATTTACTTTTGGTGCTAGAATATTGTTAGGGTAAGCTATGAACCGTGTATTTACTTTTGGTGCTAGAATATTGTTAGGGTAAGCTATGAACCGTGTATTTACTTTTGGTGCTAGAATATTGTTAGGGTAAGCTATGAACCGTGTATTTACTTTTGGTGCTAGAATATTGTAAGGGTAAGCTATGAACCGTGTATTTACTTTTGGTGCTAGAATATTGTTAGGGTAAGCTATGAACCGTGTATTTACTTTTGGTGCTAGAATATTGTTAGGGTAAGCTATAAGCCCATTTATTTGCTTTTGGTGCTAGGAAATTCGTTAGGGTAAGCTAAGAACCGTGTATTTGCTTTTGGTGCTAGGAAATTCGTTAGGGTAAGCTATGAACCGTGTATTTACTTTTGGTGCTAGGAATGTTGTTAGGGTAAGCTATGAGATCAAGGCTGGATTATTATGATTGGCTACGTCATGTGAGGTTCTGGATTAGCTACACGGTCAGGAGCTATAACAGGGAGAGCCAATACGACAATGGCTCCCTCGCATACAGGTTCTGGCAATGCTTAGTGTGCGGAATTTCGGTGTGAGTATGCTAGGTTCGAGTCCTTGGAGTGCCACATGTATTCATTACTTTCATTGATTTCATTAACTTGGTATATTTGTAAGTTAATTGGTGGGTTGGTGAAAACAAATATGAATTACAGCCATGGAACAAAGGCAAATCCAAGAGTATCTCAGAAACTTTATGGGTTTGTTATCAGTACGTGTTTGTTTGTTTGTTTCTATTTGCTAGGTAAGGTTCTAAGTTTCCTATCCTTACCTTTTGATACCTTTTGATGTGTTCGCCACTCTTCTAGCGGCACCAAGGAGCGCGACGCCCCTCGTTATGGGTGGTGATTTGGTGCAGTAGACTGTTTGAAGCGACAGCTGGCTCCCTTGCGAGGATGGGCTCGTCTGGCACTTTTTGCAGTTCGACATCTAGGGCGCTCTTGAAGTTGTCTAACGAGATGTCCCTCATGTCTCTTACTCGCCGTGGGAGTTTGTTGAAGAGACGTGGGCCTCTGTGTGATAACCAGCCCTCTCGCAGAGAGCCCATAGCACCCCTGTTATTCATCCGGGGGATTTCGCATTCCCAGCCTCTCCTATCACTGAATTTCATGACTATAGGAGTATGTAGGTTTGGTACTAAACCTGAGGTCAGGTACAGTCTAATCTGGCATTCTATTTATTATAATTTGCTAATTAAGATTTTAGGTAAGGTGCGAGGTCATATACGCCATTTTCTCAAGAATTTGTCGAGTTAAATTCACTCCAGTGTATTATCTATTATTCTAAACAAAATAAAAGTCCCTTCTCCAATAACGGCTACTTAGTATTTATTATATGATATCAGTCTCTCTACCTGTCGTTGTTTATTCACTTATCTTGGCTAGGGTTGTTTTCAGGTAAGCCATGAGATCAAGACTGGTTTATTGGGCTTCTGCGTGCCTCAACATCTGTTCTGTATTTTGTTAAGTACTGGGTTAGCTATACTATCACAGGAGGTATAACACAGATCGCCAATAATATAATGGTTCTCTCTGATACACGCTCCAGTAATAAGGGACGGTTATTAGTTTGCTCCTTAGACCTCTGTCAAGCATTACAACAAAATAATAATAATAATAATAATAATAATAATAATAATAATAATAAGTTTTTGTATGTATTATTATTAAGAGAACAAATTGTAAGTTTATTTTCAATAGAAAAATGTCCCGGCCGATTCCTCATAAATTGCAGGCTCAACGCGCCAGGAAAAATCGACAGCTAAACGGCATTAAAGGTCTTAAAATTGACAAAGAATTGGGGCGAAATGTCTTAAATTCGCCAAACTAATGGGGCGAACGTCTTAAAATGTCAAAAATAACGGGGCTAAACCTGAGGGAGAAAAGGGTCAAGAAAGCCTCCCAAACCTCCCCTTAACGTAACTGCGTTGACGGAGAGCAGCTGACCCATAGTTGTGTTTGAAGCCCCTCTACTATGAAGGCGGTGTCACACGTACGCCTTTTCCGTCAATTTTCAATGATTTCTTGTTTCTCGCACTAGTTCTTGGTATTTTCGCATTGGAATCGATAACTATACCGACTTTATATGGTTTTATGAGCTTGGAATGATATACAACTTTAATTAAGAAGATGCCAGACCACAATTGTCCGAACAAAATGCCGGAAAACGCTCGTGTGACACCGGCTTAGCAATGTGGAGTGGGGTTTGAGGGCCACTTACTGTACTGTACACTTGGGAGAGAGAGGAGCAGGAGGAGAGAAGAGGGAGAGAGAGGAGAGAAGAGGGAGGGATGGGAGGAAGGAGGGATGGGAGGAAGGAGGGATGGGAAGAGGGAAGAGGGAGGGATGGGAGGAAGGAGGGATGGGAAGAGGGAAGAGGGAGGGATGGGAGGAGAGAAGAAGAAGGGATGGGAGGAAAGAAGAAGCCAGTGAAGAGACGAGGGAGGGATAGAAGGAGAGAAGAAGAAGCCAGACAAGAGAAGAGGGAGGGATGGGAGGAAAGAAGAGGAATAAAGTAAAGGAGAGCAGAAACAAAACGGGGATAGGTAAGCCGCGGAAACGAGACGAAACGTGCATAGAAAACGATCATCCACAAGGGGGTGTCTAAAGAAACAAACCCCCCATTCTTCACCACTCACAATCTCCTTATTAACGTAACTGGGGTGAAGGAGAGATACTGACCCATGGTTGTGTTTGAAGCAACTCTCCTAGAACAAAGTGGAGTGGGGGTTGAGGGCCACTATACACTTGAAGGAGAAGTGTGTGAAGGGTTTAAGATTGTCGCAAGAGGTTGATAGATAGATATATAGTGAGTTCAGTGTTCAATAGGTGGCGTTCTGAGAGTGAGAGTCCGAGTTTAGGAGGTGAAACAGTGAACCACTGAAGCGAAGCAGCTTCAGAGATGGGGCTGCTTCGAGCCGTGAGTGAGCAACTAAGCCCCATGCATCCTGTGAAGGTAAGATGGCAGGATCTGGTTGCAGATAAAAGTGCTTTACATGTCTCACCCCCTAAACTGGAACGATACCTCACGTGCTTCACCGTTCAATAACGGTTGAATGAACAGGCTCTCAGCCTATGCCCGAGAAGGAGTAGATGGAATATAGAAGAAAACAAAAAGATAGACAGACAGACAGACAGACAGACAGAGATAGAGATAGAGATAGAGAGAGAGAGAGAGAGAGAAGTAGACAGAGAGCAATTAATGTTGTCAATGCAGTTAAGGGGAGATGAGTCGTTTTTCTGGTCCACTTTCTCCCTCGTGTTTAGCCCCTTTAAATTTGAGATTTTAAGACGTTCGGCCCGTTATTTTGACGATTTTAACACCTTTCGCCCCATTTCGTAGTCAATTTTAGGACCTTTCGTGTCATTTAGGTGTCGATTTTTTCTTGGCGAGCGAAAGCGAGCCTCTAATTTCAAGAGGAAGAGAGAGAGAGAGAGAGATTTACATTTACATATAAACACTGACCACACAGACCTTACGATCCCAGCGAGATGGTCAAGACTTAATTCTAGTAGATATAGTTAATCCGAGAGTAAGGGAAAGTGCAAGGAAAGGATAGCAAATAAGAGAGAGAGAGAGAGAGAGAGAGAGAGACAGAGACAGAGACAGAGAGAGAGAGAGAGAGAGAGAGAGCAGTAATGAGCAAGGGTGCCCTCTGGAATACATAATAAAAAAAAGAAAAAAACAGAAAAAGAAATCACCATAGATGACGAATGGGGTTAGGAACACGTAAAAAAAAAAAAGTCTAGTTTTTTTAACATGATATATGGGAGAACAGATAGGGGGCAGCATAATCAGGAGAGTGAACAGGAAGACAAGGTAGTAATAAGAGAGGAAGGCACAGTGTAGTGGAAGACAAATATAGCAAGGAAGAGGAAATATAGCTGACATCTACAAATAGCGAGGATAACACAATACAGAGGAAGACCAAATATAGGAAAGAGGATGACATAATGGTATAAAGAGGATGACATAATATTATAGAGAGGATGACATAATGGTATAAAGAGGATGACATAATATTATAAAGAGGATGACATAATATTATAAAGAGGATGACATAATGGTATAAAGAGGATGACATAATATTATAGAGAGGATGACATAATATTATAAAGAGTATGACATAATGGTATAAAGAGGATGACATAATATTATAGAGAGGATGACATAATATTATAGAGAGGATGACATAATATTATAAAGAGGATGACATAATATTATAAAGAGGATGACATAATGGTATAAAGAGGATGACATAATATTATAGAGAGGATGACATAATATTATAAAGAGGATGACATAATGGTATAAAGAGGATGACATAATATTATAGAGAGGATGACATAATGGTATAAAGAGGATGACATAATATTATAAAGAGGATGACATAATGGTATAAAGAGGATGACATAATATTATAAAGAGGATGACATAATGGTATAAAGAGGATGACATAATATTATAAAGAGGATGACATAATGGTATAAAGAGGATGACATAATATTATAAAGAGGATGACATAATGGTATAAAGAGGATGACATAATATTATAAAGAGGATGACATAATGGTATAAAGAGGATGACATAATGGTATAAAGAGGATGACATAATATTATAAAGAGGATGACATAATGGTATAAAGAGGATGACATAATATTATAGAGAGGATGACATAATGGTATAAAGAGGATGACATAATATTATAGAGAGGATGACATAATGGTATAAAGAGGATGACATAATATTATAAAGAGGATGACATAATGGTATAAAGAGGATGACATAATATTATAGAGAGGATGACATATTATAAAGAGGATGACATAATATTATAAAGAGGATGACATAATATTATAGAGAGGATGACATAATATTATAGAGAGGAAGACCAAATACAGAGGAGGATAAAATATGGAGATTGAATAGTGCAGAAAACTCAATGTGAGGTGTGTGTGTGAGAGAGAGAGAGAGAGAGAGAGAGAGAGAGAGAGAGAGAGAGAGAGAGAGAGAGAGAGAGAGAGAGAGAGACACTACCAATGAAGCCACTAGAGCACGTTTCCCATCATTCTTTTACAACCATTCGCCTCATCTCACTCGTAGGATATCTGGATAACTGTGTAGAGTGACAGAATGTGTAAATAATGAGACGAACAATGATCTCCTTTTTTAAGGGGAGATGGGTCGTTTTTCTGGCCCCACTCCTCCCTCATGCTTAGCTCCATTAGTTGTCAGCTTATAAGATATTTGCCCCATTAGTGTGTCAATTGTAGGACGTTTCGCCCCATTTCTGTCAATATTAACACCTTTCGTTCTACTTAGGTGTCAATTTTTTGTCTCGGCGAACGATAGCGAGCCTGTAATTTTGGCCGGGACTTTTTTCTACCAAAAAATGTACAAATTTAATCTAGACGGGGGATCTAATGGATGTTTTTTTCTAATTTGATGAAGGTCTAGGGAGGAAAATAAAACAAACTAAAAATAAAGATATACATAATTGAACAAATATATAAGCCCATCCCTCCTTAATTAACGAGCCATATATTCCAATTACACCTAACGCCATCTGGATCCCGTGGTGGTACTAAGAAGAAAGGTCCAAACAATGAAATTTTGGAGATTACGATTTAAAGGCTATTTTATCACTGTGTGTCTGGCACTTCACGCTACAGTCAAATTTAGTTGGGAATGTGATCATTTACTCATCTTTAGCAACTCATTCTATGACGATTCTCATAAACAATACATGATCACAGTAAAATATTAACTAATCATTTTCTACATATATTCGGTTCCATAGGGATTGGGCCCATACGGGATTGGGCCCATACGGAATTGGGCCCATACGGAATTGGGCCCATACGGAATTGGGCCCACGGGATTGGAACCTAACCTAACCTAACCTAAGTGGGCCCAATCCCGTGGTCACCATATATTATACAGAGGTACGAAACCTCTACATTTTGTTTACATACGAATGCAGCAACGCCGACAGGACCTATGAACTGCAAAATGTTTATATTTTTTAACAGAACAGCCTTAATTGAAAGTTTGTCAGTGTTATCGTGGTCGTACAATGTTCTATGGTTATATTTGTACTTGGGCATATAATTCATTTGTATAGTAAGCCCATAATGACATACATTTATTGTTGTGAAGTACTCACTATCGACGAAATTTCGATTGCATTAGCACATATTCGACAAATATTATCTCTACTGATGAGTATTCGTAAACTATTTGTATTAATAGCAATAATAGATTTTTACTCTGTAATATAGTAATTCTTGGAAATTAAAATGCTTGTTTAGTTTTAATTGTGAAATATTGAGACAGCCGAAATGAGCCGGCTCTTCTCCTTCCTTTGTTTATGATGGGTCGTTGGAATAAGGGTATTATCATAAGGGCATTACTATGGCAAAGAATTATATGGGTTTCTTCTTATACCATTAATTGTCGATAAATCAGCTGCAGCTGGAGTAAACTAATCGCCGGGGTAATAAATCTATATATAAATGTAAAAACTGAACCATAGTTGTTGTTGTTGTTGTTGTAGTTCCCTAAGCTGCCTGGACGAACAGCCCCGAGTCCCTAAGGAAGGCCATGGCCACGATCGGGCTTTCCCACAAGGTGGGAATTAATAAAATCAATGAACACATGTGGCACTCCTAGAGTTTAGTGGTAAATGTTTTGGCCCAATTATAATGAATATACTATAGTTCCCGATACCAATGCACAATAACACCAAAATATCACAACAAATCTAAATAATCGTCAGAAACAGCGCCCATGTGGCTCCGCCTCCACAGAGCTCATTACACCCGGGATAAATTCAGCTCACACAAAAGGCCACCCAAAATACCTCTGTAGTCTGACCTATAATTAACCACACTCACAAATACCTCTGTAGGCTGACCTATAATTAATCACACTCACAAATACCTCTGTAGTCTGACCTATAATTAACCACACTCACAAATACCTCTGTAGGCTGACCTATAATTAACCACACTCACAAATACCTCTGTAGTCTGACCTATAATTAACCACACTCACAAATACCTCTGTAGTCTGACCTATAATTAACCACACTCACAAATACCTCTGTAGTCTGACCTATAATTAACCACACTCACAAATACCTCTGTAGTCTGACCTATAATTAACCACACTCACAAATACCTCTGTAGTCTGACCTATAATTAACCACACTCACAAATACCTCTGTAGTCTGACCTATAATTAACCACACTCACAAATACCTCTGTAGTCTGACCTATAATTAACCACACTCACAAATACCTCTGTAGTCTGACCTATAATTAACCACACTCACAAATACCCTCTGTAGTCTGACCTATAATTAACCACACCCACAATACCTCTGTAGTCTGACCTATAATTAACCACACTCACAAATACCTCTGTAGTCTGACCTATAATTAACCACACTCACAAATACCTCTGTAGTCTGACCTATAATTAACCACACTCACAAATACCTCTGTAGGCTGACCTATAATTAACCACACTCACAAATACCTCTGTAGTCTGACCTATAATTAACCACACTCACAAATACCTCTGTAGTCTGACCTATAATTAACCACACTCACAAATACCTCTGTAGGCTGACCTATAATTAACCACACTCACAAATACCTCTGTAGTCTGACCTATAATTAACCACACTCACAAATACCTCTGTAGTCTGACCTATAATTAACCACACTCACAAATACCTCTGTAGGCTGACCTATAATTAACCACACTCACAAATACCTCTGTAGTCTGACCTATAATTAACCACTCACAAATACCTCTGTAGTCTGACCTATAATTAACCACACTCACAAATACCTCTGTAGTCTGACCTATAATTAACCACTCACAAATACCTCTGTAGGCTGACTTATAATTAACCACACTCACAAATACCTCTGTAGTCTGACCTATAATTAACCACACTCACAAATACCTCTGTAGTCTGACCTATAATTAACCACACTCACAAATACCTCTGTAGTCTGACCTATAGTTAACCACACTCACAAATACCTCTGTAGTCTGACCTATAATTAACCACACTCACAAATACCTCTGTAGTCTGACTTATAATTAACCACACTCACAAATAGGCACTCTTTGGGCTCGGTTATATTTGCCTCAGGTACACTCGGAGGCCATAGTCTCTAGTCTACTCATAAATATTCGTGAACTTCACCTATTTCTAATTATGGAAGTATATCTCTGAAAACGAATTTACGACCACAATTCTCTATAAATCAACTACAAAACTATACTTACTATTTACTATGAAGTAAGTTCTATACACAATTCAATCCAGAGAGTTATAATTGCATACAAACAAAACATAGGGGGTCCAGGAATTCTTATGAGTGGGTTAGAGACTATGGTATCCGAGTGTACCAGTGGTCACACATTTATGGACAAAATACTTTTATATTATTTTTATCGTATTTTATTTTATATTATATTTTTTACTTTGCTTCCTAGACTTTCATTAAGTTTAAAAAGTACACCCAAGATTCCCTTTCGAGATATATTTGTACATTTATCGGTAGAAAAATTTCCAGGCCGAGGCCGGTTCCTAAACAAATTACAGGCTCCCTATCGCTCGCCAGGAAGTATAACGAAAGCTAGATGGCACGAGAAGTGTTAATATTGACAAAGAAATTGGACGCAAGGTCTTTACTTCGCAAAAGTAATGGGGCGAACGTCTTAAGATATCGAGAGTAATGGGGTTAAATATGAGGGAGAAGGGGGTCCAGAAACAAAACAAAACTTAACTATATTCACAAATAGGTACTTGTCTTTTGGCTGGGATATATATAGTTGGGTGAGGTACGGTTGGCCAAAGAAATCGTGTCGCCGCTGGCATTACGTTTTGATCGCTGTGTGCTGTATTAATGTCTGTCAGATGTTGAATAGGGTATGTACAGATAGGAACATGTTTGTATATCTCACTCGGAACGATGATTTAAACCTATAATAGTGCTGATACCAATTATTGATCGAAATATACTTGGTGCCGGGACATTACTTATTTGGCCGACTGTACTATCAATACATTCTCTTGATGTTCTCTATGCTGGTCTTGTGTGTGTGTTTTTTTGTTTTTCATAATATTGCTTTGCTAAATCTTCAATACGTCATTTCCACGGGGGGATTTTGATCAATTCTTTGGTGTTTATATTCTGCGGTTTCTGTTTTTCGTTTGGTTGTTTTGCAAGTTTTACATCTTCATTGGTTTGTTTGTTTTGGCAGTATTACATTTTAATTACGTACAGACACGGTCGAAAGTCGTGCCCTACGCTAGTTATACCTCTAGTTATTATTAAGAGAATATCCTTAACCCCTTCTTTACCGCGATGTCTTTATAACTTCATTTTGGCTCTTATTAGACGATTTTATTCAGTTTAAAAAGGGCTTCCAGCAATTAACAGGCTTCGAACTACAGTATCTCACTTAACCCTTTTTACTACCACAGATCCTTCTTAAACTGCACAAAATCGTCTAAATATAGCTGGCATATATCTAAAAAGACTGCCGGTACAGAAGGGGTTAAGATAATATCCTTAACCCCTTCAATACGATAACATAATATTATGTCCTACCTTTTATTCTGGCTGAAGTTAGATGAGGTTATGCAGTTTACGAAGAACCTATGTAGTTAAGAGGGTTTATTGAGATCGATTATTTCTTGGGGAACGAAAGCGAGCCTGCAATTTAGGAAGAACCGGGGCTACGGCCGAAGCTTTTTTCGACCGAGACATGCACAAATTTATCTCGAAGGGGGGTCCTGGGTGTATTTTTATATGCTTAATGGAGGTATAGAGAGGTAAGCTTAATGGAGGTATAGAGAGGTAAGCTTGATGGAGGTATAGAGAGGTAAGCTTAATGGAGGTATAGAGAGGTAAGCTTAATGGAGGTATAGAGAGGTAAGCTTGATGGAGGTATATAGAGGTAAGCTTAATGGAGGTATAGAGAGGTAAGCTTAATGGAGGTATAGAGAGGTAAGCTTGATGGAGGTATATAGAGGTAAGCTTAATGGAGGTATAGAGAGGTAAGCTTGATGGAGGTATATAGAGGTAAGCTTAATGGAGGTATAGAGAGGTAAGCTTAATGGAGGTATAGAGAGGTAACTAAAAACAAAACACCTAAAACTAAAGAGAAAAATAAAATAAATAAATAAATAATAACAATACAAATAATAACAATACAAATAATATTAAATAACAAATACAAATACAGTTATAATAATACACAATTTACTCTATCCTCTTAAACACAGGTTTGAAGGACAGGAGTAGTGGAGAGGCGAGGTCCAATAGAGGAGATCAAAGGAATGGCGGAAGAAACTAGTGTGTGTGTGTGTGTGTGTGTGTGTGTGTGTGTGTGTGTGTGTGTGTGTGTGTGTGTGTGTGTGTGTGTGTGTGTGAGAGAGGGGGGGGGGCTGTTGTTATATAATACTTAATTTAATACTAGTCGGTAGAACAATAATAGTACATATTCTCATGATATATTTGAATGGGATATTTGTGTATAATACATACCTACTACAGTAGGTGGTAGAACAATAATAATACATTTTATCATGATATAGTCTAAAGGGAATTGTTGTCATATCATACATAATACGAGGTGGTGGATGAATAATAATATATCTTACCATGATGTATTTTAAGGGGAGATTTCCACTTGAGATATTTTTTTCTGGACCCCTTTCTCCCTCAGGTTTAGTCCCATAGCTTTTGATATTTTAAGACGTTCGCCCCATTAGTTTGGCGATTTTAAGAACGTTCGCCCCATATCTGTCAATTTTAAGACTTTTTGTGTCATTTAGGTGTCGATTTTTTCCTGGCGAGCGAAAGCGAGCCTGTAGTTTAAGAGAAATCGGCCTTCGGCCGGGACATTTTTCTACCGAAAAATGTACAAATTTATCTTGAAAGGGGGTTTAGGGGGTGTAATTTTAAGCTTTATGAAGGTCTAGAGAACAAACTAGAAACCTCCCCTTAATGGGAATTATTGTTATAGAATACAGAAAACGGGGAGGTAGATCAATAATAATATATTTTACCATGATATATTTTTATAGTTAATGTTTGTTATATAATACATACCGGTACTACGAGGAGGTGGTAGAACAATAGTAGTATATTTAACCAGGCTACATTTTAACCCCTTCTGTACCGGCAACGTCCTTTTAAATTTAATCTGGCTGCTATTAGACGATTGTAATCAGTTTCAGAAGCGCCTCCAGCAATTAATAGGTTTCGAACTATCTCACTTAACCCTTTTTACTACCCCATATCTTTCTTAAACTGCAGACCATCCTCTAAATATAGCTAGAATATAATTAGAAAGACGTCACCGGTACAGAAGGGGTTAAAGGGAATAGTTTATATAATATAGAATACGAGAATATTTGTTGTTATATTTACCGCTATATTCATACATATACAGTATATGCTTTGCACAACTGGTTAATATTATTTCAGTTGCCTTAAATAAAATACCAACAATCTAACTGTCGATAATGTAGCAGAATAAGACCCGAATATTACTAACCAAAAAATAAAATTAATACTAAAATAAATAAATAAATATATAAATAAATAAATAAACAATAATAATAATAATAATTTAATTTGTATTATTATTATTATTATTATTATATAACTAATTAAATAAATACATATAAACAGTATGAACACAAAACAGAACCATCAATGAACTTCACCCATATAAAAACCACAACAATTAACCCCTTCTGTATCGGCGACGTCTTTGAAATTTTCTTCTAGCTATATTTAGACGATTTTATGCAGCTTAGAAAGGATCTGTGGTAGTTAAAAGGGCTGATTGAGATAGTTCGAAGCCTTATCATTGCTAGAGATCCTTCCTAAGCTGAATATAATCGTTTAATAGTTGGCAGAATATAATTAAAAAACGTCGCCGGTACAGAAAGGGTTAACATCTGTCGTGATTCCGTCTATAAGAACGCCGTACAGCTACCGATAGACGATTTTCTCACGAGTACAAGCCAGGGTTCGTGGAGAGGTGGAAGAGTCAGGGAAGTCCAGGAGAAAAGATCAATGGAATTGCTGAAGGAACTAGAGAGAGGGGAGAGGGGAAAATGTAGATACAGAATGACAGGAGGTACACATAGAACTTTAGAGAAAATTTCTATTTTTAAACTCCTTCTCCCTCATGTTTAGCTCCATTAGTTTTGCGATTTTCACAAATTTGACCCATTAGTTTGGCGATTTTAAGACCTTTCGCCCCATTTCTTTGTCATTTTTAAGACCTTTCTGCCGATTTTTTCCTGAAGAGTGACAGCGAGCCTGCAATTAATGAGAAACCGGCATCGGACGGGGCTGCACAAGTTTATCTCGAAGGGGAGTGAGTCTTCGGGGCATCTTTTTAATCCTTTCCCGCACGTGTATACAGAGGGGTTGCCGATTAGCAATCAGAAATAGAGTTCTGTCAAGCTCATTATTACCTCTCCAAAATTAGCTTTCTCCCCACAGATAACTCAAAGAAAACTGAAGAGCTTGAAATAAATAAACTAAAGTTTTCTAAACACCCCTGATGGTCACAAAGGCTTTAACGTATCCCAGAATAGGCTCCAATCGAGTCCTGTGCGTGCAAGGGTTAAAGGGGCCAACCTCGTTTTTTTCTCTCTCTACCTCTCTCTCTGGGTTGTATACATTCGGCCCCATTCAGCCTACTGTTTTAAAACGTGTATCCCCATTCAGGTGTCGATTTTTTTCCTGGCAAACCAGCTTATGTTTTTAAATGTTTTTGACAGCAGGCTACATTTGTAAATTTTTCGGCAAAAAAAAAAATAGATTCCGGCGAAGCCGGATTTCTCAATACAATGCTGGGTCGTTATCGCTCGCCAGGAAGAAATCGACACCTGGATGTGGATAAACGTCTTAAAACAGTAGGCTAAATGGGGCCAAATGGATACAAGCCAGAGAATATTATACAACAAAAGCAGGTCACCCCCCTTAAGTTTGATGGAGGTCTAGGGAGGAAACGAAAAAATATATAATATAATATAATATAAATAAATTAATAAATTAATACATTCTAAAAAAAAACACGAAATGACAAAGAGACGGTATAATATTATGCTAATTAAATATACTGATCAAAATTATTGTTTGTTTCACCTTTCATATATCCATGGCATGGCATGTCATGTCATGTCAATGAAAGAGGCGAGAAGATACAACATGACAGATGTTGACAAAATAATTATACAGTACAAAGAAAGTACTATATGAAGTGTAAGAATGAACATATACATTTTCTCTCCACCAACCAACTTTACTCCTAAACTCGATTAATGAATTTAACAAACACATGTGGCAGTCCGGGGATTCGAACCCAGGACGCTCACACCGATATACTACACAAATACATCATATCTTATTTATATTAATTCCACTGTCAACACCAAATACCTCCCAATGAAATTAATTAAAGCATGTGATCGTCCCGGGATTCGAACCTGGGTAACCACATACAGATCTTAAACACTCTAATCATTACACCATCAAGACAGTTAAAGGTATATGCACAAGCCAACGACATATTATCCATTCTCGAATACTGGATATTAATTAATCTAAGCATGTACATATACTCAACTGCACTATGATAGCCTAATAATTACACAAATGGAAAACATGATAAATGACAACGGGAGGAGGTAATGACCCAAGATAAGCCAAAAGGGAAATGTGAGACGACGAAAACTGATGATACTGGAAACACAAGAAAATGGGAAAAAATTATATCAAGATAATAATAGTGAAGGTAGGGAAAGGGTAAGGAATTAATATGGCGATAAAAAGACAAGACACATTCACGCAATATCCCTCCCCAACTCTGCTCTCTCTCTCTCTCTCTCTCTCTCTCTCTCTCACACAGATGGACAGTAAACAGAAGACAAACAAACACACACCCTCCCCTAACTAGGACGGTGAAACATAGAACGATAAACGTATATATTAAGAAGGACAGATGAGAGAGAGAGAGAGAGAGGAGAGAGAGAGAAGGATGTTAGGAGAATAGTGAGAGAGAGAGAGAGGAAGAGGAGGAGAGAGAGAGGAGGAGACAGAGGAGAGGAGAGAGAAGAGAGAGAGGGAATGAGTCGATAGACGGAGAGAGAGGTGAGAGAGATAGCGAGAGGAGAGAGAGAGAGAGACGAGAGAGAGAGAGAGAGAGAGAGAGAGAGAGAGAGATGAGAGAGACAGCGAGAGAGAGGAGAGCGAGAGAGAGAGAGAGAGAGAGAGAGAGAGAGAGAGAGAATTTGATTTTGCCCCGAGGGGCGAGTTTATTGAGCAGCGCTCCCCATCCTGTGAGGGGACAACCACTGGTAAGGCGATACATACTGCTCAAAGAGCCATTATTCCACTGAAACAACAGCATCGTCGTCTGGTTACATTCATATTTGTGTTTATAAGTCAGATTGACATTATTCAGATGTGTTATTATAGTTTCCTCATTTAATTGTCACATGGTCTGTATATACGTATCTCATTAAAAAAAACCACACACACACAAAAAAAAAAGCAAGCAAGCTTGTAGTGACTGAATTATTAATTGCCAGGTTGTAAATAATAGCACTACAGAACTAGTGCAATCGTATGAGGAGACTATTCATATTTTCATTACATCAATGATTATTGAGATCATAGTTAGCTGAATACAATTATTACAAAAATAGGCAATGGTATAAATCAACATAATACATAATTTAATACAGGCGGACATAATCATGATCCGGTTCGTTGTGCACTGGGAGCTAAGGGAGAGAGAGAGGTGTGTGCCTATGGGGTACAAGTAGGTGCCCAACAATCTATATTACTATCTCATTACTGGACCCGCTGAGCATTGTTCTAGGGCAGCATATTGTAACTTGTAACCCTTTGAGTACCATCGACGTGTGCTATATTTTATTCTAGCTATATTTAGACGATATTATGCAGCCTAGGAAGGATCTGTAGTAGTTAAAGGGGTTGGTGGATATATATTGAAGCCTTATTATTGCTATTATAAGTTGAATACAATCGTCTAATAATTGCCAGAATATAATAAAAAGGACGTCCCTGGTACTGAAGGGGTTAAAACTGACCTATCACTATTAGCACAGTCAAACCAAACCATTAACCCCGTCAGCCCCATGACGCCTTTTTAGTCTTGATTCTGGCTAAAATGAGATTTAGGCAGTTTAAGAAGGACCTATATTACTAAAAGGGTGTAATTAGATCGTATTTACCAATTTGAGTCATATAGGTAGATTACAAACTAAAGAGGGCTTTCTAGGGCCTTTCTTAGCTGATGCTGAGAGGATTGCGTTCTAGTTATGTGGTGATGGGCTGGTCTATCAGAGTGAGAGCTGAGCGATCTCTCCCATACCCATAGCTTACTCTGACTGTTCCTTTTGCTTATATATTTTCTAGATCTCAGGTGGCGGCGTCTCTTCCGTGGATTGACCTCCCTACTGCCAACCTCTACTGCCAACATAGAGGTTGGCAGACTGGGAGCCAAAGGCCCAAAGCGTCACATATCTCCTTTGCCCCTCAAATTTCCCTTCATAATTGCTGAGGGGTACAGGGCCTTGGGTGGGGCTTTGGTTTTCCGGGCGTTCCCGCACCATTCTCAGCTCCCCGCCTTGGAGTGGCTTCGGTCACCTGGGCTTTATTAGTGATAAGCAGGGAGGGTTTGTGGAGCCGCTCGGTTATGGCCTTGGCCTTGCTCGGGACCTTGGGGCTGCTCGGCCAGACAGCCTGGGGAACAACAAACTAAACAAAAATCGTCTAATGGTAACCAGAGTATGATGACAATGACGTAATGGTGGTGAAGGGGTTAACAAATATGTGGGAGGATGCTGTATACTGTATATACATTCCTTACGGCCATAATATTCAAGCTCCACCTGACAAGAATATCGTTAATACAGGAGAGTATGGGCGCAGAGCTTTAAGGGGAGATGGGTCGTTTTTTTTTCTAGACCCCCTTCTCCCTCATGTTTAGCCCCATTACTTTTCAGATTTTAAGATGTTTGCCCAGTTAGTTTGTCGATTTTAAAACCTTTCGCCCCATTTCTTTGTCAATATTAAGACCTTTCGTCCTATGTTGGTGTCGATTTGTGTCCTGGCGAACGATAGTGAGCCTGTAATTATAGAAGAACCGGCCTTTGGCCGGGACGTACATATTAAGAAGGGGGATCTAATGGATGTTTGTTTAAAGTTTGATGGAGGTCTAGCGAGGAAACTAAGAAATGAAGGAATACATAAATTATTAGACTAAAAAACCGGCCCATCTCCCCTTAAATTCGGTTATAGGAAGCCCTCCATGTTTGTATTTAGATTCCCGTCAACTGGCGGTTCTTTCGTTACGCGCCCTCTGTACCAACGAAATCGGAAAATCACACGATTCTGGACACAAAACTTTAATTGTGAACTGCCGGACCAGAATTGCCTATAATAATTGCTGAAGAGCGTGCACGTGCAACACCGGTTTTAGAGTTGTTAGCTTAATGATCTGCAAGGGCGAGGTGGCTTGGCTTTATAGTTTGTTTGCAATAATGTTGTTTGTTGCTTGGTACACACACACATGCAAACACAAACACACACGTATTACACGGACAAACACACACATAATATTCTACACTCACAAACTACACATAACCAACAAACACACACATAATATTCTACACAGACAAACGCACACATAATATTCTACACTCACAAACTACACATAGCCTATTGACAGATGGTTATACACGCACATATGAAAAGATAAGTGCATGACAGAAGGAACGTAAATTAAGGGGGGGTCACCTGCTTTGTTTCTCTTTCTCTCCTTTTCTCTCTGTATCTGGCTTATATCCATTCGGCCCCATTCAGCCAACTGTTTTTTACGACGTTAATCCCCATCCAGGTGTCGATTTCTTCCTGGCGAGCGATAGCGAGCCAGCATTGTATGGAGAAATCCGGCTTCGCCGGAGACATTTTTCTATCGAAAAATGTACAAATTTAGCTGGCTGTAAAAAGAATAAATATATATATATATATCTATATATATATATATATATATATATATATATATATATATATATATATATATGCTGGCTCGCTACTGCTCGCCAAGAAAATATTGACACCTGGATGGGGGTAAACGTCTTAAAACAGTAGTAGGCTGAATGGGGCCGAATGGATACAAGTCAAAGAGAGAGGGACAGAAAGAGTAAAAAAGTGAGGTGGGCCCCCTTAACTCTACACGTACAGT
>CM064520.1:15951644-15991644 GCA_032716605.1 Paralithodes platypus
TTAGGTGTTCGGATTTTAATCCTGGCGAGCGGGGGGGGGGGGGGAATAGCGAGCCTGATTGTAATTTAAGAGGAATCGGCTTTCAGCCGGGACATCTTATTCTCACCGAAAATTGTACAAATTTATCTTGAAAAGGGGCTCAAAGGGGTGTAATCCTTAAGCTTGATGGATATCTAGAGAGCAAACTAAAACCCCGGTCTCCCCTTAAGATTCATGGGAGGTCTAGAGAGCAAACTATTATACACAAAAATCCTCCTAATAATTGCCATAATAATATTTGCCGGAACAAATCTCTCGTGTAATCCAGCTTTGCCTGTACCAAGAGCCCCATGAATGTAAACATCAAGAGCCTGGGAAGTATAATATCGTATTCCGAGTTGGCCTACAGAGCGGGTTAATTATCAGAGAGAGAGAGAAGAGGGAGAGAGAGAGAAAGAGAGAGAGAGATTGGAGAGAGAGAGAGAGAGAGAGAGAGAGAGAGAGAGAGTCAGTGAGTCAGAAAAAGAGTATGTGTGTGAAAGTGAGAGAGAGAGAGAGTGTGTGTGTGTGTGTGTTGTGAGACAGTGAATGAGTGAGGAAAAGTATGTGTGTGAACAGTGCGAGAGCGATAGAGATAGAGAGAATAGAGCGAGGTGTGTGTGTTGTGAGTCAGTGAATGAGTGAGGAAAAGTATGTGTGTGAAAGTGAAAGTGAGAGAGAGAGAGTGTGTGAGTGTGTGTGTGTTGTGAGAGTCAATGAATGAGAAAAAGTATGTGTGTGAAAGTGAGAGAGAGAGAGTGTGTGTGTTGTGAGTGAGTGAGATAGTCAGTGAGTGAGAAACATAGTGTGTGTGTGTGTGTGTGTGTGTGTGTGTGTGTGTGTGTGTGTGTGTGTGTGTGTGAAAGTGAGAGTGAGATAGATCAACAATACCATTCTAATGCACAGTACCGGTAGCAATCATAAATACCGATACATTTAGAGCCCTCGAATTGATTAAGGGAGCCCACCTCGCTTTTATGTTATCTTTCTCTCCCTCTCTCTTTGGCTTGTATCCATTCGGCCCCATTCAGCCTACTGTTTTAAGACGTTTATTCCAATCCAGGTGTCAATATTTTCCTGGTGAGCGGTAGCGAGCCAGCATATATATTTGTTTGTTTTGACAGCAAGCTAAATGTGTAAATTTTTCTATCGAAAAATGTCTCCGGCGAAGCCTGATTTCTGCATACAATGCTGGCTCGCTATAGCTCGCCAGGAAGAAATCGACACCTGGATGGGGATAAACTCTTAAAACAGTTGGCTGAATGGGGCCGAATGAATACAAGCCAGGAAAAGAGAGAGAAGGAGAGAAAGATAACAAAAAAACCGATGACCCCCCTCAAGGCAACGAGCCTCCCCAATGCAGCCATCAGACAGAGACGTGAGATTCATTGGAGACCGAGAAGGCTCAAACAAACTGTCGATCACATTAATGACCGCGTCTGTACTGTACTTGTTGTTAAGGGGGGATGGGTCGGTTTGATGGTCCCCCTTCTCCCTCAAGTTTAGCCCCATTAATTTTCAGAATTTAAGACGTTCGGCCCATTATTTTGGCGACTTTAACATCTTTCGCCCCATTTCGTTGTCAATTTTAAGACCTTTCGTGTCATTTAGGTGTCGATTTTTTCCTGGCGAGCGATAGCAAACCTGTAATTTTAAGAGGAACCGGCCTTCGGCCTGGACATTTTCTACCGAAAAATGTACAATTTTATCTTTAGGAGGTGTTTGTCTAAGCTTGATGGAGGTCTAGCGAGGAAACTAAAATTTAAATGAATTAATAGACAAAAACCCCAGCCACTATCCCCTTAAGCTAATTATCAAAAAGTACTTACAAATACATACCGACCACATTGTGGACAGTAAATATTTAAGCAATCATGTTCCAAAAATGTAGATGAATAATAATAATAATAACAATAATAATAATAATAATGACAAATAATTATAGAGTCATCCAGGTCCTTTCGTTGGAAAGGTAAAATTTCCCACACCGGATATCCATATTAAAACTTGGGCTACTTTTGAACATTTGTCTTTTATTACTTATATTCCCCTGGGGGGGGGGGGCGGGGCGCGCTCTCTCTCTCTCTCTCATATCAATATTCTTTCTTTTACACCTTCCCCTCTCTCCTCTCCCCCTCCTTCTTCTTCCCTCTCCCTTTCTCCTATGTTCTCCCATCCTCCTATGTTCTCCCTCCACCTCCCCTCTTTCTCCTCCCATCCTTCCTTTCTCCTCCCTTCTTTATATCCCTCCTACTCTTTCTCCTTCTACCTCTCATACATACGTTTGCATTCCCTTTATATTTCCCCTACCCCATTCCCCCCACCCCTGCACCTCCTCCCCCTCTCCTCCTCCTTCGGATATTTATTAAGTTTCCACATGTTCTGATATTTTGCCATTTGTATAATTCGTCTGAGTATTTTCCTGTTTTTATTAGCTATCTATCTATCTGTCAATCTATCTATCTATCTATCTGTCAATCTATCTATCTATCTGTCAATCTATTTATCTAATGATCTATCTATCTATCTATCTGTCAATCTATTTATTTAATGATCTATCTATCTATCTATTGATCTATCAATATACCTATCTATCTAGCTATCTATCTCTATATATATAGGCCTATCTATGTATCGATTTATGTAACTTTATATTCTTACATTTCTTTCACAGGTTATTGTTGTGGTTAGTTTGTGGTTCTGCTATTGTTCTTCTTCTTCTTTTCATCATCATCATCATCATCTTTATAATTTGTATTATTATGTTATTCTTAGTCTGCCTTTCCCTCTCCCACTTCCATCCTCTCTTACTTCTCCCTTTTCATCCTTATTTTCGTCGTCCTCCTCCTCTTTGGGTACCCCAGGGATCGGTACTAGGGCCAATTCTCCTCCTAGTTTACATCAACGACATAGATGAGGGTCTCACCTGTTCAATCTCGAAGTTTGCTGACGATACACAAATTGCAAATATTATTATATAGGGCTTAAATTTGTGTTGTTAATCAGTCACTTATTGTCCTTCATAAGAGACTGGTGGTGTCATGGTGAGTTCCGATTTGTTTGTGACAGTTTTCCTTTCCATCATCATTTAAATATCAACACTTATCTTTTGATTCATAGTGTATAGTAATTAAATTGTACTAATTTGCTTGATTTTTGCAATAAGTTGCTGTTCGATGTAAAACGGTCTACTAGGATTTGACATTAATTATTATTACAAAATAATTTCAACTCTTTTGTAATAGACTTCATGTTAATATGCTCGTACATTTTGATTGATTTTGCTATGTTTTGCCCTCACATGGTTACATAATTATTACCAAACCGGCTACATACTTTGGACGCTGTTTAGCGGTAGGTGATAATTTTAATATATTTAACCATTACAGTCCAGAATAATAATTTGAATTTAAAAATATATAATGAAATAATGTGTGTGTGTTTCTATTGTGTGTCGCATTGAAACTGAGCTACTTTGAATGTGGACGTTCTCTAGTCGTAGATTATTTTGTTAATTGAAAACTTGCCTAGTTGGCCAGAATTGTGTATGTTTTAATTGTTTTCTAGATAAGGAAATTGCCACGTGTTAAACAATGTATAACATTTAAGTGATGCTTTATTAGCAATATATATAGAGTTAAAGTTAATGTTTAGGATCTGTTGGTAAAACCTTTTTCTGAGGATTGCTGAGTGACGTCGCCAAAAATGTGAATTATCCAAAATTATGTTTCACAACGTATTCCTTCTCATTACCATATATATATATATATATATATATATATATATATATATATATATATATATATATATATATATATATATATATATATATATATATATACCGGTATATATATATATAATTATATATATTATATATATAAACACACAGACAAATGAGAGAGAGAGAGAGAGAGAGAGAGAGAGAGAGAGAGAGAGAGAGAGAGAGAGAGAGAGAGAGAGAGAGGGAGAGAGAGAGAGAGAGAGAGAGGAGAGAGAGGAGAGAGAGAGAGAGAGAGAGAGAGAGAGAGAGAGAGAGAGAGAGAGAGAGAGCGAGAGAGAGAGAGAGAGAGAGAGAGAGAGAGAGAGAGAGAGAGAGAGAGAGAGAGAGAGAGAGAGAGACGAGGAGGAGGAGCTAGGGAGGGTCGATCTTTGCATTTCATTAGTAAACTCCATCGTGTCTACAGCGCTAGTTTGGGTTATTTGAGGTTAAACATTAGCTGAAGGAAGACATAATCTGGCGAGGGGTAATAAAGATATCAACTGTACATAATGTGGCGAGGGGTAATAAAGATACCAACTGTACATAATGTGGCGAGGGGTAATATAGATATCAACTGTACATAATGTGGCGAGGGGTAATAAAGATACCAACTGTACATAATGTGGCGAGGGGTAATATAGATATCAACTGTACATAATGTGGCGAGGGGTAATATAGATATCAACTGTACATAATGTGGCGAGGGGTAATATAGATATCAACTGTACATAATGTGGCGAGGGGTAATATAGATATCAACTGTACATAATGTGGCGAGGGGTATATAGATATCAACTGTACATAATGTGGCGAGGGGTAATATAGATATCAACTGTACATAATGTGGCGAGGGGTAATATAGATATCAACTGTACATAATGTGGCGAGGGGTAATATAGATATCAACTGTACATAATGTGGCGAGGGGTAATATAGATATCAACTGTACATAATGTGGCGAGGGGTAATATAGATATCAACTGTACATAATGTGGCGAGGGGTAATATAGATATCAACTGTACATAATGTGGCGAGGGGTAATAAAGATATCAACTGTACATAATGTGGCGAGGGGTAATATAGATATCAACTGTACATAATGTGGCGAGGGGTAATATAGATATCAACTGTACATAATGTGGCGAGGGGTAATATAGATATCAACTGTACATAATCTGGCGAGGGGTAATAAAGATACCAACTGTACATAATGTGGCGAGGGGTAATAAAGATATCAACTGTACATAATGTGGCGAGGGGTAATATAGATATCAACTGTACATAATGTGGCGAGGGGTAATATAGATATCAACTGTACATAATGTGGCGAGGGGTAATAAAGATATCAACTGTACATAATGTGGCGAGGGGTAATAAAGATATCAACTGTACATAATGACCTGCTTGATTGACACACACACAAACGAGTAGAACAGGATAAGGGAGTTGGACCAAGCATTAACACTATCTGGTCCGAAGCTCTTTTTGGACATCCCTGTTTCGATCCATTACTTTGGATATTATGAGACGTTTCACCCAATTACTTTGGCGGTAATAATATTCTTCATCCCATTCAGGTGTCGAATTTTTCTAGGCAAGCGATAGCAAGCCTGTAATATGGAAGAAATCGGCCTTCGGCCGGGGCATATAACTATCAAAAACTGTACAAATTTAGCTTGAAGGGGGTCAGTGTGGGTTGGGCATTTATATAGTTTGAAGGAAGTCTTGGAAGGCGTTTGTGTTAGCCAAGGGGACAAACTAAAATACATTGCTGGAAAATGGCAAAAAGCAAGCAACATATCCTAATTATTGATTAAACAAAATATCATATTAACTCGCAAGACTTCGGACCAGATAGTGTTAAGATGAACGACTAAAATATAGTCCTGTTGTATGTCTATATGGATTACCAAGAACAAGTCAACAACTGTACTTAGCTTTAACCCCTTCTGTACTGCTGACGTCTTTTTCATTCTAGTTTAGCTATATTTAGACAATGTTGTGAAGTTTAAGAAGGATCAGTGGTAGTAACAAGGGATACGTGAGAGAGTTTGAAGCCTTTTAGTTGCTCCTTTATAAACTGAATAAAATCGTCTAATAGTAGCAAGAATATAACTAAAGAGACGTCGCGGTACAGAAGGGGTTAACCAAATACTGTATGTATTTCTTACAAGTTAAGTTGTGGATACTAATCAAGTAATTTGACTATACTCTGTTTCTTTTCAACTGATGGTAAATTGCAAAGTTACCATCAAGATTTCTCATATATTTTGAAGGTTTTGTAGTGAAATATGGTGCTAAATATATAAACTTGGTCTTACTATATTACAGAGACATAGTGGTTTCATATTTCTTCCGTTAGTTGTCGAGAAATCAGGTGTTAAGGGATTCAAATCACCGCCAGATGGAATGAACCGGAGTATAGTGTATTGTTTTAAGCTGGCGAGAAGTTGGCTGGTTCCAATCTTAATTACTCGGCTATCACAGTGTTAATAGCCAAATATGCTGTTCATTACGTAAACTTGGTAATTACATGATACAGGGATATAAGTCACACCCCGTTCTTAACAGGGATGTAGTAGTTTCATAATTGTCCATTAGTTATCGAGAAATGAGCTGCTAAGGAGTAAATTATCCGCCAAACTAAAAACAATAGAGTATAAATACTTGAATAATTGCAATTGTACTAAAATAATAACTGCTACTCAATGCAGTAATAATAACTGCTACTCAATGCAGTAATAATAACTGCTACTCAATGCAGTAATAATAACTGCTACTCAATGCAGTAATAACTGCTACTCAATGCAGTAATAATAACTGCTACTCAGACTGAGATTTTCGTTTTAATCGCTCGCCTTATATATAAACTCATTATATATTGCAATTATGTTTGTTGCTAATATGTGGGTAGGCCAGAATTCTAAACTCTTAAGGGAAGGCAGACCGTTTTTCTGGACCCCCTCCTCCCTAATGTTTAGCCCCACTAGTTTTGAGATTATAAGACGTTCGGCCCATTAGTTTGGTGATTTTAACACCTTTCACCCCATTTCGTTGTCAATTTTAAGGCCTTTCGTGCCATTTAGGTGTCGATTATTTCCTGGCGAGCGAAAGCGAGTCTGCAATTTTAAGAGGAACCGGCCTTCGGCCGGGACATTTTCTACCGAAAAATTTACAAATTTATCTTGGAAGGGGAGTCTAGGGGGTGTTTTTCTAAGCTTGATGGAGGTCTAGGGAGGAAACTAAAAAAATATATGAATACATGAATTAATAGACCAAACAAACGGTCTGCCTCCCCTTAACCTCTTAAACTAAGAAAGGACTGGAGTACTCGAGTTCACTTTTTTATCAATTGGGAAGAGTCAGATAGGGCATAGCTGTAGAAACTGACAGCCCATTTGCTCTGGCCCTTTTCGAGTTACAGAGTCTAGAGGTTACGATTATTTTGCCTACCTATAATGAACAAGGTATAGTTGACATAATGGGAAGACATTAATAAGAAGGGCGATAATGAATGATAAACAATAAACGTCTCAAAGCGTCCGGGTAAATATGTCCCTCCCCCTCCTTCCATAAATCAGATTCCGTCCGTTTATATTTCTTAAGGGGAGATGGGTCGTTTTTATTGGCTCATTTATATTTATTAGTTTATTAGTTTATTAGTTTCCTTCCTTGACCTCCATCAAGCTTAAAAAACACCCGCCAAAGACCCTCCTTCAAGATAAATTTGTAAATTTTTCGATAGAAAAATGTCTCGGCCGAAGGCCGGGTTCTCTTAAATTACAGGCTCGCTATCGCTCGCCAGGAAAAAATCGCCACCTAAATGACACTAAAAATCTTAATATTGACAAAGAAATGGGGCGAAAGGTCTTAAAATCGCCAAACTAATGGGCCAAACGTCATAAAATCTGAAAACTAGAGGCTAAAACACGAGGAAGAAGGGTGCCCAGAAATACGGCCCATCTCCCCTTAACCTTTTATTTGTATTCCCAATAACTCAAGAGCAAATGGTGAAATATTTGGCAAACATTACATATCTTTCCTAAATTTGTCCACGTTATTTACCAAGTCATTTTATCGCCTGTCATTTTTTGTATTATGTGAGTGAGGGAGACAACACGCAGAACTGCCTGTAGCGAGTGCCTCACCCATAGTTGAAAGAGTGACAGGGCCAAAATCAAGGGACGTTCGAGCCAAAATGCCTGGACACACTGAGTTTGAAGAAATTCATAGGATGAGGGAGAGACTGATTCTGGGAGAGAGTTCCAGAGCTCAGCTGTTGAATAGAAGAAAGAATGAGAGAAACTTTTCACTCTTGGGTTGGAGAGTTGCACAGAGTAGGGGTGGTTGGGATTGTGTTGCAAGACGGGTACGACGTGCCCTACGTAGAGGAGATGGAGGGCTCTGAGGAGCACTGATTATTGTAGTAGCGATAGAATAGCGAGAGAGATGGTACATTGCGGCGAAGAGAGAGAGTTTGCAGAGAGTAGGTGAGTGGGTGGGAATTAATGATACGAAAGGCCTTTCTTTCTATTTTGTCTAGGAGTGCGGTGTGAGAGGATCCTCCCCACAAATGTGAACAATACTCAATACAAGGACGCACTGTGCCCCTGTACAGAGAAAGAAGCTGTGCAGGGGTAAAGAACCCGTTGAGGCAGTTGAGCACACCCAGCTTCTGGGAGGCTGCCTTAGCAAGACTGGTAACATGGTCCTTCCAAGTGAGAGCAGAAGACAAAGAGACACCAAGAATATTGAGAGAAGATGAAGGATTGATTTTTGTATTGTTGAAAAATAAGGGATAGTCCGCTGGGAGTTCCGGACGGGTAGATAGATGGAGAAATTGGGTTTTGGAATCATTAAAGGCAACAAGGTTTTCTCGGCCCCAATTAGAAATAGTATTTAGAACAAAAGATAAGTGTTCTATGGCTTCATGATGTTTGTCTTTGAGGGATTGTTGGCTGAGGCGTTCTGGAAAACTAATTGAGTAGTTTAATTTAAGATAGAGTTGTCTGCGTATGAATGGATGGGACTAAAGGTACAGTTGAGAAGATCATTTATGAAAATTAGAAAGAGAATAGGAGATAGGACAGAGCCCTGAGGAACACAAGAGTTGATAGGATGAGGAAGTGAGCAATGTCCGTCCACAACCACAGCTATGGAACGGCCGGAAAGGAAATTAGAGACAAAGGCACAGATGAAGGGATAGAAACCGAAGGAAGGTAGTTTAGAAATTAAAGATTTGTGCCAGACTCTATCGAAGACCTTCGATATGTTTAGTGCAATAGAAAAGGTCTCACCGAAGCCCCGAAAGAGACTAGGTATACTAGTTATGAATATAGATATGTTGTTACTTGTATTTTCTTTGTACTCCTTTCTATTATAGTGCTATGCATCATTACCAGCTTTAAGGGGGCAGTGGTTATTTTGGGGGGTCTATTTACATATATATTATTTTTTTTTTTTAGATTCCTCCCTAGACCTCCATCAAACTTTAAAAAAAAATCATCCATTAGATCCCCCTACCAGATTAATTTGTAGATTTTTCAGTAGAAAAATGTCAATGCCGAAGGCCGGTTCCTCAACAATTACTGGCTCGTGATAAAAATCGACACTTGAAGAGCACGAAAGGTCTTAATATTGACAAAGAAATAGGGCGAAATATCTAAAAATCGACAAACTGATGGGGCAAACGTCTTAAAATCTCAAAATTAATGGGAATATGCATGAGGAAGAAAGGGGACCAGGAAAACGGGCCATCTCCCCTTAACATTTGATCATCATTTGGCCAAGCGAGTTCCTTCCTAAGATGAATTACATCTTACAGGTGTAGACAGATGAAGCAGCTACATGGGGTGTGGATGTGTGGCTGAATATAATGCTCGCAGATATATTTAGGGGGCCCACCTCATTTTTTTTAGGCTCTCTCCCTCTCTCTCTGGATTGTATCCCTTCGGCCCCATTCAGCCTACTGTTTTAAGACGTTTATCCCCATCCAGGTGTCGATTTTTTCCTGGCGAGCGGTAGCGAGCCAGCATATTGATTATCAATATGTTAATTATCAATATCTTAATTATGAAAACACACCTTTAAGGGGGGATCTCCACTTGAGGATTTTTTTTCATGACCCCTTTCTCCCTCATGTTTAGCCCCATTGCTTTTGATATTATAAAACGTTTGCCCCATTAGTTTAGCGATTTAAAGAACTTTCACCCCATATTAAGACCTTTCGTGCAATTCAGGTGTCGATTTTATCCTGGCGAGCGATAGCGAGCCTGTAATTTAAGAGGAACCGGCCTTCGGCCGGGACATTTTTCTACCGAAAAATGTACAAATTTATCTTGAAAGGGAGTCAAGGGGGTGTAATTTTAAGCTTGATGGAGGTCTAGGGAACAAACTAAATACCTCCCCTTAATTATATATCTACTAGGATTGTTTCTGGCCATTTTACCGCACCATTTATATCAACACACACTTGTAATTTGATCTCTATTAACCCTTTCAGCACCGACGCCGTTATTTTTAACTGTATTTTGGCTGATATTACACGATTTTATTCAGATTAAAAAAGGTCCTCCAGCAATCAATAGGCTTCGAACGATCTCGCGTAACCATTTTTACTACCACATAATATCCTTCTTAAACTGCACAAAATCGTCTAAATATAGTTAGAATAGAATTAAAAAGACGTCGCCGGTACAGAAGGGGTTATTATTGTTGTTTCTTCTGTACATTGTACACTCTGATACCATAGTTTCTACCCCACTCGTATGAATTCGTGGACCCCCTATACGTTTTACTGTATGCAATTATAGCTGTCTAGATTGATGTATGCAATTATAGCTGTCTAGATTGATGTATGCAATTATAGCTGTCTAGATTGATTTTTGGATAGAACTTGCTTTCCAATATTTAGTATACTGTATAACGTTTTGTAGTTGATTTATAGAAACATTGTATTCATAAATTCGTGTCCAGCTATATACATCCATAATTAGAAATAGGTGAAGCTCATGAATTTGTGTGAGTGGGCTAGAGACTATGGTATCCGAGTGTACCACACCATTTATATAATAAAATAAGTCCCTGGTCGTATTTATAATATAGTAAGTCTCTGGTCTTCCAATATCTGAGCCTCAATAAATTTGGGGTTCTGTATCAGCCTCTGCCCTCCCAAGTTATAAAGCTGTCATAGATCACCAACAGATCCAGACCTCGACCTCTCTCTCTCTCTCTCCCGGGGCTGACAGGAAGCTATATCGTAAATTCCAATAATAAGGACGCTTGATATATCTCTAGACGTAAAGGGGGGAGGGAGGGGAGAGGATTTTATTGCAACCTGGTTTGGACCATTTGAATGTAGGTTAAAGGGGGATGTGCTTATTTATTTGATCATTTATGTATATATATATAATTGTTCTAGTTTGCTCCCTAGACCTCCATAACAAAAAAAACAAAAACAAAAAACACACACACACACACATCCATTAGATCCTACATTCTACACTTTTCGGTAGAAAGATTTCCCGGCCAAAGGCCATTTCTTCCAAAATTACAGGCTCACTATCGTTCGCCAGGAATAAAATTGACACCTAAATAGCACGAACAGTCTTAATATCGACATAAAAATGAGGCGGAAGGTCTTAAAATCGACAAACTAATGGGGCAAACATCTTAAAATATGAAAACTAATGGGGCTAAACATGAGGGAGAAGGGGATCTAGAAAACGACCTATCTCCTCTTAAACTAGCCAATTCATACGTGGTTGTAAACTAGTAAGCACAATTAAAGAGGAAGAAAATCGACAGTCCCGTGAATAACTGAAGGAAGAAATTATAGCCGTATTACAGGAAAAAGTGGTAAAGAGGTTTTATTGTAACGTGACGACAGTTTAGACTCTCTCTGGAGTCCTCTTCAAGTCATCTTCACACCTGAATAAGACACGAATGAGAGTCGAAACTGTCGTGACCTGACAATAAAAAATTCTATATTAATTTTTCCATCATGTGGGTAAAAAACACTTCTTCAAAATCTAAGTAACAAACTCACCATAAGAATTATAAGCAATTATAAGTAAATTCAAAGTGTGGGCAATTGTTCACCCACTGAAGGAAGCCGTGTCCCGCCTTTATAACTTCAAATTAATGTTCCTCTATGGTTAAGAGGAAATTTACTGCATATTCATATGTATATTTATTCATTTATTTATCATTATTATCAGTGTCCTCCCAAGACCCCTATTAAACTTAAAAATATACCCCCAAGACCCCTTATCGAGATAACTTTGCACATTTTTCGGTAGTCCAGACCTGCAATTTAGGAGGAACCAGACTTTGGCCGGGACACTAGGAGGGGACCTAAAAAAAAAAAAAAAAAAATTCCCCTTAACCCAAGGATAGCGAAACTATGGTATTTCAAATGTCCCGCCAGGCGAAGGTATTTGGTTCTTTCCTGACGAAAATCGTCATATTTACCATATATATCATTATTACTTATCCATATATGCCTATTTTACTATTAACATGAACATATGAATATTCAAGAGCAATAAAAAAAGTGGGAATAGCATTTGGGGGTGAAAAAGACGTATTATTGCCACCCGGTCGTATCACGAGGCGAGAGCCAGGGCGGCGAATATCCTTACTCTCCGAGCTCTAGAGCGATACTGAGGGCTCTGAGTAGAAGTCTCTGTGTATTGTATGGATCTCTAGCTGCCTCACCCGTGTTAAAGAGACCGCGTGAGGAAAATTCGCGCGGAAAATTACCCGATAAAAGCGGGAATAAGAGGAAAAATAGCTGATAATTGAGGAGGAGGGAAAAGGGGGTGAAAATGGGGAAGCATTTGGGGTGTTGGGACAAATGTGGAAGAGTGGCAGCAAGTAATGGAGGGGAATTATCTCACCTAATCACATATTGCTTTGTTTTGCGTGCCACTGGAGTGTTTTGAAAAGGGTTTTGTTTTTATGCCTTGGCTCTTAAAAGGACCCTTGCCTTCGCCCACCAAACCTCTTATGAGGAGCCTCGTCCTTCCGGGGTTAAGAATATATTACCACTTACGGTATAATTATACACATAATCAAGCTTGATGTAATGGAAGTAGGACAAGACTTTCAAACGTTAGAGTGAAGTTCCCACCATATATAAGTTACATCAGTTCGAACCTTTGAACCTTTAAAGCCAAATTCTGACTGATCTGGGCTAAAATAATGTATTGTATTATCTCGAGACAGCCACCCCCAATTAAAAAAAAAGAAAAGAAAAAATTTGAAAAAATATAGAAAATGGGGTATGTGCCATAGTATATACATACATACATACATACATTATCTCGTTAGTGTTAGATACTGAATATAATGCGTGCGTAGCCATTTATCCTCTTGACTGTACACATACTGTATATATTTAGAATTGGGTTACACAAAGTATACTTACCTTACTTTATGATACCTTATGATGTGTTCGCCACTCTTCTAGCGGCACCAAGGAGCGCGACGCCCCTCGTTATGGGTGGTGATTTGGTGCAGTAGACTGTTTGAAGCGACAGCTCGCTCCCTTGCAAGGATGGGCTCGTCTGGCACCTTTTGCAGTTCGACATTCAGGGCTCTCTTGAAGCTGTCTAACGAGACGTCCCTCATGTCTCTTACTCGCCGTGGGAGTTTGTTGAAGAGACGTGGGCCTCTGTGTGATAACCAGCCCTCTCGCAGAGAGCCCATAGCACCCCTGTTATTCATCCGGGGGATTTCGCATTCCCAGCCTCTCCTATCACTGAATTTCATGACTATCAGAGTAGTGGTGGTTAGGGGAGGTGTGGTGGAGTGGTCATGCCGCTGGATTGGTAATCCGGTGGACCCGGGTTCAAATCCCGATATGTCAATGGGAAGATGTTATTGGGATTGAATTTGTGCTGTACCTAGTGTCAGTGCATTACCACAAAGCCCACCGAAATGCCAAAAAAATACCCTCATTGTTCCCTGATTAAATAACACTGTATGAATATTCCCATATTCAAAATATGTTACAGGGGGACAATGCCTAGTGAGTTCACTGCTCAATAGGTGGCGTTCTGAGAGTGAGGGTCTGAGTCTGGGGGGTGAGACGGTGAAGCACTTGGGCGAAGCGACCAGCCGCTTCAGAGATGGAGCTGCTTCGAGCCATGGTGGATGCTTCGCATGTCTCACTCCCCAGACTGGAACAAGACCTCACGGGCTTCACCGTGTTGAGCGGTGGATTGTACAGGCTCTCAGCCTATGCCCGAGAGGGAGTAGTTGGAATATAGAAAAAAAAAAAAAAAAAAAAAAAAAATGTAGGTTTGGTACTAAACCCTCTGCGATTTTCCACGTGTATATTATTAGGTAACGTTCTCTTCTACGTTCCAGTGAGTACAGATTCAGTGCTCTTAAACGCTCCCAATAGTGTAGCTGTTTTATCGAACTTATATGCGAAGTGAAATTTCTTTGTACACTCTCTATGTCATTTATTTCACCTGCTTTGTATGGGGATGTTAATACGCTACAGTATTCAAGCCGCGGTAGCACTAGAGATTTGAAGAGCGTTATCATAGGTAATTCACCGCGTGTTTTAAAAGTACGCAGAATCCAACCCGTTAGAAGTTTCGCAGCCGCCACTTTGACCTGGTTATGTACTTTGAAACCCAAAATTTCAGACATTAATACCCCAAGGTCTTTCACACTGTCTTTCCGTTCTATTATGTGGTTAGATTCTGTTAAGTAATTTGTAACTTCTTTAACACCATTATTATCTCCGTACCGTATTAATTGGATTTTTTCTTCATTGAATTGCATGTAGTTTTCCCTGGTCCACTGGAACACTACATTCATGTCTTCCTGCAGTCGGCCCGTGTCTTCTTGTGTGTTTACTATCTTGCTTAATTTTGTGTCATCAGCAAAAGACGACACCGTACTGTGTCTGGTGTTGGATCTATGTCGCAAATTAGTATGAGGTACAGAAGGGGCGCTAGCACTGTTCCTTGGGGCACTGAGCTTTTGACATCCGAAGGCTCAGATGTGACTTGGTTTACTGCTACTGATTGTTTTCGGTTTACGAGGAAATTGTATATCCACCGTCCGATTTTCCCAGTTATACCTTTTGCTTTCAGTTTGTGGGCTATTATACCATGGTCACATTTATCAAATGCCTTAGCAAAATCGGTGTAAATGACATCCACGTTTTTCTTTTCTTCTAGCGCTTTAAGAATTTTGTCATAGTGTTCCAAAAGTTATGAGAGACATGATCTTCCCGCTCTGAACCCATGTTGACCGGTGTTGTGTAGTTCATTTGTCTCCATGAATGTTGAAATTTTGCTTCGCAGGACTCGCTCGAAAACTTTAATGATGAGAGAGGTTAGAGCTACCGGGCGGTAGTTTTTTGGTAGTGCTTTACTCCCTCCTTTATGCAGTGGGGCAATTATTGCGTTTTTCAAGCTATCTGGTATGTCACCAGTGTCTAGACTCCTTCTCCACATTATAGCCAGGGGTTTTGAGAGGTTTTCCTTACATTTCTTCATTAGGATCAAATTCCATGAGTCCGGGCCTGGTGCCGAGTGGGATGGCATGTTGGAAATGGCCTCTTCTATATCTTTTGGACCGAAATCAATATCCAGCATCTGAGGGGTTCCATGGGGGAGGTTTCCATGAAAAATATGTTTTGGTCTCTGATGACTTTTGTTTCATCAGGCTCACTGAATGCCATTTCATACTGCCTGCTTAAGAGTTCGCTCATTTCCTTTTTGTCCCCTGTGAAAGAGCCGTCCCCTTTGCTCAGTGGGCCGATGTTTGATGTTGTTTTAGCCTTTTGTTTGGCGTATGAAAAGAAGTATTTGGAATTTTCCTTTATACCTGCAATAGCTTTCCTCTCCTCTTCCATAATTATGTTGTAGTTCATATGATATTCTTAGCCTTTGTTCAATTTCCACAATTTCTCTATCTATTTCGGCCTTTTGCTTATCCTGTAGATTTTGATGTGTGCGTCTTTGTGCGAGTAATTTTCTTCTTCTGTACAGCCTACTCCTTTCCCGATCTTGTTTGCTTCTTCGTTTTGTTTGTCTTGCAGGTATATGGTGGCTATAGATTTGGGTCATGGTTTCTGTTATTAAGACTAGACATTCTGCTGGTGTCAGGTTATTCATTAAATCTTACGTCTATTTCCTCCATTTCTTGATTTACCTCTTCCCACCTAATGTTTTTGTTATTGAAGTTAAATTTACTGAAGGGGCCGGTTTTTTTTCTCGATTCTGAGGTTGTCTGTACACTTTCTAAGGTTGTTTTGATCTCAATTATTTTATGATCTGAGTATGTTGTGTCCGATATGTTAATGCTGTGTACTAGAGAGTCGTTGTTAGTGAAGACCAGGTCTAAGATATTGTTTTCCCGTGTGGGTTCAGCAATATGTTGGGTAAGACTAAAAAAATCGCAAAGTTCAAAAAGCTCTCTCGTATTAGTATTTGCTTCTCCGGTGTTATTTGCCACTAACTGGTTTTCTAGTTGTCTCCATTTAATGTTTGGTAGGTTAAAGTCTCCTAGCCATATAATATTTGGTGTTGGGTTCCCCAGGGTTTCCACTTCTGTATTTTGTTGAGCTGGGTTTTGAATTCTTCTCGGGATGAGTCTGGAGGCCTGTATGTAACAATAACTGCTAAATTTAGGGATTCTATTTTAACTCCAAGTATTTCCACCACTTCATTACTGTTATTTAGGAATTCAGTACATATCAGTGAGTCATGGATGTACAAGGCTACACCTCCATGTGATCTATGCGTTCTGTCCGCCCTATGTAGGTTGTAACCAGGAATCCATACCTCACTATCTTCCTGATCTTTAATGTGAGTTTCTGTGAGAGCCGCAAATATAGCGTTTCCTTCTTCTAGCAGGCCCCTAATAAATGGTACTTTGTTCGTGGTTCTATTTTTTAGGCCTTGGATATTTGCAAACAAGATTGGGGAGGGATTGTTTGGAGTACTATGTGTACCTAATAGTCTTTGGGATGTATTTGCCACTCTTGGGAGTCCAGGAGGTGCTCGAGGTGTTCTATGTGCTCTTCCATCTCCCTCAGTCTCTTCATCTTCGTCTGCCCTTTCCCTCCTTGCCTTTTTCCTCTGTCTCGTCCTCGCATAGCTAGAGAGTTTTTGGGGCTACCATTCGTGTTAGGTCTAGCATATCTCCAAGTCCCTTTAATATGAAAAGCTGGGCATTTCATATTGTAGCAGGTCTTGTTCTCAAGTGATGTCTTGCAAAGGGATGGGTGGTGGTATTTGCAGGTTTCACCAAATCTACATTTTCCATGACTGGTTATGTTGTTGCAAATTTTGGGATGAGCAAATCTACATGACTTCCCATTATATTGGCCCTTTTGACCAAAGTAGCACCTTCTTTCCAGATAATATCTGCACACTGGTGTAGACAACCCCAGTAGGAGTGGCTGGGGCTGCGAGGGGTTATGTGGTGAGCTAAGTGTGGTTGTGGGTGATAGTGGGCTTGGTGTATGGGTGGGTGAGGCCTGCAGGGGGGTGGAGTTACGGGTCGGTTGTAGGTGGGCAGGTGGCAGTGGTGAGGGGGGAGGCGATGTGGAAAGGGAGCCTGATATGGGGGCTTGTTGCATCCTACGTTCATCCTGCAAATGTATTTGATCAACAGCAGTAGGGTGGTCAATGGCCATAGATGGGATTAATGTGGGGGATTTCTGAGTCTGGGGAGGTGTGGGGAGATGTGCGGCAGGGTTTGTGGATTTGTAGGGTGCGAAAGGTTGTTGTTCGGCAGGCGATGTGTGTTGATGTGCAGGAGGCAATGTGGTCTTTTGCATGGGAAGGTGTGCGTGTGTGGGTTGTGATACTAGTATGGGCCCTGAGGCCCCAATAGTTCCCCATTTTCTGTGAAAAGTAGCTATGTCTTGGCTATATTTCGGTCTATCTTGTACTTCTGTATTTTCTACAGTCTGTATGACTTGCCATGTGATATCGAAACAACTATCGCAAAAATGGAGGTTCTTCCCTCTTGTATTGTACGCCTCATTTATTGGTATCAATCCTATGCAAATCCAGTGGTATGGTTGCTTGCATATCCTACATGCGGTGCTTTTATGCATGCGTATATTCATCATACACCTCGTACAGGTGTCTCTGGTAGACTTGTTTTGTTTTTTTCCCACCCGCCCTTACATGGGGGAGAGAGAGAGAGAGAGAGAGGGGGGGGGGGGCGTGGATGGAGTAGTAGATGGAGGGCAATGGTGGCTGGCTGTCTGGCGGTTCGTGGGAAATATGTGGTGGAGAGGGGAGGGGAGGGGGGGGGGGGTTGGATATTAGGTTTTCCACTAATTTGGTCGATATATGTCTTCTATTGGTTACTGAAAATATTTCTTCTACTGATTGCTGATTATGTCTTCTACTGATTTATTCTAAATATGTCTTCTACTGATTGTTGATTATGATTATGTCTATAGGCCATAATGATTAGCCCAAATGGTGGAATAACGAGATTTTAGACCGTTGCTTGCTAAGAGGTTTGCTAATGATAGATTAAAATCCTCACAAAATGACGAAGAACGGGTGAAATTTGTAGAACTACGACGCAAAACCAAAACGTTAATTAAGAAAAGTAAGAAGACCCTGGAGTTACATGTTGCGAATCAAAGTTAAAAAAAAAAAAAAAAACGAAATAATTCTATAGTTATATCAGAAAGAAGAAAGTAGTTACTTCAACTGTTGGACCGTTAGTCGATGAAAATGGAGAATACACCAAAGACTAAGTACAAATGACTAATGCCCTCATTACCTTCCTTGCATCAGTTTTTACAACAGAAGATCTCAGTGATATCCCTACACCATCGCCGATTCAGATTGATAATTCTGATGTTCTAAACAATATCATCATTACAGAGAGAGAAGTATTGAAATGTTTAGATAAACTCAAGGTAAATAAATCGCCTGGACCTGATACAATCTCACCTAGAGTTCTAAAGGAAGCTAAGAATGAGCTCTACTAACCACTGACATTGCTATTCAATAAATCCTTGCAGTATGAAATTATGCCTGATTAGTGGAAGCTAGCCAACGTAACACCGATATTAAAAAAGGCAGCAAATCCCTACCCAGTAACTATCGTCCAATTAGCTTAACCTCAGTTGTATGTCAAATGCTAAAAACACTCATAAGAGACAGACTCGTGAATCACTTAGAGGAAAAAAAACATACTTAAAGATACTCAACACGGCTTTCGTAACAAACGTTCCTGCTTAACAAACCTCTTGGACTTCTTTCACGATACCCTCAACCTCTATGATGAGAGTAAAGCTGTAGATATTACATACGGTACCTTTATTTTCAAAATGCCTTTGACAAAGTCCCCACAAACATTTACTGCTAAAATTACAAGCACATGGAATACACGACGGTGTGTTGAAATGGATATAAAATTGGCTCAGCGACAGAAAGCAAATAGTCATAAACGGTAAGGCATCTAAATGGACCGATGTAAGTAGCGGGGTACCCCAGGGATCGGTACTAGGTACAAGACAACAATTGTTCATACATTTTGACGGAAAAAACGCTCGTGTGACACCACTTTTAGGCCAAGCTCCTTATGGTGTGCTACGAGGACTAAATCTTGTGTTGGGGGAAAAGTGGACTGTAAATAAGTAATGTGTGTGTGTGTGTAAACATATGTGTTATGTGTTATGTGTGTGTGTGTGTGCTATGTGTATGTGTGTGTGTGTGAGCTATGTGTGTGTGTGTGTGCATATATGTGTTCTGTGTGTGTGTGCGCGCGCGCACATATGTGTGTCTGTCTACGTGTGATGCATTTCATATATGAAACACTCTTGCAACTTTTCTAGATTAAAACAAAATTATGCATTAAAAGTGGAAATTAAATTATGAACCACACCCAGTTTTCAAACCAATCAGAACTAAACAATCACATCATTAAAATATATGATTTAATCACATTTTAATTGTATAAGCATTCATCAACTTAAAATATACTACCTTGAACCTAACCGATCCCAATGCAATACAACACAAATATTTTGCCGACATAAAAGTATATATAGAAGTGCTTGAATATTTAGCAAACCAGAAACTATATCCTGTTTTCAATTTTAAAATATTCATGCTAATCTTCAAAGTTGATGATGTCCATTAGAGACTCATAATCTAGCATCATTTTTCAATGAGACAAGAAGTTAGACCACACTTACATTAAATATTTGTCTAGACCTAATTCATTATATATATATATATATGTTATGTTTCCGTCTCTTTAATATCTTAATCACAAGAACGCGTTTTCGGCAACTTTAGAAGCAAGATGTAAGCAATATAAAGAAGGGAAGAACAGAGAAATTACAGAGGACGCAAAGTAAAGAGTAAAGATAAATAAAGAAAATTAAAGAGAAATTTTAGATTGAATATTTGAGGATTGAAAGAGGAAACCAAGAAAACGGAAAGAGAAAGTAAAAAGATAACGGAAAGAGGAAGTAAAAATAAAATGGAAAGAGGAATTCAAATGAAAACGGAAAGAGGAAGTAATAAGAAAACGGAAAGAGGAAGTTAAATGAAAACGGAATGGGAAGTAAAAATAAAACGGAAAGAGGAAGTAAAAAGAAAACCGAGAGGAAGTAAAAAGAAAACGGAAAGAGGAAGTAGAAAGAAAACGGAAAGAGGAAGTAAATAGAAAACAGAGATAGAGCAAGTAAAAAGAAAACGCAATTGCCCTGACGTCATTGGCGGGTGGTAAATAAAGAGGTGAGATATTGAGGGTATTTGTGGAGAGAGAGAGAGAGTGTGTGTGTGTGAGAGAGAGAGAGAGAGAGAGACAGATATAGAGATTATGTGGGTGTGGTGTTGCATATGGGTGTGACAGTAAATGAACATGTGAGTGTGTGTATGTGTATGTGTGTGTGTGTGCGTGTGTGTGTGTGAGGAATAACTGAGTGATAGAATGATTGCGTGCGTGAGTATACAGTATGTCTATAGTCTATACAATGCATGTGTATGTGTGTGTGTGTGCGTGTGCGTGTGTGTCTGGGAGAGCCACCACCTGTTTCATCACAGAGCTGCTGGTGCTGACGTCATAGAAGGGAGCTATTGCCCCCCTACCCCCCCCCCCCCCTTTACCTGCCCCCATGGCTACTTATCACTATCTCACTCTCTTTCTCTCTCTCTCTCTCTTTCTCTCCTACCTCCGCCACGTATTTCCTCACATTCTTCCTCAACATCTTTCCCTCTCTCTTCCTTAGTTTATCATGTATGTTAACGTTCTAACTTCCCTTTCTCCTCTGTTATCCCCTCTCCTCCTATCCCCAATCCTATGTCCCCTCCCCTCCTCCTCCCCCTCTCCTTCTTCGCCCCTCCTCCTCCCCCTCCCCTTCTTCGCCCCTCCTCCTTCTACTCCTCCTCCCTCTCTCCCTCTCCTCTTCCCCAATCCTCCTCCCCCCCTCTTCCTCCATCTCTTCCCCCTTTCCCCCTCCTTCTCTTCTCCTCAGCGGGCCACTAGCGGAGTTCCAAGAGTTGATATGAAAAACCAAGTAAATCCTTTGAGTTATGGTAAATTAAAGCGGCTGGCCCGGGAAGTTGGTATTGTTACATTATAAATATGCTTATTGTTGGATCGAGGGAGGGGTGTAATTATTATTATTATTATTATTATTATTATTATTATTACAAAAATATTAATAAATATATACCGGTATATATATATATTGAGGCTCGTAAGTCTCTTGATTTTGGCCCTGACACTCTTCCAACTCTGGGTGAGGCACTCGCTACAGGCAGTTCTGCCTTTTGCCTCATGCAAATATAGAAGAAAAAAAAACATATATATATACTGTATATATATATATATATCGGTATATATATTTATTTTCCTATTTTAGAGCAATGTATTTTAGTTTGCCCCCAAGGCTAACAAGAACGCCTTCCCAGACATCCTTCAAACAAAGAAAAATTCCACTCAGACCCCCTTCAAGCTAAATGTATACATTTTTCCATGGCAAAATGTCCCAGCCGAAGTCCGATTTCTTTCAAGTTACAGGCTCGCTATGGCTTGCCCAGAAACGAATCGACACCTGAATGGGATGATGCGTCTTATTATCGCAGAACTAGAGGGGGGAAACATCTTCAAATCTCCAAACTAATGGAGCAAAACCGGAGAGATCCACAAAGACCCCCCTGGGCCCAAATAGATTCAACACATTATTATCAGCAAGTTAAACTGGAGCACCATTTCCCTCAACACTGGTCTGGCAGCTTATGAAGTCATCTATTTAACCCCCTGACGATTATGACGCTTTCTGACAGTATATTATCTCTACCATTAGACGATTTAATGCAATTTAGGAAGGATCTGTGGGAATTATAAGGGTAAAGACGAATTCAACTACAACTCTGACTTCCATCACATCATCCATCACGACATCCATCAACATACCCATATTCCTCACCAAGCCCTCTATAACCCATCATCTCCAGACATCACCTTTTGCTCCCCAGAACTCGCCCCCACAACATCCTGGAGGGTGGTCAGAACCTTAGGCTCGGACCACCTCCCGATCATTATCACCACCAAAACCAGACTCACCCCAGCTAGCCACAAACACACATACACCAATTATAAAAGAGCTAACTGGGAAGCATTCACAAATGAGACAGAACAACACTTCACAACTCTAAACAGTACACCCATCACTAACATCAACAATGCTGTACACATACTCAATAAAACTATCCAAAACGCTGACAAGAAATACATTCCAAGAGGTAACAGAAAAAGACACAACCCCAACTTCACACCAGAAATTTAAAACCTCATCAGACAACGCGACATACTGAAACATTCCCCAGCACCCCACACACAAGACATCACACAACAAATTCAAGCACTCAACACCCAAACTAACTACAAAATACAAGAACAACAAAAACTAAATTGGAATAACTTCCTACAAACACTTGATCACAAAACAAACCCCAAAAAACTCTACAAAACACTAAACAGCATCACACTTTCCAACAGCAACACAACACAATCACATGCTGCAATCACAACAACAGACTCTACTCCTTCATGTAAACAACAAGCAAACACTCTCATCAATCACTTCTCACATGTCAGCCACCTAAAACCTCACAAAGACATCCGACGTAAGAGACAATTCCCCACAGACCCTGACTATACACCCTTCACCAATCACCAGACAAAGCATATCATCAACAATCTCAAGCACTCACCCGCCTGTGGCCTAGACAACATAAGCAACATACACCTCAGACACCTGGGACCACAAGGCATACAAGCACTCACTAACATATCAAACTACAGCTATTCACACAACACAATACCAGACATTTGGAAGCATGGTATCATCATCACATTCCCCAAACCCAACAAAGACCCCACGCTACCCTCCTCGCACCGCCCCATCACACTCCTTTGCTCCCCCTCCAAAGTCATGGAACGCTTAGTATTACAACTAATTACACCCAACCTACCCCTAGCTCCAACACAACATGGCTTTAGGCCACTGCACTCCACAAACACTCTTCTCACAGACCTTACACAAAGAGCTTTTGACGGCATCAACTCAGCTAGACCACCACACAGATCACTATTAGCCACACTCGACATTAGTAAAGCCTTCGATGCCATCCCCCGCCACAACCTAACAAACAAAATCTACAGCACAAACATGCACAACAGCGCAAGAAGGTGGCTGGCCAACTTCCTAGCAGGCAGATGTGCACACGTATCTTTTGCCGGTCAGTCATCTAAAATCAGAAACTTTCCAAACGGAGTCCCACAAGGATCCGTCCTATCACCTGCACTCTTCAATCTGTACATGCACGATATAACTACACCCAATACGCCCCAAATAAACTTAGCTTCCTATGCAGATGACATAACACTCACATGCACACACCATGACCCAAAAAGAGCAACAGATCTTCAACCCTATCTCAACACACTACATGGCTGGTGCACTACAAACAGACTTAATCTAGCCCCAGCCAAATCCACGGCTACCCTGCTCACAAGCTGGACAGGAGAACACGAATACATCCCTCAACTCACCAGAAACAACACACCCCTAACACATACACACACACCCAAAATCCTAGGAGTAACATATGATACTCATATGACATTCAAACAGCACACCACAAACATTAAAAAGAAACTAACACCCAGACTTAACGCCCTCAGGTCACTTGCTCACACAAAATTTGGACACAACAAAGAAACTACCACCACAGTATATAAACAATACATAAGATCAGTGATGGAATACGCAAGCCCAGCCTGGGCTTCTAACCTAGCTGAAACACATCATAAGACCTTACTGACTATTCAAAACAAAGCCCTGAAGATCATTACAGGCTGCACAGCTACTGCACCCACAGATCGCCTACATCAAGAAACCAAAATCCTCAAAGTCAAAGACCATCTGGACATGAGAGGCACTCAATTCCTGGCAGCAGCCTCCACGAACCAAGACCACCCACTAAACTACATGGCAACACACCCACAGACACCAAGAAATATTAAAACAACACCCAGCACACGGTATCATACACAATTATTGTCCTCTCTCCTTCTCTGCCCACCCCGAACCAACTTCCAGAAGCACATCCATACTCATATCTCTCGCCGATCCATCCACTCACTCACAGACAACACGCAGCTGCATGCACGACCTCCCGAAATCCATCCTGCCGAATCCTCCCTTCCTCGCGAGGACAGAGTCCACCTGGCCAGGCTGAGATGCAGACACCATCCAGCTCTCCTGAGCTATCAGAAGAGACTGGATGACTCCGTTGTCGACGCCTGCCCGGGATGTAACACAGCACCCCATACCATTAAACACATCATAGAAGACTGCATTTCACACAACCACTTACGCCAACAACACAATCTACACTCAATGAGAGCTCTGTGGGAAAGCCCGATCGTGGCCATGGCCTTCCTCAGGGACTCGGGGCTGTTCGGCCAGGCAGCTTAGGGAACAACAACAACAACAACAACTCTGACTTCCATTTACCTATCCTAATCTGAATAAAATCGTCTAATAATAGCCAGAACAAAATGTGTCATCAATTCTTCTAAGGGTTGAATAGCCTAATTCAGTCACCTAACTTCATCTGTTTGCCTGTCTTCGTTCTAGTATACCCTGTCCATTATAGGTAGGTCAGAAATCACTACCCCAACCTCTCAGAACTTAAGGGACCCCACCTCGCTTTGTTTTCTCTTTCTCTCCCTCTCTCTTTGGCTTGTATCCATTCGGCCCCATTCAGCCTACTGTTTTAAGACGTTTACCCCCATCCAGGTATTAATATTTTCCTGGCAAGCGGAAGCGAGCCAGCATATATATATTTTAGTTTTGACAGCAAGCTAAATTTGTAATTTTTCGGTAGAAAAATGTGTCCGGCCAAGCCGGATTTCTCCATACAATGCTGGCTCGCTATCGCTCGACAGGACGAAATCGACACCTGGATGGGGATTAACGTCGTAAAACAGTTGGCTGAATGGGGCCGAATGGATACACGCCAGGGAAAGAGAGAAAAGGAGAGAAAGATAAACAAAAAAAACAGTGACCCCCCTTAAAAACGACTAGAGTAACCGAGCTAATATTTCTACCATTTAGAATGAGTCAGCCAGGGAGTTGGTGGGGTAATTTACAGCCTATCTGTTCTAGCACTTTTTTTAGTTACAGAGATTAGAAGTCATGATTTCTGGCCTACCTATAATATATTTTTTTGTTCTGTGTGGAGGAAGGAGATAAAAGGCAAGTTGCCTGTAGCGAGTGTCTTACCCAAAGCCGAAAGAGTGACAGGGCCGAATTCAAGGAACGTTGGGGTCAAGTTGCCTGGATACACGAAGTTTAAAGCAGTTTAAGTCATTGGATGAAGGATAGATTGATTGAGAGGAGAGAAATGGACTATAGTTTCCGATACCAGTGCAATATATATCCCTGAAATGTCGCCAAAATAGTCCAGACCGTTGAAAATTAGGATAGAAACTCCATTAGTTGGCAGTTACCGGACAGTTATGTTAACCACATTCTGTATTCTGGTTTCTAACAAATTGCAGGTTCAATATCACCCCCCACCCAAAAATAAATATATAAATATATAAATACAAGATGTAAATACAAATAGAATTAAATAAATATATAAACATAAAAAACACCAAAAAACATAACATACAAAATAAAGAATAAATCGACACCTGGATACAGAGGAAGTGTCTTATAATCTAATGAGTTGAAACGTCTTAACATCTCCAAACTTATGGGATGAAACAGGGCTCGAGGGTCCAAAACTACCCACCTCGCACCAGTTACCAAGCAAGGAGGGGGGGGGGGGGGAGATGAGGGAGCAAGGACCCCTCCCCCCGCAAGCCAGGCGTAAGATGGGATACCTGGAACAAAAGGGCAGCGTAATGGGAGCGCTGCGGACTTGACAACAGAAGCCGAAATGTAAAAGGCCTTAGGGCGGTGAATATAATTGGTTTGGCTTAGGGTGCTCTCACTCACTATCTCTCTCTCTCTCTCTCTCTACCTCCTACAACCCCCCTCCCTCTCTCCCATAACCACACACCCTACTAAATATTATATTACTATCGGCATGTAAACTTCTCCACTGGTCATATTGCGCTAACTATCCCCTCAATAACCATTATTGTAATAAGAATTTGAACCATGTAACTCATCTTTGTAAAATATTTGTATTACTATAATTCCATTATAACTTCGGTAGTTGGTAATATTAGTCACATTATGTATGTGACTCTTGTATTCAGCTAACTATGACCTCAATAACCGTTGATGTAATGAAGAATGTGAAGTGTCCCTCATATGATTGTAATATATTTGTTGTACTATTATTGCATAATAATTAATGTAGTTCGAAATATTAGTCACATCTTGTATGTAATAATTGTATTCAGCTTCCTATGATCTCAATAACCATTGATGTAAGAAAACATGAATGGCCTCCTCATATGATTGCACTAGTTTTGTAGTGCTATTATTTACCTGTCAATTAATAATTCAGTCACTTTTTTTTTTTTTTTTTCATGAGCACGTATATACAGCATATGTGGCAATCAAATGAGGAAACTATAATAACACCAGACGACGATACTGTTGTTACAGTAGAATAATGGCTCTTTGAGCAGTATGTATTGCCTTACCAGTGGTTGTCCCCTTATTATTATTATTATTTTATTATTATTATTGAAATACCACAGGAACGAAAATTCCTGGGAGCGAAACTTCCACCCCCAACGAGATCCCTCTCTTTCTACCACCTCCCTCCACATGTTACACGTCTCGTTAATCACAGTCTTCTAATATACAAATCACATTTCCTTACCCCCTGACATTCTTGAAATACCCACTAAGTATATTCAATTAGATACCAACCATGCAGACTATAATACGTTCGTTGTGTATGGGTACGAGGCGATCTCAAGACACCTTAGCTCCCAGTGCACAACGAACCGGATCATGATTATGTCCGCCTGTATTAAATTATGTATTATGTTGATTTATACCATTGCCTATTTTTGTAATAATTGTATTCAGCTAACTATGATCTCAATAATCATTGATGTAATGAAAATATGAATAGTCTCCTCATACGATTGCACTAGTTCTGTAGTGCTATTATTTACAACCTGTCAATTAATAATTCAGTCACTACAAGCTTGCTTGCTTTTTTTTTTTTTTTTTTTTTTTTTTTTTTTTATACAGACCATGTGACAATTAAATGAGGAAACTATAATAACACATCTGAATAATGCCAACCTGACTTATAAACACAAATATGAATGTAACCAGACGACGATGCTGTTGTTTCAGTGGAATAATGGCTCTTTGAGCAGTATGTATCGCCTTACTAGTGGTTGTCCCCTCACAGGATGGGGGGCGCTGCTCAATAAACTCGCCCCTCGGGGCAAAATAAAATCTCTCTCTCTCTCCACCTCCCCATCCGTTTCGCCCCATTAGTTTGGCGAATTTTAAGACGCTTCGCCATATTAGTCTGATGATTATATAATATAATGCATAATTCAAGTGTCATTTTTGTTATCTTGTGGAGTGATAACATGCCAGCCGTTTATAAGTAACTGACCTTTGGCCTAGACAATTTTCTACCGAAAACGTAGAACAGCAACATGAACAAAACTCCAAATTGCAAAAGCAATCATTGGTCCTATAACTCTCAAAATAACTTCCTAAGCTAAATAAACTCACCTAATGCTAGCCAGAATATGAGGCAGAAAGGCAGCACCGTACTGAACTAGGGTATAGGTACAAATATCTTCTGGAATGGAGTTAATTTTGTCTAGGTTACCTACAAAAAAAAAGGGGTAAGTGCCAGGGTGCATACATACATACATACCTATAACATGAGGTACAATAGCCCACATGAGTTAGCCTACACTCTATGATTTTATATGTGGATGCAAAAATAGTTTGTAACTTACAAAAACAATTCTATAACACTTTAAAATATATCATATGAATTCACTAAAGTACTTCATAAGAATCTGTACCGGTACTCCAAATTCAATCATACTGTCTTTCCTTCCATACAGTAAATCACAAAGTGTATACAAAATCATGTGGGCAATAGTACAATCGTATATACAGTAAGTGTATATCATTAATGAATGGTATAAGTGTTGATGAACTATTATTATTTGTTGCAACTAGGGCTCCCGTACAAGAGATACTATTTAACCCCTTCAACACGATGGCGTAGATTGCCTCATATGCTGGTTATCAATAGACGTGTTTATTTAGCTTATATTCTACTTCTAGAACTCAAAGGGATAAATTATATCTCATTAAACCCTCTGAATAACATCGGTCGTTCTAAAACTGCATAACACAGTCTAAACGTAGCCAGAATCAAAGGTATAAAAGCGTCATCGTGCTGAAGGAGTTAATGCATTACGGGTGCCACTTTGGTTTTGGCAAGAAATGAGAACATACTATATAGAAGAAAGCAGAGAGAACAGAAAAAGTAAAGCGATCAAAGAAAGCAGACAATATGGAGCAGAGGGGAGGTGTGGCAGAGTGGTCTTGCCACTGGACTGGTAATCCAATGGACCCGGGTTCGAATCCCAATATGTCAATAGGAGGATATTATTGGGATGGAATTTGTGCTGTACCTAGTTTCAGTGCATTACCACAGCACACCGAAATTCCAAAACAAAATACCCTCATTGTTCCCTGATTGAATATCACTGTATGAATATTCCCATATTCAAAATATGCTACAGGGGGGGGGGGGGGGGGGAATGCCTAGTGAGTTAATTGCTCAATAGGTGGCGTTCTGAGAGTGAGGGTCCGAGTCTGGGGAGTGAGACGGTGAAGCAGCTTCAGAGATGGAGTTGGGTTGGAGCCGTGAATAGGTGCTTCGCATGTCTCACTCCCTAGACTGGAACAAGACCTCACGGGCCTCACCGTGTTCAGAGGTAGAGTGTGCAGGCTCTCAGCCTATGGCCGAGAGAGAGTAGTTGGAATATAGAAAAAAAAAAAAAAAAAAACTAAAAAAAAAACTAAAAAAAAAACTAAAAAAAAAAAACTAAAGATAAAAGAAAAAGCAGAAAGAACAAAGCGAAAAGAGAGAACAGAGATTATTCAGAATAAATATTTTAGTTTTGGCAAGAAACAACTCGTGATATGAGGATGGCTCATCTCTTGCCAAAACTAAAGTGCCACTCACTATCCACTAAAAGGTGTCTTGTTTGCAGGAGCTCTAATGCATATCGGAACTATTTATCTTGTCCCTTGCAGTATTCCAGGACGCATTTCTTCTTTATATTTGGCCATCATTAGACAATAACATTCAACTTAAAAGGACCAACCTGCTTTTTCTCTCTGAGTTTTATCCATTCGGCCCCATTCAGCCTACTGTTTTAAGACGTTTCTCCCCATTCAGGTATCATTTGTGTCCTAGAGAGCAACAGCGAGCCATCATTAAATGGAGAAATCCGGCTTCGCCGGAGACATTTTCTACCAAAAAATATACAAATTATGTCAACATAATCCAAAATGTGCTGGCTCGCTATCGCTCGCTAGGTGTAAATCGACACCTAGATGATAAAAAACGTCTTAAAACAGTAGGCTGAATGGGGTCGAATGGCTACTACCCAAAAAAAACAAAAAACGGGTCAGTCCCCTTAATAAGGAATTCTGAAAGCTGGAGGGTTAATTAGGATAGTTTTTAATCCTCCGATTCCTAGATATCCATCCTAAACTAAACAATCGTCTAATAATTCACAAATAATATATAAACGCGTCATCGTATCCTGAAGGGGTTAATACCATCGATCAACTTGTCAATCGGGCCAACTCTCTACCGATTTCTCAAGGTTTTGTCAATGTATCCCCTCTGTTGTCTCAGCCATCAAGCACCTTCTACTTGGACTGAGGCCCCTGTCAAGTATCAGATATATATTTACCTTCCTACACCTCTCTCTCTCTCTCTTTGGTATCGCCAATAGCTTGCCCTACGCCACCTTCGAGTATCAGAAACATTTCTACGTCTCCGTCTCTCTCTCTCTCTCTCTCTCTCTCTCTCTCTCTCTCTCTCTCTCTCTCTCTCTCTCTCTCTCTCTCTCTCTCTCTCTCTCTCTCTCTCTCTCTCTCTCTCTCTCTCTCATCATGCACAAGCTTCTCTTTCATTTCTCTCTCTGCTACCGCCAATAGCTTGCACTACGCCACCTTCCAAGTATCAGAAATCGATGGACAGCTCAACTACCCATTGTCGAAGCTGACGCCATCTGGTCGTCTGGCGCGTCCTTCTGTGTTTTTGTGTGCTCGAGCCATGTTGGAGACCATTTATTGGGGCTCTCTCTGTCTTCCGCAGTTCCCTGTATACCCGCCAACATATATAGCTGCATCAGAGCCATTTTTAATTATACAGTTATTAAAGCCACATAGAAGTATATAATGACAACAAATTTAACAGCGTTTAAATATTCCATTGACAGCTAAATTATGCTTTAGAGCCTTTTAGTGATCTGCATGTATATAGATAAAATAACATCAATCAAACTAGCTATTTAACAGTTATATCGGTCACGTGACAAGGCCTGTTTTCTGATGTATCAATTATTTCTGATTGGGGCAGAGAAAATCTTGTTACTTTCAATGCCTCCAAGACCCAATTCCTCCTCCTAGCTATCAGTCACAATCTTCCAGAAGACTATCAATTGCTCTTCAACAATACACAAATCAACCCTTCATCTTCTCTCAATAGTCTTGGTGTATCTTTTTCATCCGACCTTTCTTGGAAATATCATATTACCACTCTTGCTAAAACAGCTTCCCAGATTTTAGGTGTGCTCAACCGTCTCCGTGGTTTCTTCACCCTCGCACAGCTTCGTGCTCTGCATAGGGGCACAGTGTGCCCTTGTATGGAGAATTGTTCGCATGTGTGGGGAGGTTCCACCTATACCGGGCTTCTCTAAGGTGTAGAGTGTCAAAAAGATTTCGCTTCATCAACTCCCGTCCTCTTACTAGTTCCCAACAATCTCTTTCTACACGCCTCAGTGTTGCATATCTTTCACTCTTCTATTGCTATTACAACACTCCGTTTTCTTCAGAACTCTCTCAGTGCATACCCCCTCCTTTGAGGCGAGTGCGAGGCACCCGCGTTTCAACACAGTCCCACTCCTATTCTATCCAGCTCTTCAACCCAAGAATTAGCAACTTTTCTCAGTCTTTCTTCTACTCAACTAGTGAACTCTGGAACTCTCGCCCTCAATCAATCTTTCCTTCATCCTATACCTTAGACTGCATTAAACTTTGTGTGTCCAAGCAATTTGACCAAAGCATCCCATTGAATTTGGCTCTCTGTCACTCTTTTGGCTTTGGGGGAGACACTCGTTACAGGCCCCCTACTATGTGTCTCCTTCACACACATACTGTAGACAATTTTTTTAAATAGGGGACTGGTGACCAGAGTAGTTATAATGCTAGTATGCTTGTATACCTGATTAATCAAGCTACATACTGCATACCCCAACATAATCAAGCTACAGACTGCATACCCCAACATAATCAAGCTACAGACTGCATACCCCAACATAATCAAGCTACAGACTGAATACCCCAACATAATCAAGCTACAGACTGCATACCCCAACATAATCAAGCTACAGACTGCATACCCCAACATAATCAAGCTACAGACTGCATACCCCAACATAATCAAGCTACAGACTGCATACCCCAACATAATCAAGCTACAGACTGCATACCCCAACACAATCAAGCTACAGACTGCATACCCCAACATAATCAAGCTACAGACTGCATACCACAACATAATCAAGCTACAGACTGCATACCCCAACATAATCAAGCTACAGACTGCATACCCCAACATAATCAAGCTACAGACTGCATACCCCAACATAATCAAGCTACAGACTGCGTACCCCAACATAATCAAGCTACAGACTGCATACCCCAACATAATCAAGCTACAGACTGCATACCCCAACATAATCAAGCTACAGACTGCATACCCCAACATAATCATTCCAACAGAATAATATATTTTTTTTTTTTGTTTTGTTAAGAGACTATGAACGGAGGAAGGAAAAACACAGATAAAACAAAAAGGTCCATGTGCCTATAGGCATCCTCCATTCATAAAATGTTTGTAACAACTGGATTTAAACATTTGTAGATTGTAAGTTTGTGGAAAGCAATTCGAGGGAAGTGAATTCCAAAGAGTAGTAGCTCTGGGGATAAATTAATTCTGATAAGCAGAAGTTCTGCATTGTGGAGGAGAAAGTGTAAATTCATGGGCGCTCTCAGCTGCCCTAGTTCTACGGGGAAAGATGTGGAGAGGCGGCACAATTGAAGCAAGTTCCTCGGAACAATTGCTGTGAAAATATCTGTAGAATAATGCAAGGGATGCAACGTTTCTTCGTATGGATAATGTAGGAAGGTCCTGTGTGATTGCAGGGTTATTGATTAATCTAATAGCTTTATTTTGAATTTTGTCCAACTGCCTCAATGCAACCACTCCACTTCCACCCCACAGAGGTGAACAGTAATCCATCTGAGAACGCACATGACTTTTATATATCACGGCCAACTGCTCGTCAGTGAAGAATTCTCGAACTCTGTACAGGAGTCCCAGTTTTTTAGAGGCATTCTTAGCAATGCTTCTAACATAATGTGTCCAGCTCAAGTTCGTAGTTAATGTTACACCGAGAATGTCAATACTAGGGGAAGTGGGAATATTTACATCATTAAAAAATATATGGGAGTCAGTGAGATTCTGTCGGTTAGAAAATTGAATGTATTTGGTTTTCTGTGCATTAAAGGAAACTAGATTCTTTTGTCCCCATCCATTAATTCTAGAAAGGTCCTGGTTCAGAGAAATTGCAGTGTTTATTTTTGAATTTATAAGATCGGGTTGGGTGAAAGAATTGGTAAATGTGAAGGAACTGTGGAGTGTTGAGTCATCTGCGTAGGAATGTATTGGATTATGAGTGGTAGATATGAGATCATTGATATGAATGAGGAACAGAATTGGGGCCAAAACTGATCCCTGGGGAACACCAGCATTTATTGAGTGAAATTGAGAATAAAGGCCATCTACCATTACACGTATTTTTCTGTTATGAAGATAAGAAGAAATTAGTGGAACTAATGATACAAGGCCGTAGTGTGACATCTTCGACAATAAGGATTGATGCCAGACTCTATCAAATGCCTTTGATATATCCAGTGCTATTGTATGTGTTTCACCATGTTGGTCTGTAGCTTGGTTGATTTGATGCGTAAGAAGGCAAAGCATGTCTGCAGTTGATCGACATTGTCTAAAACCATATTGCCTATCACTGATTAATTTATTATTCTCAAGATGCTTAATTATGTGATTATTTAATATAATTTCAAAGACTTTACCAAGAGTGGAAGTTATAGCTATTGGTCTGTAGTTTGATGGATCTGAAGAGGCACCTTTTTTAGGAACTGGATGGATGTTTGCTTCTTTCCAGGGTACTGGGAAGCATGAGGTATGAGTACACAGACGGAAATTTTTTGCCAATACAGGAGCGAGCACCAAGGAGCAATTCTAACTAACAACTAACACTCCTCACCAGACACACAATCTCACCAAGCCGGAATGAACCATCATAGGATGTCATCATCCCCACGGAAACAGGCTGGTTCCACAGTGGATCAATAATTGCTGATGATGATAGCGTAATGCATAAGTGCGCGAAATTTCGGTGTGAGTATCCTAGGTTCGAGTCCCTGGAATGCCACATGTATTTGTTGATTTCATTAATTGAGTTTAGAAGTGAAGTTGGTTGATGAATAAATATAATACGAATGTACCAAACCAACACAATATAAGAACATCAGAATGTTTTTAATGTAGAGAGTCAATCAGACGGAAACGCGATTGGATTGCAAAATACTGTGAAAGGTTATAGGCTTAAGGGGAGATGGTTCACTTTTTGGTCCATTATTATTTATTTATTCATGATATGTGTAGTTTCCTCTCTAGACCTCCATGATATGTGTAGTTTCCTCTCTAGACCTCCATGATATGTGTAGTTTCCTCTCTAGACCTCCATCAAACTTAAACAAACATCCATTTGATCCCTCTTGTAGATTAATTTGTAAATTTTTCGGTAAAATGTCCCGGCCAAAGGACGGTTCTTCCAAAATTACAGGCTCACTATCGTTCGCCAGGAAAATATCGACACCTAAATAGCACGAAAGGTCTTAATATTGACAACAAAATGGGGCGAAAGGTCTTAAGATCGAAAACTAATGGGGCAAACATCTTAAAATATGAAAACTAATGGGGCTAAACACAAAGGAAAAAGGGGTCCCGAAAAACGACCCATTTCCCCTTAAAGAAGGTATGAAAAGGGTAATTAAAGTTTCCATAGCAATATACCATTATATTGACCACTTGCGAGTTTCAGGCTATAAGGAAGTTGGAGCCATAGATTTCGCTATTAGACAGAAAAACAATAATGATGTAGGTTTATGATGGGTAAGGTGTACGTTGAATTGAGTTTATGTATTTATAATTTTACTACAACCGTATTTTAGCTAGTAATTCTGCTAAATATCGATGTATACAGCCCCAACATCCTTATAGAACAAAACTCGCAAATGGTCATTTCATAAGGATATAAATGTAAATCGTTAAAAATATACTAAATTATTATTTAAACCTTGACTATACCCATCATATTTACAGTGTAGGTCCAGGTAGCAACATGGCGGCCACTGTAACGATACGGGGGTGATTCATCTCATAAATGGCTCTCTTTGTGGAAGAGATGGATTTCGGAAGTAAAGAACATTATTGTACGAATAGAATGGACACTTTTATGGTTCTACTGTAAGTCAAAAATAAATAAATACATAAGAATGTGTGTGTGTAACGGCCGCAGACATACATATCCATTGCGTTATTATTTGTATGCAAGGAATAATAGTATATATAAATCAAGAGTGTAATTTGTTGAGCAGTAAATACTCCTCTCTCTCTCTCTCTCTCTCTCTCTCTCTCTCTCTCTCTCTCTCTCTCTCTCTCTCTCTCTCTCTCTCTCTCTCTCTCTCTCTCCCTCTCTCTCTCTCTCTCTCTCCTCTCGCTCTCTCCTCTCTCTCTCTCTCTCTCTTCTCTCTCTCTCTCTCTCTCTCTCTCTCTCTCTCTGTTGCAATTATTGGAAATGGTAGGCATTAAAGGAAACTTTAATGCATGGATATAAAGTTGGCTAACAAACAGAAGTCAGCAAGCCACGGTGATAAATAGAGTAGAATCCGAGTGGGAGACAGGTTATAGTGGAGTGCCTCAGGAATCAGTTCTGGGGCATGTTTGTTTTTAATCTCTCTATATATATATGACATTGGTGTAGGTCTTGATAACACTATTTCAAAGGTCGCCGATGACAGAAAGATAGGAAATTCAGTATTTATCAAAGAAGATAGAAATAAGCTGCAATCGGATTTGAATAAAAATTGTTGTGTGGTCAGAAAAAATGGCAGATGCCATTCAATGTTGACAAATGTCAGGTCTTACAAATAGGTAATACACACAAAAAATATGAAGACAAGCCAATAAAACCAAATGCATTAGTTAATGACCTGTAGGTTCTCTTATCTGAAAATTTGAAAACCTCAGATCAACGTGCAGCAGCTGCGAACAAGGCCAAAAATGCACTGGGATTTATTTAAAGAAATTTTACTTATAAAACTGAAAACAGTATAGTACCGTTATTTAAAAGCAGAGTGAACATGGCGTACAATTTTTGTCTCCTTATCTGAACAATGACAATGAGAAACTCGAGTCAGTGAAGCGTCCAGCGACAAATTTGTTCTGTCAATGGGAAATAAATCATATCACAATTTTTGTTTTCACTTAACAAAAATGAGTGCAAAATCAATTAATTGAATGTTTCAAGATAGTAAAGGTTTTTTACAATTTGTTTGTAGATTCACTGTTCAAAATCAATAACAGTTCATCAACTCGGGCAAATGGAATGCAATTAACCAGGAGGGCGAATCTCGATGTCACAAAGCACTTCTTCACCTACGGTGTGGCCAACGAGTGAAACAAATTGCCAGAAAAAATTGTACAATGTAAGACAATTGACACATTCAAAAGGAGGCTAGACATCCATTTCGAGGAGGTTGGAGTAATGTAGATTATAACAATATGTTAGGTTAGTATCAGTAGTATACAATATTTCTCAACTTCGTTTTATACCATGAATTTCCCAGAACAAATTTTATTCTGCTGGAAGCCTTGTTTCCCAACTAAATTTCATGCCGACCCTAGGTCGGAAAGCTTAGTGGGTGGGGAGAGAGCCTTCTGCTTTGCTGTCTTTACCTTCCATTTTGTAGCAAATCCCATGTTAGAATTAAGTCCGGATTGCCTAGTAGGGTCCGCAAGGTCTGTGCAGTCTACAGTATGTATATCTATGCAAACCTCCCTCCCTCTCCCCCTCTCTCTCTCTCTCTCCCATTCATCATCCCTTCCCCTATCTCTGTGTGTTTATCATCTCTCCATCCATCACTATTCCCGTTCATTCACTCCGAGTCATTCATTACATTCTTCCTCCCCTACCTTCACCGGATTTATTAGTCAGCAATTCGTCCGTCTGATTGATTAACCCCCTTTGATTCAGGCTATCGGTAGACGATTTTCATTCAGTTTAATAGTTTTAGAAGTCAGAGGGTTGAGATATAATGTTCCTCCTTGATTGTTAGAAGGCCTTCCAAAGCTGTATAAAGTCGTCTAATGATCACCTGAATAAAGTGGAACTAATGGGGCAAACGTCTTAAAATATCAAAACTAATGGGACTAAACATGAGGGAGAAGGGGATCCAGAAAAAACCCTCCCTTTAAGGTAGCACAGTTTTCCCGAGTAATAATTTTGTTAACCCTTAGAAGACTATGACGCATAATGACAGTTTAGGGGGCATTAGGCTAGGAATCCTCCTCCCCTTGTATTCTCCTACTCGACAAGACGAGAAATAGGCTAGGGAACGCGAAAGTGGTCCCGGACCCTGAGAATAGGAACTGTAATTTGTTTTGTTTCTGTTCGGGGTCTGTCTCATGTCGGCCACCCCCAGCAATGGGGTATGTGCCTGAGTACATACATACATATATACATACATACTTAACACGACAGTTTAATGCTTTTCTGTTTTCCTATTAATAATTAATATATATTTTTAATTTGCTCCGTCGACCTCCATTAAGCCTTAAAAAATACCCCCAACACCCCACTTCGAGATAAATGTGGTCATTTTGCGGTAGGATAATGTCACGGCCGAAGGACGATTCCTCCTAAATTGCAGGGTCGCTATCGCTCGCCATGAAAAAAAATCGACACCGAAATGGCAAGAAAGGTTTTAAAATTGACAAAGAAATGGGGCGCAAGGTTTTAAAATTCAAAACTAATTACAAAGTACAAAGGAGTACAAAGGAAATCAAGCAACAACAGATCTAGTGACCCTTCTAGGTTGCTTGTCCTCCAAAACACTGAGGATCAAGTGTCCAAACAGTGGTTTAGAGTGGGTAAGGGAACATTGGAAAGGGAATTACTGCCCTGGAACTAATGTCCGTGGCAGGATTAGGAAGTTAGTAGGGGACATAGGTTAGTAACTGAGGGGGGGATAAAATAAAGTTATTCATTTACAAACGCAGTCAGTCGCGGGTTTGATGCGAGATATTTGTCTAGGCGGAGTTTAAATGAATCAACGGTGATGCAGTCTATAACGTTTCGGGGAAGCCCATTCCACAAGTTGACAACTCGATTGAAGAAGAAATTCTTAGATTCGTGTGAGTTAAAAGATTTACCAATAATTTTGCAACCGTTTCCCCGCGTGGCCTAATTAGATTGGTCGATAGTGAAGTACTTACTACAGTTCATATTGTCGATGCCTTTGATGATTTTGAACACTTGAATTAAGTCACCTCTTAATCTGCGCTGGGTTAAAGGAAATAGATTTAATTCTCTAAGACGCTCTTCGTATGGTTTTTGTTATTTAGGGCTAGGTATCATTTTGGTAACTCTACGTTGAACTCGTTCTAGCTTGTTTATATCTTTTTGGTAATAAGGGCACCAGGATTGAACGCAGTATTCCAGAAGAGGGCGGACTAAGGAATTGTAAAGGGTTAGGATAACTTCTTTGGATTTATGCTCAAATGACCTGCCTATAAAGCCAATTATTTTGTTTGCCTTCTTAACAACTTCTGAACATTGTTGACTCGGTTTTAGGTTACTCGATATTGTTACTCCCAGATCGGTTTCTCTGTTTACATTTCTTAAGCTGAGTGCCATCATCGAATAGTTTGCTTTCTCATTTAGGTATCCGATATGTAGTACTTTACATTTATCCGCATTGAAACTCATTTGCCAAATTTGGGCCCAACATGACAATTTATCTAGATTGTGTTGCATATCGTCAACTTGTTCTTTTGGGAGTACGCTATTTGCAATTTTTGTATCGTCAGCAAATTTTGAGATTGTACAGGTGAGACCCTCATCTATGTCGTTGATGTAAATTAGAAAGAGAATTGGTCCTAGTACCGATCCCTGGGGTACCCCGCTACTTACATTGGTCCATTTAGATGCCTTACCGTTTTATGACTACTCTTTGCTTTATGTCGCTGAGCCAATTTTCTATCCATTTCCAACACACCGTCTTGTATTCCATGCGCTTTTAGTTTTAGCAGTGTAAACGTTTGTGGGGAACTTTGTCAAAGGCCTTTTGAAAATCAAGGTATATAATATCTACAGCTTTACTCTCATCGTAGAGGTTGAGGATATCGTGGAAGAAGTCTAAGAGGTTTGTTTAAACAGGAACGTTTTTTACGAAAGCCGTGTTCAGTATCTTTAAGTATGTTATTTTCCTCTAAGTGATTTACGAGTCTGTCTCGTATGACCGTTTCTAGCATTTTACATACAACTGAGGTTAAGCTAATTGGACGATAGTTACTGGGTAGGGATTTGCTGCCTTTTTTGAATATCGGTGTTACGTTGGCTAGTTTCCACTGATCGGGCATAGTTCCAGACTGCAAGGATTTATTGAATAGTATTGTCAGTGGTTTGGAGAGCTCATCCTTAGCTTCCTTTAGAACTCTAGGCGAGATTGTATCAGGTCCAGGCGTTTTATTTACCTTGAGTGTTACTAAACAATTCAATACTTCTCTCTCTGTAACGGTGATATTGCCTTAGAACATCTGAATTATCAATCTGAATCGGCGATGGTGTAGGGATATCACTGAGGTCTTCTGTTGTAAAAACTGATGCAAAGAAGGTATTGAGGGCATTACTCATTTGTACTTCGTCTTTGGTGTATTCTCCATTTTCATCGACTAACGGTCCAACAGTTGAAGTAACTACTTTTTTCTTTCTGATATAACTATAGAATTCTTTCAGGTTTGTTTTACTTTGATTCGCAATATGTAACTCTAAGGTCTTTTTACTTTGCTTAATTAACTTTTGGCTTTGCGTCCGTAGCTCTACAAATTTCACCCGTTTCTTCGTCATTTTGTGAGGATTTTAATCTATCATTAGCAAATTTTTTAGCAAGCAGGCAGTTTGAAATATCTTATTCCACCATTTGGGCTTATTATTATGGCCCTGGACGCCGTATTTTCGATGGTATGCAGTCTTGCACTGCTTTTAGGTAAGTGGGCTTC
>CM064520.1:15996644-16039144 GCA_032716605.1 Paralithodes platypus
GCTTAATGGCCCACACGCGGCAGATTCTTTTACACTACCACTGTCTCCACCCCTGCCACTATCACCACTGCCACAACCAATATCACCACTACCAACAACCACTTTCACCACTACCACAATCACCAGCATATCAACCTACAACAGCTCCCTCACAACCACCACCAGCAACCACCCACAACTAGTACCACCATTACCACCACAACCACCATCTCATCCATCTCTGCCACCACCAATATCCCCCTCCCTCCCCCACCAGCACCACCCTCATCACTATCACCACCACCAACAACAACCACATCCCCCTCCCTCCCCCACCAGCTCCACCCCCATCACTATCACCACCAACATCACCCTCCCTCCCCCACCAGCTCCACCCCCATCACTATCACCACCAACATCATCACCCTCCCTTCCCCACCCCCATCACCATCACCAACAACAACATCACCCTCCCTTCCCCACCAGCTCCACCCCCATCACTATCACCACCAACAACATCACCCTCCCTTCCCCACCAGCTCCACCCCATCACTATCACCACCAACATCACCCTCCCTTCCCCACCAGCTCCACCCCCATCACTATCACCATCTCACAACCCCCACCACACCAATATCTCCCTCCCTCCCTCCCTCCCTCCCTCCCTCACCACTACCTACCTCCACCAAAATGAATACAGGCATCATTTATTACCTGAAGCACATTAATGCATAAATCAGGAAGCAGGGGAGGGAAGGAAAAAAAAAGTAAAGTGGGAAACTGGAGAGAGAGAGAGAGAGAGAGAGAGAGAGAGAGAGAGAGAGAGAGAGAGAGAGAGAGAGAGAGAGAGAGAGAGAGAGAGAGAGAGGAAAAACCTCACTGTAATGCTGAAATATTACAGGACCGATCAATGAGGTGATTTAGCGTATTTATCAACACATTATAAATAATACTCAGTACAGTTTTTATGAATACAAAAAATACTAAAATTCATCAACCAAATAGAAATTATATGTGAAAAAAACGATGACTACGAAAACAAATGATGATACTCAAGAAATAATTAGGGTTTAAAAAAAAACTATCTTAAGGGGAGGTTTTTAGTGTGTTTCCTAGACTTCCATCAAGCTTAAGATTACACCCCCTTGAGCCCCTTTCAAGATAAATTTGTACATTTTTCGGTAGAAAAATTTCCCGGCTGAAAGCCGGTTCCTCTTAAATTACATGTCGCTCGCCAGGATAAAATCGACACCTAAATTGCACGAAAGGTCTTAAAATTGACGGAAATGGGGCGAAAGTTCTTAAAATCGCCAAACTAATGGGGCGACTGTCTTAAACTCTCAAAAGCAATGGGGCTAAACATGAGGGAGAAAGGGGTCCAGAAAAAAATCCCTCAAGTCGATATCTCCCCTTAAGACGATAATCAACTAACAAAAAATAGTTGTGGAAACTTTGACTACGAAAGAGGAGGGTAAGTTGCCTATTTTACAGCCAAATTTGTTAATTAAATTTGTTAATTAAATTTGGGAAGAAATTGATGGCCATTACCGGTGAAGACATTTTTTTTAGAGGGAGAAAGAGCTTCGATAATGGGAGGAACGAACAAGTAATCTTTAAAAATGTATAATTAAATTTCAGAGGGACCACCTGAAGTCCATTAGAATACCAAAATGAAAAACAAAAAAATATGTAAGGCATTCTGGAAACATACCAGAAACATTAAACATACACATATTTCAAAGCAAAGAATAGAGCTAAGTAAAATATACAAAACATTCAAATATAAAAAGTAAATACATATAATTATAGCAGCAAACACAAAACACAGTACAACAAATACATATAGTGTACACATGCAACAACCACAACATACCTCACACATATTCTCAAAAAAGAAAACAAAAACAGTAAAATAAATACATATAACGTATACATACAACAATAACAAAACTCACACATATACTCAAACACAACGAAAACCCAAAACAAAAGAAAACAAAAACAATAATACGAGAGGAAAGGAAAATTGGGCTAAAGATTCCATACCCCGAGTTTTCTGGACGAAGTTTCATTGTCGTAAATTGTCATGGGAGGAAAAAATATAAGGCAGGATGAGGACGGGAGGGATTTGGAGGAGGAGGAGGAGGAGGAGGAGGAGGAGGAGGAGGAGGAGGAGGAGGAGGAGAGGGAGAAGTGGAGAGGGAGGTTGAGTGGAGAGGGAGGTTGAGTGGAATGGGAGGTTGAGTGGAATGGGAGGTTGAGTGGAGAGGAAGGTTGAGTGGAGAGGAAGGTTGAGTGGAGAGGGAGGTTGAGTTGAGAGATAGGTTGAGTGGAGAGGGAGGTTGAGTTGAGAGATAGGTTGAGTGGAGATGAAGAAGTGGAGAGGACGGGAGGGAGGTTGAGTGGAGAGGACGACAGGGAAAACACATGAGAAAGGAAGAGAAGAAAGTGAAAAAGAGGAGGTGGATGGAGAAGATGAAGTGGAAGACACTAGAAGAGGTAATGGTGCGGGTAGGTATTATGAAGAAAAGCAAAGATAAAGTTTTAGGAATAAGGAAAAGGAAGCAGATGAGGAAAGAAGGAGTGGGGAAAACATGGGAAGATAGGCAGGAGGGGAAGAAGAAAATCAGATAAAGTAAGTAGAATGGGGAAAATACAACGAAGAAGCTGGGAAATGGGGAAAATGGGAAGATAGGCAGGAGAGGAAGAAGAAAATCGAATAAAGTAAGTAGAATGGGGAAAAATACAATAAAGAAGCTGGGAAAAGGAAGAAGAGATGATATAAATATGGGTAAGAGAATCGAGAGGAGAAAATACACGAACATGAGGATAAATTAAAGAAAGGGAAAGAAAAGGACGGGAAATGAAAAAGAAGTTGGGAGTAAGTTAAATCAAATAAAAGCTTGGAGTGGAAGGGAGGAAAAATAAATGTAAGAACGAGAGATATAACTAGTGAAGACAAGAGAGAGAGAGAGAGAGAGAGAGAGAGAGAGAGACACGTAGACAATTAAATATAATGAGTGGCTTAAGTAATTGCAGATATAACTAGTGAAGACAATTTAGCAATTATAAGAGAGAGAGAGAGAGAGACAGAGACAGAGAGAGAGAGAGAGAGAGACAGAGAGAGAGAGAGAGAGAGAGAGAGAGAAAGAGAAAGAGAGAGAAAGAGAGAAAGAGAGAGAGAGAGAGAGAGAGAGAGAGAGAGAGAGAGAGAGAGAAACGTAGACAATTAAATATAATGAGTGGCTTAAGTAATTGCCTTGATGATAATAGGACACTCAGAAGATGTGATCCCCTTATAGCCAGTGCAAGGCTACAATACTTGACATCTCATTATGCACTGTTAACCCCCTCAGTACCGGTGCCGTCCTTTTAAGGGGGGTAGTGCTTGGTTTTTGGTCTATATATTTTTTTTTTTTTTTTTTTTTTTTAGTTTTCTCGCTAGACCTCCATCAAGCTTAGAAAAACACCTCCCTAGACCCCCTTTCAAGACAAATCAGTACATTTTTCGGTAGACAAATTTTCCTTTTAAAATTAGAGCCTCGCTATCGCTCGCCAGGAAAAAATAAACACCTAAATGGCACGCAAGGTCTTAATGTTGACAACATAATTGAGACAAAAGGTCTCAAAATCGCCAAACTAACGAAACGAACGTCTTAAAACCTCAAAACTAACATGCTAAACATGAGGGAGAAGGGGATCCAGAAAAAGCGAGTACTACCCCTTTAAATTTACTCTGGCTACTATAAGACGATTTGATTAAGTTAAAAAAAGAGGAGCTTCGAGCAATTAACAGGCTTTGAACTATCTCACTATGCCCTTTTTACTACCACAGATCTTTCTTAAACTGCACAAAATCGTCTACATATAGTTAGAATAAAATTAAAAGGACGTCGCCGATACAATAGGGGTAAAAATGACAAGCTTATAAATAATAATAACACAAAAAATATGTTAACCCTTTGAAGATGATGACGCATTTTGACAGTTTATTCTGGCAATCATTAGAAAATGTCATACAATTTAAGAAGGATCTGTGGGAATGAAAAGGGTAAAGACTTTCTCAATTAACCCTCCGCCTTGCATATACCCTTCCTAATCTGAATAATATAATATAGTAATAGCGAAAAACAGACAAGAAATGCGTAATCGGCTCTTGAAAGGGTTAAGGGGGTAGCATTTGTTTTTGGGCTATGTATATATTTATCATTATATTTTTCAGTTTACTCGCTAGACCTCCAGCAAGCTTTAAAAAAAAACACCCCCTAGACCCGCTTTCAAGATAAAGTTGTACGTCCTGGCCGAAGGCCGGTTTCTTCTATAATTACAGGCTCGCTATCGCTCGCCAGGGAAATATCGACACCAAAATGGTACGAAAGGTCTTAATATTGACAAAGAAATGGGGCGAAAGGTTTGAAAATCGTCAAACTAATGGAACGAACGTCTTAAAATCCCAAAACTAACATGCTAAACATGAGGAAGAAGGGGGTCCAGAAAAAGAAACTACCACCCCCTTAAACTGAACACATTCTTACCACATTTCCTGTAACTTTACAAACGAGGTCAAATTTAACAATGGTGGCATATACAAAAGTGTAATGCACTGTCAAATTAATATGGATCACTATAGCTTAAGGGGGGGGATTTATGGCCCCCCTTCTCCCTCATGCTTAGCCCAATTAGTTTTGAGAATTTAAGACATTCGCTTAAATGGTTTGGCTATTTTAAGACCTTTCGTTCCATTTAGGTGTATATTTGGTTTCCTGGTTAGCAATAGCGAGCCTGCAAATAGGGAGAAAGCGGCCTTCGGCCGGGAAATGTTTCTATTTAAGAATGCACAAATTCATCGCGCTCTCTCTTTCTCTCTCTCTCGAACGATCCTCTGACAGTTCGCGATTTCGGTTTCCATTTTCTCATCGAAGAATTTCTTGCCCACGTCGTCAAGTTTTGGCGAGTTTCTCCGGAAATGAGGCACCTTCGCCGTTTCTTTTTCGAGGATTGTTGTTTCTTGTTTTATTTCTGAACTTTGTATGTGTCTACTGATCTATCCATTATTATTATTTTTGTTTTTATCTCACTGCTATTCTTTATTTAGTCCCCAATACCTTTTGCCTTCCTACACACACACACACACACACACACACACACACACACACACACACACACACACACACACACACATACACACACACACACACACACACACACACACACACACACACACACACGGAAATACACAAGACAAATAGTGCAAATTGGTGCAACTTAAAATATTGTTGTAGGAAAAACGCATTTGCCTCAATAGGATCCAACTTTTAAAAAATCACCTAAGTGGAGCTGGAGAAAAGAAACAATAAAAACCCATAGAGAATAGACATATCCAGCCATTCAGTGTACCGTAGCGTATTATTTGTATTGTATTCTGGCTATTATTGGATGATTTTATAAAGATTGCAAAGGGCCTGTGGTAGTCAAAGAGATAAATGTGATAGATGTCACCCATTTGATTGCCATAGGTCCTTCCCAAGGTGTATAACATACCTTAGTGTTAGCAAGTTCAATATATAACGGGATTATTGAGGTCTATTTTACCCCCTTTGATTGTCTTAGGCCCTTCCTAAGTTATCATAATCGTGTAATGTTATCAAGAATAACATACAATAGACGCCTATGTTACAGCAAGGTTCAACACGACCATCCTTGGCCAACAATGAATCACATCCTACCTCGGCTATTTCTAGATATCTGTAGTCAGAGAGTTCGGCCATCTTGTTATTTGGACGCCATTTTGGTACCAGAATTGTCAACCGACGGGGTAATAGTTAATTTTTGATCATGCAGAATTTAGTTCCAAATACCAAACTATATATCCTGTATTGGCGATTGTTTATTACCTCCACCAACTAAGTTGGACGGAGAGTATGTTGTCGCCTCTGTTTGTCTGTTTGTTTGTGGCGAGGCCATAGAATGCCTGTCTTCGGATCTTTCAATTATCTCTGATTGGGGCAGAGAAAATCTTTTTACTTTCAACGCTTCCAAGACACAGTTTCTTCCTCTATCTCTCCATCACAATCTTCCACAAGACTATCAACTATTTTTCATCAATACACAACTCAACCCTTCATCTCCTCTCAACATTTTAGGTATATCTTTTTCATCTAACCTTTCTTGGAAAGATCATATTACCACTCTTGCTAAAACCACTTCCCAAAAGTTGGGTGTGCTCAACCGTCTCTGCGGGTTCTTCACCCCCGCACAGCTTCTTGCTCTGTATCGGGGCACAGTGCACCCCTGTATTGAGTATTGTTCTCATGTGTGGGGAAGCTCCACCAATACCGAACTTCTCTAACGAGTAGAATCAAAAGCATTTCGCCTAATCAACTCGCTTCCTCTTACTAGTTCCCTACAATCTCTTTCTACACGCCGCAATGTTGCATCTATTTCACTCTTCTATCGCTATTAAAACAAGCAGTGTTCTTCAGAGCTCTCACAGTGTATACCCCCTCCCTTGCGGCGAGTGCGAGGCACCCGCCTTACAACACAGTCCCACTCCTATTCGGTCCAGATATCCAACCCAAGAATTGGCAAATTTTATCAGTCTTTCTTCTACTCAATAAGTGAACTCTAGAACTCTCTCCCTCAATCAGTCTTTCTTTCATCCTATGACTTAGACTGCTTTAAACTTTGTGTGTCCAGGCATTATGACTCCAACGTCCCTTGAATTTGGCTCTGTCACTCTTTTAACTTTGGGGGGGGGGGGGAGACACTCAGTACAGGCAACCTGCCTTTTGTCTCTTCCATGCACACAGAAAAAGAAAAAAAAATCTCATAAAGTTATGAACTGATTTTTACAAAATATGGTGGACAGATAAGATATGCACCAAGGAAGAAGTGTTGTATTTTAGGATGCGATCCAGAGAGTTCACAAAATGTGATGGGCAGTCAGGATATGCACCAAGGAAGAAGTTATTCAAAGGCAGTCCAGAGAATTTCACAAAATTTGATAGGCTTATATGGATACACCTCAAGAAAGAAGTGATTTAACTTCCTAAGCCTGGTGCAATATCAGCCTTATCGGCCTTGTGATGAACTAAGCTCCATCCCATGTCCTTCTTTCACTCCCCCAAGCCATTCCTTACTCCCCCCCACCATCTCCCCCACCCACAAGCAAACAGTCTCCCCTCTCACCCCCCTACCTCTCAGTGATTACCTCATCTTTCCCGGGAGCGAGTCAGTGCTGTACTGAATGAGTAAAGGTGACTCACCACCCTCACTGAGCCCACGAGATCGACACACATACGTAGACACACAGACGAGTATTGATCGATTTTCAGTTCCACAAGTATCGTATATAAGCACGCACACTCGAGGAGTGGAATGTTGCTTGAGGGTCTCGTGGTGATGAACAAGGAACAAAGCAATGTGGAACCATGGTGTTTTACTATTCTCAAGCTGAATGAAGCTGTGATCATGAAATTTGATTCAATAATATATTCATAATATCTATGGAAGCTACAAGATGCATAAACAAGGTGATTGCGTGCCAAATATGCCCCGGCGGGCGGTGGCAGGAATATTTAAATGCCCGGGGCCTGGGAGTTCAATTAAGAGGCACTCCGTACATTTTCACAAAATTCTGACAGGCAGATAGGATGAATGCAAAGGAAGAAGTTATTCAATTTAATAGGCGATCCGGATTATATCCTGGAATGTAGATACAGAAGAACATTTAGACGTATGATATTAATGGTAAATAACCAGCCAGTATAGGCAGAGGGATGCGCTCTACTGAATGATCCTCTAGTTATAAATATGAACATAGAGTATATGAGTGTAAAAAGAGAGTAACGGCACCAGTAGCACCAAGATGGACGGGATGGCCGATTTCTGTTACTATAGGGTCTCTGGCTATTCCTACCATTCTCCTGTTCCATCTTTTATGCAGCATTCAGTTTCTCGTCGTTAAACCCTGACAACGCTTCCTGCTCTTTCATATCTTGCAAATGGAACCCAGACACTTCAACGGTCGATTTTTATGTAATATAATATAATATATAATAATATTATATTACAGTATATAATCGAATATTGAATGAAACGTATGCACTTCACCGACTGTTCTCTTCATTAACAAAATGTGTTTGTCCATATATATATATATATATATATATATATATATATATATATATATATATATATATATACATTATTTATATAGTTATTTCATATTAACTAAAGCCGTGTCATCTTAATGCATAATGTTTCGATAATGATCTTTAAAGATGACAAGAAGACTTTCATCAATACCTCCACACTTAAATAACTACCAACATTCTAGTCGCCTTCACCTACAAGATAGTACAGTAACAATAATTCATTAATATACCCAATTTATATTTCAAATTACCAGCTGTTCTATCATCGTCAAACTACATTTTATAATAACTGCAATTTTATGATCGTCAACTTAAAACAAATATTCTTTTGATCTACCTATTCATCATGGAAATTTTGCAGCAAAATTTGTCATAAACATAATAAACAAAACTATGGATTCCCCAACCATGTACATAAAAACTATGGATTCCCCAACCATGTACATAAAAACTATGGATTCCCCAACCATGTACATACAAACTATGGATTCCCCAACCATGTACATACAAACTATGGATTCCCCAACCATGTACATACAAACTACGTATTCGAGTTCACATGACATCTTAGCAACAAGTATATATCTATGTAATTGCATATACTGTATATTATTCGATAATATCTGCAAAATTATGGACTACTATGTCAGGCAAACAAATTATTTTCACATTAATTGCAGATGGATCATTGCCAGTTTGGTAGAATATTATTTGTAAATTATCCAAATATCAAGGGAATTGTGGTGAGATATCTGCTCAACAGGTGGCGTTGTGTGTGTGTAAGTGTGAGAGTCCGAGTGTAGGGGATGAGACAGTGAAGCACGGGAACGAGGTGGCTTCAGAGATGGGGTCGTTTCGGGCCATGAGTGAGCACCGTGCCTCATGTGAAGGCAAGATGGCAGGTGCTCGTTGTACTCTACGTGCTTCACATGTCCCACTCCCTAGACTGGAACAAGACCTCACGGGCTTCACTGTTCATTGTAAAGCGGTGAATGTTAAGGCTCTCAGCCTATGCCCGAGAGGAAGTAAGTTGGAATATAGAAAAAAAAAAAAAAAACAAAAAAAAAAACTCTATTATCATAATAAATGACAAGCTGAAAAAACTTAGTTAAAAACCAAATAAATATATAATGTCTTCCACTAACTGCATCATTATCCTCTTCATTCCGAAGGCAAAAGGCTTATTTAGGCGTATTTATTTGCTCATTTATGTTTTTTTGTTTTTTGTTTTTTTTAGTTTCCTCCTTAGACCTCCATCAAGTTGTAAAAAATTGCTTTTTATGACACATTTTATGACGTGAGTTGGTTTTTGGGGTGTGAAATCTCCTGGCCCGGGAGAGGGAAGCATGGAGGCCAGTCTGAATGGGGAGTCGTAACCAAAGTTCGCTGGGAAGAATATCTAATTTTATAGATTTTGGTCGAATGAAAATAAAAGCATGACAATATTTTACATTTTATATTGTTCTTAGTGTCGCTTATTTCAAAATTTGGCTTATTTAGAGATAAATCGCATGACACTGAAAATGAGGAATATCAAGAATATATATACAATGACCCATAACCATACAAGGGTGCTCCTGCAGAAACCTTCAGTATATAACCCTCTCCCCACCTACAATCACCTACAGTCGTGTCATCCTCCAGTACCTTAATTTGCCTTTCTTATACTGTTAAGGGAATATGGGCTGGTTTTTCTGGCCCCCTTCTCCCTCGTGTTTTATCCAATTGTTTTTTTTAGATTTTAAGCAGTTTGCCCCATTAGTTTATCGATTTGATGACCTTTCGCCTCATTTCTGTGTCAATATTAAGACCTTTCATGCCCTTTAGGTGTCGATTTTTTTCTTGGCGAACGATAGCGAGCCTGTAATTGTGGAGGAACCGGCCTTCGGCCGTAACATTTTTCTACCGAAAGATGTACAAATTAATCTCGAAGGGGGATCTAATGGATGATTTTTTAAGTTGTTTAAGTTTTTTCTCACACTCACTAACTCTCTTGCTCTCTCTGACTCGGAAAATCTCTCTCTCTCTCTCTCTCTCTCACTACTACACACTTATATATTTTTTTTTTCTTCCATTACTAGCTCACCAAAACACCCACACAACAACACCAACACACACACCCAGCAGAACGTGCAATATCTACCTCTGTTACCATGATCCACGGCAACCATTCAACAGCAACCCTTAACCTTTTCAGTACCAGCGACATATGTTATATTTCATTTTAGCTGTATTTAGACGATATTATGCAGCTTATAGGAAGGATCTGTGGTAGTTAAACGGGTTGGTAGAGATAGTCTGAAGCCTTATAATTGCTAGAGGTCCTTCCTAAGCTGAATAATATCGACTAATATTTGTCAGAATACGATGAAAGGGACGTACTGTGTTAACCCTTTCAGTCAAACAATAGCTAATTTTTAATCTATTCTAGTTGTCAGTAAATTATTCTAGTCAGTTTAGGATGAAATTATGGAAGTCAGAAAGTTAAGTGAAATATGCGTTATCGGTACTTCTTTGATAATTAGAGGTCCAAACTAAGCTGTACAATATACTAATGGTAGCCAAAATATAATAAAACTGGTGTCGTCAATTGAAAGGGTTAATACTACCTACTATCTCTGTTGAAGCACACTACTACTTTGGACAATAGTATAAACAGTATTAACAGTGGGGGGGTGAAATTATAGTGTTAGATATATAATATATATATATATATATATATATATATATATATATATATATATATATATACACACACACCGGTATATATATATACTGTATATAAACTATATATATATATATATATGAATATCTTTTGTGAATAATAATCATAGCTAATAATAGAAATATTACTATAACCACTTCTACAAATTTACTGCGTTTGTGTGAATAGTAAATGTGTGTATTTCCTACTGTATAAGTAAGCAGGCATATGCATTAATGTGTATGCAAAAACTTCAGCAATAACATGAACACAACGGGATGAGAGTCAAAAGCTTCAGAAAGAGATTATGCGGAAATTTGCATGTTATGGGAAAGAGCAGAGAATATTGCAACAAATAAAGAGTTAATTTTATTTTTGCTTATTTTTCTTTTCCGTTTATTTCTCATTTATTGGAGGGCAAAAATGTGAACTGAATGTTTGCTGTTACTCAGTTACTCAGTTACTTGTTCGTCAAGGGGAATCCACGCAATGCGAGCTAAGCTCATTATTATCGCGCCTCCTTAACTGGGAATGTATTGCGTGAAATGCATGTTAAGTGTTTTATGTACTGTTGGAATGGCTGTGGATGTGTGTGCAGTCTGTATTTTAGCCAATTGGCGCCATTGGAAACGAAGGCTTAGGGTGGATCTGTATGGTACCATTCTCACTATAGACAGTACCGTCTCGCCCGAAGGCTTAGGTAGCCATCAGCTTAGGTGAACCATATGATACCCATCTCGCCTTGTACCATTTTTGCCAACCCCAGATGGGACGTCACAACGTCGTCCACTTATTCCAGGTACCTATTTACAGCTAGGTGAACTGAGGCTAACAAATGAAAGGAGACAAGCCCAATTTGTCTCCGCCCGGCCGGGGATTGAACCCCCGACCCCTCGTGTGTGAGACGACAGCTCTACCTACTAGGCTACGGGCTGTGTGTGTGTGCTTCTCTTGTACAATCCTCCAATGCTCTCGTTCACTCATGTGTTCACTCACTTTTTATCACACACACACACACACACACACTGGCTGAGATTTCCAATTGCTTAACTGAACTCCCAAAATGTATGCATACTAAATTCAGAATTAATAAGAATATTTGATTCAATCCGGGATGAATGGGAACATTTAAGGCTATAATTTACGTCCTAGAGTGTAGTCAAAATCAACAATTACTCGCCAATCTTGCTAATAAACTGTAAAATATTTTATTAATTTCCTTTGGCAGTACTCCTGTATTTTTAATAGTCCATGGCTATACCCTATTCCAAGTAAGTAGGCCAAAACTCGTGAACATTAACCTCTATAACTCACAAACCACTAGAGTAATCAAGCTAATATGTCTGCCTATTGGAAAAGGTCAGCCAGGGAATAGGATTAGGTGCAGCCCATTTGCTTGAACCCTTTTCGAGTTACAGAGGTTAGGGTTCACGATTGCTGGACTACCGGTACCGGTACCTACTTGGAATAGGGTATAGTAACATATATGTCCAGTTATTATCCAATTCTTTATATTTCACACAAATTGTCTTCCGAACTTCCAGCAAACCAATGACGTTGACTGTACGAACATAACATATTTACATGTTCCTTTTATATAACATTTGAATTGAACATTACCGGTACAGCATATACAATTATACTACACTGCATAATTTTGACATTTAACCATTGCAAAAATAATCAAACTTAAAGCATAACAATTCCAGTTACTAAATGGCTCAACTTTGATATTTTCCATTATGATAATTACTTAATATGACATTTAAATATTTTACATAACGAACTGCTGAGTTTTAAAATATTTCGGTTTCATAATTGAATCTAATGTAAATCGCTGTTGTGTGTGTGTGTGTGTGTGTGTGTGTGTGTGTGTGTGTGTGTGTGTGTGTATGTGTGTGTGTGTTTTTTTTTCTTCTTCTATGTGATTGAGGGAGGCAAAAGGCATAACTGCCTATAGCGAGTGCCTCTCCCATAGTTGAAAGAGTGACAGGGCCAAAATCAAGGGACGTTCGAGCCAAAATGCCTAGACACACAGAGTTTAAAGCAATTTAAGTCATAGGAAGAGGGAAAGACTGATTCTGGGAGAGAGTTCCAGAGCTCAGCTGTTGAGTAGAAGAAAGTTTGAGAGTAAAGTTTCACTCTTGGGTTGGAGAGTTGCACAGAGTAGGGGTGGGATTGAGTTGCAAGACGGGTACCACGTGCCCTACGTAAAGGAGGTGGTATGCACTGGGATAGCTCTGAGGAACACTGATTATTATAGTAGCGATAGAATAGCGAGAGAGATGCAACATTGCGGCGGAGAGAGAGAGATTGCAGAGAGTTGGTGAGTGGACGGGAGTTAATGATACGAAAGGCCTTCTTTTCAACTTTGTCTAGGAGAGCGGTAGAGGAACCTCCCCACACATGTGAACAATACTCAATACAAGGGTGTGTGTGTGTGTGTGTGTGTGTGTACCTAATTGTATTTACCTAATTGTATTTTACAGGATTGAGATTACTCTCGTAGTGTCCCGTTAGCCTTTAACTTATCATAATTTACTTTAAAAGCTTGAATACTTTGTGCACACACTAGTTCGTTTGGTAACTTATTCCACTTCTCAACCATTCTATCTGGAACACCAAACTTCCTAACATTCTTCCTAGCTCTCCTCCTCAACAGTTTATAGTCATGTCCTCTCGTCCTCCCCACCGCTGGCCAAACAAAATTTGTTTGATCAATATATTCCTTTCCGTGAACACACCTAAATAAAGCTATCATGTCTCCCCTCTCCCTTCAAGTGAGGGAATCCCCAGGTGACACAGAAGGTCTTAATAGTGTGTGTGTGTGTGTGTGTGTGTGTGTGTGTGTGTGTGTGTGTGTGTGTGTGTGTGTGTGTGTGTGTGTGTGTGTGCGCGCGCGCCCGCCCGCGCGCCTATGTAATGTGTATGGTATATTCACCCTTATACTGGACCAGTCACTTTATCTTAAATCATAGCTGTTTAGTCTACACCCAAACAAAGCCAAACTATTTCTCCTTAACTCCTGCAGCCAGATGACTCCAATTGAGCTATATTCCAGCTGCCTACAGACGATTCAATTCAGCTTAGGAAGGATCATGAGGTATAAAAAGAGTTAAAGACCAGCATATCTAACCCTTTTCAATTGAATTCAATCTTCAGAACTTAGTGGCTATCAATATTTTACACACTTTATGCTGATTGTTAATATCAATATTTCCTTATATTTTGGCTGTCAGTCGACGAATGTATTTAGCATAGGAAGGTATTATGGGAGTGTGAAAGTTAATTGAGATATCGTTGACTCGTTTGATAAGCAGAGATCCTTCCTAAACTGTTTAACATAGGGTAATAACAACCAGCATCTAATATGAAATAACGTCCTAGATACTTAAAGGGTTAAGTTTACCTACTGACGATTATAGTCTACTTAAGGGGAGATCTCCACTTGAGGGATTTTTTTCTTGACCCCTTTCTCTCTCATGTTTAGCCCCATTGCTTTTCTAATTTTAAGACGTTCGCCCCATTATTTTGACAATTTTAAGAACTTTCGACCCATTTCTGTCAATTTTAAGACCTTTCGTGCCATTTAGGTGTCGATTTTATCCTGGCGAGCGATAGCGAGCCTTTAATTTAAGAGGAACCGGCTTTCAGCCGGGACATTTTTCTACCGAAAAATGTACAAGTTTATCTTGAAAGGGGGTCAAGGAGGTGTAATCTTAAGCGTGGTGGATATTTAGAGACCAAACTAAAAACCTCCCCTTAAAGGTTTAGTCTAGCTACCCTTTAACTGTTTCTAGCTAGAGGTCCTTCCTAAACTGAATTAAGAGGGTAAAGAGCGGAATATGAAATGGAAGTCGTGAAGGAGGGTCTAAACTTGTGAACCAGGTTGTACAGTCGTGCTCACAAATACTGTCTACCACTCCATTTATATTTGTCTAATATGTAAAATAAATGCTTCCGAAAAACCTGAAAAGTGCCAAATAAATAGACATTCATTCATGTTGTGTTAAGGGGAGGTATTTAGTTTGTTCCCTAGACCTCCATCAATCTTAAAATTACACCCCCTTGAGTCCCTTTCAAGATAAATTTGTACATTTTTCGGTAGAAAAATGTCCCGGCCGAAGGCCGGTTCCTCTTAAATTACAGGCTCGCTATCGCTCGCCAGGATAAAATCGACACCTGAATTGCACGAAAGGTCTTAATATGGGGTGAAAGTTCTTAAAATCGCTAAACTAATGGGGCAAACATTTTATAATATGAAAAGCAATGGGGCTAAACATGAGGGAGAAAGGGGTCAAGAAAAAAATCCCCCAAGTGGAGATCTCCCCTTAACCCTATTTGGTCCGGGGGGAGGTCACTTTGGACCTCCCCTGTTTCGCTTCATTAGTTTGGAGATTCTAAGCCGTTTCACTCGATTAGTTTAGCGATAATAAAACGCTTTTTCCCATGCAGGTGTTGATTTGTTTCTGGGAGAGCGATAGCGAGCCTATAACTTAACAGAAATCGGCCTTTGGCCTGAAGGCGGTTAGGGTGGGCATCTTTTTAGTTTAAAGGAAGTCTTAACAAAACGATTATATTATACTGTAGGAGACACATTAAAATACAATGTTTGAAAATGGCAAAAGCAAGCAAAATCCTCAATTATTATGTTCTCTCCACCAATCAACTTTACTCCTAAGCTCGATTAATGAAATTAACAAACACATGTGGCAGTCCGGGGATTCGAACCCAGGACGCTCACACCGAAAATCAACACACTTATGCATTGCACCAAGAAAGACGGTTAAAACAAAATTACATAACCCACAAGACATCGGACCTGGTAGTGTTAAGGGCTTTTTATTTCTTCTTACTCAGGATAGAACACAATGTTGAATCTATTGGGGTAGGTCATGATTGTTGTGGGCGATTGTACAATGGAAAACACAGTGAGAGAAACACAAACAGGCACTCTCTGTTTCTCTGTTTTGCAAATATGGCATGGTGGTTTATTCAGAGAGAGAGAGAGAGAGAGAGAGAGAGAGAGAGAGAGAGAGAGAGAGAGAGAGAGAGAGAGAGAGAGAGAGAGATAATAGGACAAGTGCACTAAACGAGTGGGTTATGCGAGAGTGAGATTCAGTCTAGTTTCCGATACCGTTGCAAAATATTCCAGAAATGTTGCCAGAAAAATGTTGATCATCGAATGTTGACTATAAAAGCTCTCGTGGGATATTATAATTCACTGTTGATGTATTATGAGTTGATTATTATTGTATTTAAGGGCAAATGGGACGTTTTTCTGGTCCCCCTTCTTCCTAGTGTTAAAGCCCCATTAGTTTTCAGAATTTATGACGTTCGGCTCATTAGTTTGTCGATTATAAGACCTTTCGCCTCATTTATTTGCCAATATTAAGACCTTTCGTGCTATTTAGGTGTCGATTGTTTTCCTGGCGAACGATAGTGAGCCTGTAATTTGGGAAGAACCGGCCTTTGGCCGGAACATTTTTCTACCGAAAAATGTACAAATTAATCTAGAAGGGGAATCTAATGGATGTTTTTTTTCAGCTTGATGGAGGTCTAGGGAGGAAACTAATAAAAGTATACATATATGACCAAATAAATAAGCCCATCTCCCTTTAATATGGATTCTAAAGATTATGCGCTACGAAATTCATAATACCGTTATAATGATGTGAAAATGGTGGTATAATATCTGTTTTGATCATTATATGTGAAAATGGTGATATCATATATGTTTTGATCATTATATGTGAAAATGGTGACATCATATATGTTTTGATCATTATATGTGAAAATGGTGATATAATATATGTTTTGATCATTATACTTCTCACTTCTATATCGTCACTCCACCGGTAGATTGTTCGTGTGACACCGGATTAAGTGAGATGAAGTTAGATTGTGTGAGTTAAATATATAAATTGGTAATGTTAAAGAAAATGTGCAACACTTCAGTTTAGTTTCTCTAGGTTTTCTAAAATAGTCAGTACGGTAACCCTAGAATTATAAGAGATACTATTTGACACACACACACACACACGCACACGCACACGCACACGCACACACACACACACACATACACTTTTTATCCCCCCACATACAAAACAAATACAGTACAAGGCCAACATAATGTACACACGGTACACATACAGTACCCCATTATACGGACTAAAAACACGCACACAAAACTAAAATAGTCTAACCATAAAAAACAACAACACACTCTCTCTTTCTCTACTACATATCGGATACCTAAATGAGAAAGCAAACTATTCGATGAATGGCACTCAGCTTAAGAATGTAAACAGAGAAACCGATCTGGGAGTAACAATATCGAGTAACCTAAAACCGAGTCAACAATGTTCAGAAGTTGTTAAGAAGGCAAACAAAATAATTGGCTTTATAGGCAGGTCATTTGAGCATAAATCCAAAGACGTTATCCTAACCCTTACAATTCCTTAGTCCGCCCTCTTCTGGAATACTGCGTTCAATCCTGGTGCCCTTATTACCAAAAATATAAACAAGCTAGAGAACGAGTTCAACGTAGAGTTACCAAAATGATACCTAGCCTAAAGAACAAACCATACGAAGAGCGTCCTAGAGAATTAAATCTAGTTCCTTTAACCCAGCGCAGATTAAGAGGAGACTTAATTCAAGTGTTCAAAATCATCAAAGGCATCGACAATATGAACTGTAGTAAGTACTTCACTATCGACCAATCAAATTACACGCGGGGAAACGGTTGCAAAATTATTGGTAAATCTTTTAACTCACACGAATCTAAGAATTTCTTCTTCAATCGAGTTGTCAACTTGTGGAATGGGCTTTCCCGAAACGTTATAGACTGCATCACCGTTGATTCATTTAAACTCCGCCTAGACAAATATCTCGCATCAAACCCGCGACTGACTGCGTTTGTAAATGAATAACTTTATTTTATCCCCCCCTCAGTTACTAACCCATCTGTCCCCTACTAACTTCCTAATCCTGCCACGGACATTAGTTCCAGGGCAGTAATTCCCTTTCCAATGTTTCCTTACCCACTCTAAACCACTGTTTGGACACTTTATCCTCAGTGTTTTGGAGGACAAGCAACCTAGAAGGGTCACTAGCTGTTGTTGCTTGATTTCCTTTGTACTCCTTTGTACCTCTCATACTAATTTACTCACACACACTCTATCCCACTCTCTCTATCATTCAACTTATCTCTACTAACATACTCACACACACTCTTTCTCACTCTCTCATTCAATTCATCTCTTTCACTCCCTCTCACACTAACTTACTCACACACACACACTCTTTCTCACTTGCTCTAACATTCAACTTAGACTAAGAAAAACAGAACACAACGCAACACAATTCACCTCACTACTCCCTCACTCGTCTATCCCTCATACTAACTCACTCACACATTCTCTCTGTCATTTCAATAACACATTCAGCACACAAACAGAACAGAACGCAACAGAAACATACCTCTCTCTCTCTCTCTCTGCCCTTGTCTCATTCACCATCCATATCACCTCCCCCTCACATTCACTCTCACACACACACACTTACTTTCTCACTCTCACTCTCTCTCTGCTTACCATTTCCCTGCCCTTTGTTTCATCCTGTTGGCCTCCCACCTCCACCCACAGCACCCACACATCTTACCCTCACCAAGATATTTTTATTATTCTATATTGCTTTCTTTAATTATCATTACTACTTAGAATTATTTTCATTTTATTCTTCTTATATAAGCCACATAGCACTCACACAATTTACCCTTTCCATATATATATACAGTATATATATATATATATATATATATATATATATATATATATATATATATATATATATATATTTTCTTTAATACATCCGTCGTGCGGATAAAGCTTCCTGCCTCGTGATCCATGACAAGGAGGAATATCTTAGAAAAATGGACGTCATCTTAAGTGACAACACTAAATTTAAAAAGATCACCCGCAACCCAACCGACGAAATCAAACGTATTGCCAACACCACCATCACCGCCATCAACGCCAAACAAGGAGGGATCCATCTTAAAAAACTCGTCGGAGAATACACCCCTGGTTATGCGTACGGAACCATCAAAACACACAAACCTGGGAACCCCCTCCGCCCCATCATCTCCCAGATCCCCACTGCCACCTACCAGATCGCCAAGGCCCTGAACAACCTCCTCACCCCCTACGTGCCCAGCCAATTCAACCTTAACTCAGCCCACGATTTCTTGGAAATTTTACGAGACGCCCCCCGTAACAACAACCACACTATCGCCTCTCTCGACGTAGAAAGCCTGTTCACCAACGTGCCAGTGGATAGGACCATTGACATGATTCTACGTCGAATTTATCATTGCCCTGATACACCTACACTGGACATCCCGGAGAAGGCCCTGAAAACACTACTGGAGCTATGTACCAAGGAGGCCCCCTTCCTTTGCCCCCGGGGCAACATGTACAAGCAGATAGACGGTGTGGCGATGGGCAGCCCCCTAGGAGTTCTTTTTGCGAACTTTTTCATGGGTACCATCGAGGAAGAGCTCCTAGCTGCCCAACGACCAGCCGTCTACTGTAGATACGTGGATGACATCTTCGTGCAAATCAAGGACCTCCACGAACTACAGGAACTCCAGCGTCGCTTCATGACCTCCTCCGGACTTAACTTCACCTTTGAAAAATCTAACAATGGACAACTCCCCTTCCTCGACATCCTCGTAGCTCTGAACGACCATGGGTTCAAAACCACCGTCTACATTAAACCTACTAACACAGGACAATGCCTCAACGGCGATAGTGAATGCCCCCGCCGTTATCTTCTATCCTCCATCTCCGCCTATGTTAGGAGAGCCCTCACGCACTGCTCTACCTGGGCCGACACCCACCAGGAACTAGAAAGACTATCCCAAGTTTTAGTAAATAACGGATACTCCAACTCCGACATCTCCAGCACCATCAACCACCATCTTGAAAAATGGTACACCCAAAGCCCTCCCAACATTGACCCCCCCAATGAAATTAAGATCTTCTACCGCAATTACATGTCCTCTGAACACAAAAATGACGAGGCCGTCTTAAAAGAAATAATCTCCAAGCATGTCCACCCAACCAACCCGGAAAACAAAATCAAATTAATAATTTATTACAAATCCCCCAAGACCTCCAACCTCGTTCTCCGCAACAAACCAGCCTCCACCAAGATAAAGAGCCCGATGACCGACGATCACGTCATTTACCAACATACCTGTAATTATGAGGACTGTGGACCTCATTCCTATATTGGTATGACGCAGACTCGTCTTTCACGTCGGTTAACTCTTCACCTTCAGGCTGGAGCCATCAAAGACCACTATCTCACCCCTAACCACCCTCACCTCACACGCAACGAGTTAGAGAAACACACCACCATACTCGATAAAGAAAGTGACCCAAGGAGATTACCTATACTCGAAGCTTTATATATCCAAGCCTTACATCCCAACATCAACAACCAAACTCTGGACCTTCAGATCCTTCCTTCTGCCAAAAGGCACTACCCTACAGCACCTAACACCCCTCCTCGCCCCCCGGTGCCCTTGACGCAGCCCCCTGCGCTACCTCCTTCAGCTTAGTCTTCCGCAGGCGCCACACAACTTAGGCCACGCCCCTCGACACGCAGCCAATCAGCTTCGACCCCACCTACTAACCACCATCCCGCATCCAGTGCGCATGCGTGAAGCGGTTAACCCCTTTCTCTCTCCTAGTTTACGCTTCCACCAATAGCAGACTTTTGCCCCCTGTTTTCCGCCTCCTCTGATCCTCCACCCTCTATATATACCCTTCCTGTTTACCTTTTATATCATTCCTTCCTTACTTGATAATGCTGGTTGTCCAGTGAAACGCGTCGTATATCCTGTATCATCATGTACATTTATGTAACCCTGTACCACCATGAATTTTGCTCATCTCCTTCCATCTACTTCCTGCCACCCAGCGAAAACTCATCAGAGACCTGGAAACTTTGAATAATAAAATTTCCAACGCAGAAATTGCCATTTCTTTCAACCTCGTATGTATTAAAGAAAATTTATTACCTGGCTTTACTAACATATATATATATATATATATATATATATATATATAATTATATATACAGTATATACTGTATATATATAAAATGAGTTACTTGAGAAGTGTGTGCGGAGTTACATGGTGGGATAGACAGACGAATGAGGAAATAAGAAGGGGGTGTGGTGTGGAAGTAGATGTGCTGGAAAGTGTGAAAAGTAACACCTTGAGATGGTTCGGCCATATGGAACGTGTGGGAAGCGAGAGAATGACTAAAGCCACTTTCACACATTCACGATGTTGGTCCCGATGTACCCCGAGGTACACAAATTGGTACATCGGCAGAGACAGTGACAGGATGTACGCGTTTGACGACGAAGCCTCGACGGTGACACGTCGTAGCCACGCCGGACCAGATGGTACCACGGTTGGAACACGACAACACGACGGCGCCACGTCAATGCTGTAACGGTCAAAATTCCGGTTAAAACCGTACCCCGACATACCCCGAGGTGGCACGTGGGGAACACGACGAGGGGCGATGGACTTATGATGGTAACACGTGGCCGACCCTACGAGGACGACGCCACAACGTCAGGCACCCTGACAGATATCATCAATACATATGGTGTTAAAGGTATTACGTTCAACGGTCAAGTTTAAGGTAAGATAAGGTCGAATTATTTCTTTATAAGGTATAGGCGTATGATTCTTTTTATATAAAATCAAGTTTTTGTCGTAGAGAGCTGGTTCTTCGTAAATAACAATCTGTATTCATTGCCGGTATACGAAATTAATATCTAAAAACTGTATCAAACGTTAAATTATATGAAAATAGACCATGAAGTGAAGCGAAAATATTTACCAGTGGGTGACAGCGGCGACGGACAAAAAATATTCAGGAAAAATAAAAGTTTTGATCGTACATATATGTACCATTAGAAAGCTAATGAAAAATCCAATATATCACTTGCTTACAGAATATTCATTGTCCCATATTTTATCGGTGAAAATGGGGAGGGAAAGTATGGGCGGACTGAACAGTAACCTTCACCTACGGTGAAATTCCACATATTATTATTTTAATTTATTTTGTTGTTGAAATCTTATATAATAACCTTTCCTCTTGCCGTTCATATTTTTTTTTAAATAACAACAAACAATTATTATGGGTGAAAAGCAACTGAGATGGGGAGGGAAAGTACGGGCGGACTGAACAGTAACCTTCACCTACGGTGAAATTCCACATATTATTATTTGTATTTATTGTTTTGTTGAAATCTTATATACTAACCTGTCCTCTTGCCGTTCATAAAAAATGTAATTAAAACAATAATTATTATGGGTGAAAACCAATTGAGAGCGAATATTTTGGTGCGGCTGGGATTCTATAAAAACAAAAAACTATCGTTATAGATTTATTTCTATAAAATCCAATATTGATGATAGCATATTCTAAACACCGCCATCATGTTCAGCGGAATTTTTGTTTTGTGATTTATTATTCAAATAAAAATAACGATAAAAAAACGATATACCGGTACCGGTTTATCTCATATAGTATATAATATAACAGTGCGTTTAATCTCCACAGGTAGGCTACACTTCGTGATGAATCATATTTTCTCTAATTGTGGAAGGTAAAATGTATTGATATAAACCTATCTTGTGCAAAAGGATCGATATAAACATAGCTTGTGTAAGGATGGAATCGTCGAAAACACAGGAACAATCTCCTCTATCTAAACCCATCCACCCACACAAACACTACCTTGTGTTAAATTAATCAATAACACTTAGTATTTCCTTTGGCTTTTACTATTATAAACACTATTGTCTTAGGTAAAATGAAATTCAATTCCATAGAGCATAATTATAATAACATTTATTGCATACCGTGTATCAGTGGCGGTCGATATAGCCACACAAGAACAATAACACACACACGCACGCACACTCACTCGACAATTAACACACACGTGTTTCGGTAATCATACCGGTACACTGATTTTTCATTTGAACTTATTAACTCGTTTAATATAAGTTGATTATGGAATATTATATACGGTATATACGGTATAGGCCTACCGTATACCATATCAGGTCTTTATTTATTCATCATGTGCGTATTTATAGTGTTGTCAGAATACTCCACTAATCCGAAGCACTGTCGGTCCGCTGCCATTCGGATTACATGACTTTTACTGTAATATATTATAACTATTTATACCCCGACGCCGCCACGTCGATGCCGATGAAACCGTATGCAGACACGCGAGACCCACGCCATCGACACGTTGTACCCGACGTTACCCGATGTTACCACGCCAAAAGTACATCTGCGAAATTTTTGAACAAATCCAAACCTTTGGTGGCCAAGCCCGATTTGCCACGTCCCGCACCGCGGGTAACACGACGCTCCCCGACGACCCCGACACACGTTGGGGATTGCACCACGTTGTGTCCCGATATTCAAATCGGGGTACATCGGGACCAACATCGTGAATGTGTGAAAGTGGCTTAAGAGGGTGTACGAGAGGGAGGTGGAAGGACAGAGAGGGAGAGTAAACCGAAAGAAAGGTGGAAGGATGGAGTGAAGAAGTATATGGGTGCTGGTTGGGAGGAGGGGCGTCGACTGACTGGGGACAGAGGTGCACGGGGACGGTTCGTTCGTGGCCACCCCTTCGGGGATCACGGCGTCAGGCAATAGATATAGATATACAGTATATAGATATATATACTGTGTATATATATATATATATATATATATATATATATATATATATATATATATATATATATATATACTGTATATATACAGGGTGTCCCAAAAAATAGATGTGCCAAATTCAGAATCGGGTTAGGAAAAATATTTTATGTATAAAATGTTCTATAAACAAAACTCCAAATTTTACACGTTACAGAGATATTGCCTGTTGAAAATTATATGTTCTTAAGTATTTCCCCATAAGGCGTCCTAGAGCCTAACACACTCCCATCTAACTGAAATTATTTGTCCATGTTATTATAAAGATATTATAATTGTGTAAGTTGCAAAATGAGTATAGACATATACTGTAAGTTCAATTTGGACCTGCTGGACACTATTTGACGTGGAATCGTTCATTACAGTGATGTGGAGGAGGACACTATGTAAAAGCTTCAATACCTATTAAGGGGGCCAACCTCGTTTTTTTTTCTCTCTCTCTCTCCCTCTCTCTCTGGTTTGTATCCATTCGGGCCCATTCAGTCTACTGTTTTAAGAAGGTTATCCCCATCCAGGTGTCGATTTTTTTCTGGCAAGTGGTCGCGAGCCAGCATATTTTTAAACATGTTAATGATAGCAGGCTAAATTTGTAAATTTTTCGATAGAAAATTGCCTCCGGCGAAGCCCCATTTCTCCATACAATGCTGCCTCGCTATCGCTCGCCAGGAATAAATCGACACCTGGATGGGGATAAACGTCTTAAAATAGTAGACTGAATGGGGCCGAATGGATACAAGCCATAGAAAGAGAGAAAAGGAGAGAACAAAACAAAAAGCAAGTCACCCCCCTTACACGATTGAGATTTAGATTATTTTGGTATAGAATATTTTATGCTTAAAAGTTAGAATCATCTGTATAATCATATCCTGAAGTTTGGCACGGCTATTTTGGGCTATCCTGTATAGCCTATACTGTATAGTACTAACCTACTCATCACGCATTTTGCCCTGTCTTCAAAACATATTGCATTTCCTTTTCTGACTTTCTCTATATTATCATTACTGCTTATTATTATCAGTTTCGTTAGGGAGCACTGTTTTTTATTTTATTTGTATTTTGTTGTCTTGCATAACTCACCCAGCACCCACAGAATTCGCATTCTCAAAACATAAATTTTAAATATTTTCTTTTTCTTTCCAATGCCTCGCGGAATTATGGGCTTCGTTAGGTATTTTTTTTTTGTATTCATGTATTCTTTTGTTAATCTTACATAAAACTCCAACCACTCAGGCACTTTCTCCTCTCCGAACATGTATTTATTACCATTTGTTTGTACATTCATGACAACTTTATCTGTTGTATAATTAGGGAGTCCTTTCTCATTATTATATTTCACCCTATCATCGAACCATTTTATCCTCATGAAACATAGATTAATTATGTTTTCTTTTCGCTTCAAATTCCAACACTCATACTTCGTCTCCAATCCACACATACATTATTCTTAAGGGGAGATCTCTACTCGAGGGATTTTTTTCTTCACCCCTTTCTCCCTCATGTTTAGCCCCATTGCTTTTGATATTATAAAACGTTTGCCCCATTAGTTTGGCGATTTTAAGAACTTGCACCCCATTTGTCACTTTTAAGACCTTTCGTCCCATTTAGGTGTCGATTTTATCTTGGCGAGCGATAGCGAGCCTGTAATTTAAGAGGAACCGGCTTTTGGCCGGGACATTTTTCTACCGAAAAATGTACAAATTTATCTTGAAAGGGCCTCAAGGGGGTGTAATTTTAAGCTTGATGGAGGTCTAGGGAACAAACTAAATACCTCCCCTTAAGCCTCTGTCACACGAAGGCATTTTCTGGCAAGTGTCCATGAGCAAGTTTGTTCTCGTATTATTTCGGGACTTTCTCGCACTGGTATATGTAACTAGACTGAAGGTAGATAATGTTAGGCAGCTGAATTCTGATAAAGTGTAATTTTTGAAGCTTCCAGACCATAATTGCCCGTAAAAATTGCTCGAAAAAGGGCTCGTGTGACTCCGGCCTTATTCTCTTTGTTCTTTATGTTATTGTTATTACCACATAAATGGTCATTTTCGCAAAACATTTCCTGGTCCGACGTCTTGTGTGTTATTATACTTGGTTTTATTATCGTTGAGGAATTTGCTTGATTTTGCTTTTTTTTCGAGCACTGAATTATAGTTTATCCCTTAAGGGGATAGTTGCAATGTTGTTGGGTTATTCATTTATATATTCATTTATTCTTTAGTTTCCTCGCTAGACCTCCATCAAGCTAGAAAACAAACACACCCCAAAGCCCCCTTCAAGATACATTTCCTGGACGAAGGCCGGTTTCTCTTAAAATTACAGGCTCGCTATCGCTCGCCAGGATAAAACCGACACCAAAATGGCACGAAGTCTTAAAATTGACAACGAAATGGGTCGAAAGGTGTTAAAATTGTCAAACTAATGGGCCAAACGTCTTATAATCTCAAAACAAATGGGGCTTAACAGGAGGGAGAAAGGGGACTAGAAAAAAATCCCATCTCCCCTTAAGCTAACAAAAACACCTTCCCTGACATCCTTCAAACTAAAAAATGCCCACCCAGATCCCCTTCAAGCTAAATGCCCACCTAGATCCCCTTCAAGCTAAATGCCCACCTAGATCCCCTTCAAGCTAAAGGTGTACATTTTCGATAGAACAAAGTCCCTCCCCCCCCCCCCCCCACACACACACACACACACACCTTTCCCCTAAGGAAATGACATCTGGATGGAGTGAAGCGTCAAATTATCGCCAAAATAATGGGGTGAAACGTTGGGGTAAAACGTTGGGGTGAAACGTTTTAAGATACCCAAATTAATGGAACGAAATAGGAGAGGTCCAAAAAGACCCCCTTCGGAGTAAATTAGGGTTAAGAAGTTTAAAAAATCATAGACTCCACCTGGCACTCACGCATTCTCTCCTCTAAGAACATATATACGCTAGTTTAAATTGTTCCTCTTTGAAATTATCAGTTTCGTTAGAGAGTATATGTTTGAGAAAAGTAGTTCCTCCTTTCGCCCTGAACCCAAGGTTGACTGCATTTGTAATTGAATAAATAATGTCTTTAATAGTGTTAGTTCAATAACCTAATAGATCTTAATATAATTTCCCCTGCCATGGACTAAGCTCCAGGGCAGCACTTCCTTCTCACATTTTTCCCACATTCTCTCCGAAATACTGTTGCAACATTTGGAACAGCAGTGTTTTATAGGGTAAGTAAGTTAGAGGGGTCGCATGCCCTGTTGTTGTTTGTTTTCCTTTGTACTCCTGTTACTACCTCCACACCACCTATCTCTTCAAACGCAATCGCTTCCCCTTATTGGCATCATCCTCTATCCACAATATCCCCTCTCCTCTCCACCATGCCTCGTTCCACTATCTCCACGGTTAAGAAGAACGCTTCAACTTAAAGAGGCAGGAAGCGGCTGGAGTGGCCATGTCTTATAAATAGCCCTTCATAACCACTACGTCTTCTTCACCCTTCTGGAGTGGCCATGTCTTATAAATAGCATTTAATAACTACCACGACTTCTTCACCCTTCTGGAGTGGCCATGTCTTATAAATAGCCCTTCATAACTACCACGCCTTCTTCATCCTTCTGGAGTGGCCATGTCTTATAAATAGCATTTAATAACTACCACGACTTCTTCACCCTTCTGGAGTGGCCATATCTTATAAATAGCCCTCCATAACCACCACGCCTTCTTCACCCTTCTGGAGTGGCCATATCTTATAAATAGCCCTTCATAACCACTACGCCTTCTTCACCCTTCTGGAGTGGCCATGTCTTATAAATAGCATTTAATAACTACCACGACTTCTTCACCCTTCTGGAGTGGCCATGTCTTATAAATAGCATGTAATAACTACCACGACTTCTTCACCCTATCTCAAGGCAGTGGGTCAGCCGAAGCTCAGATTCTAAGCTAGCTATACAATCTATTAACACTATCTGATCCGACGTCTTGTGGCATATTATGTTTTATGATACTATGTGGGCAGGGGGCTACGAATCATCCTCCCCTTCTAAAATTCTCCTACTCATCGAGACAGAGAAAGGGGCGAAGGAACGTGAAAGTGTCCCGGACCCTGAGAATTAGAACCCTTGAATTTTGTTACATACAATACATACATGATACTTTACTCAATTATTATTGAGGATTTTGCTTGCTTTTGCCATTATCGAGTAATGCATTTCAGTTTGTCACCTAGGCTAACAAAAAGTGTTTTCAGACTTCTATCTATCTATCTATCTATTGCCTGACGCCGTGATCCCCGAAGGGGTGGCCACGAACGAACCGCCCCCATGCACCTCTGTCCCCAGTCAGTCGACGCCCCTCCCCCCAACCAGCATCGCCTTCGTTCATGTACTTCCTCACTCTATCCTTCCACCTCTCATTCGGTCTACCTCTCCCTCTCTGTCCCTCCACCTCGCTCTCGTACACCCTCTTAGTCATTCTCTCGCTTTCCATACGTTTCAGACTTCCTTCCAACTAAATAATGCCCACCCTCACCACCTTCCAATTTCTATTTGCACATTGTTTGACAGGAAAATTATCTAGACGAAAAGGATTTTTTTTTGAGTTATAGGCTCGCTAACGTAATTATATAAAACCAAATTATACCCAGATGACGGAGAGCGCATAATTGCGAAGTAACTGTTGATGTTGATATTGAAAATAAACATTCTATTAAAATTGATTGTCTTTAATAATTGCTTCAAAGATATTTCAAGATCTTTAGTGTTGATATTATAGCCTTAAAATAAACTATTTTGCCTACCAAGGAATCTAACTTAATTTGTCCCTACAATCTTTAGTTCAGACATATATGACCTAAGTTTGGTACCTCTCCTGTGAAGGCCTTCAAAAAGTGTTTATATCCTTACTGAGAGAGAGAGAGAGAGAGAGAGAGAGAGAGAGAGAGAGAGAGAGAGAGAGAGAGAGAGAGAGAGAGAGAGAGAGAGAGAGAAGAGAGAAGAGAGAAGAGAGAGAGAGAGAGAGAGAGAGAGAGAGAGAAAGAGAAATAGAAAGAAAGAGAAAGAGAGAGAAAGAAAGAGAGAAAGAAAGAGAGAAAGAAAGAGAGAGAGAGAAAGAAAGAGAGAGAAAGAGAGAGAGAGAGAGAGAGAGAGAGAGAGAGAGAGAGAGAGAGAGACAAACGGCAGACACGGACAGATAGAAAAACATCAGATCAATTAGATACTTGGAGAGATACATACACCAAAATAGACAGATAAGAGGGATAGATACATACAAATATAAATATTTAATAGACAACAACACAAATATACAAACTTATACAAACTGAAAAACAAGAAAAACAAAAATACAAATATAATAACACAAGAAGCTGACAGACCTCTTTTGCCACTAAACTACTAACACACAGAAGATAAAGAAGCAAATACATCCACTCTCTCGCCCCCTCCACCCCCCTTACGCACACACACGCACGCACACACGCACACACTAGCCTACTACGGTACTTAAAACTTCAACCTAAAACTTCCCTACTTAACTCACTCATCCTGCCTAAAGAAAGAGGTAGTTACACAGAGTTACACAGATACTCGGACCACACAGACCTTGCGGTCCCTACTAGGTGGTCCGGCCTTAATACTACTAGACAGGGACAGTTTATTGTAGAAGAATAGGACAGCAAAGTAGAAGGCTCTCTCCCCACCCTCCGGCTAAAAAGCCGTACCGGAAAATAGTATGAAATGTAACCTTATGGGTCAGGAAATGCCCACAAGGAATGTTTTTATAGAGTATAGAAATAAATTAGTTTGAAAGGGAAAACTACACATACCTACTGATTAATTCGTATTAATCCAATATCCATCAGATGACCATCCAGTTTCTTCTTAGACGTATCAATTGAATTACGTACCAATTGTATTGTGCGTGTGTGAGAGAGAGAGAGAGAGAGAGAGAGAGAGAGAGAGAGAGAGAGAGAGAGAGAGAGAGAGAGAGAGAGAGAGAGAGAGAGAGAGAGAGAGAGATTAACATAAAGGAGAAGTACAGAAAGTTGGAAGAGTTAGGTTAAACTAAAACCTTAAGCACACTCCCACACAGGCACGCATACGCAGTCTCTCTCTCTCTCTCTCTCTCTCTCTCTCTCTCCTGGATTATGCTACACATTTTTAAGGTACAGTTGTCAGGATTTCCAGCTGGCTCAGGGCTTCATATATTAACTGTACTTGAACTATTTACACATACAATGATAAATGCAAAAGAATAACATTAATAAACTAGAGGGCAGGTTATAAGTCTGAATAATTATTTTGCCATTACTATACTGTATTACTCTATAATAACAAATACAATTAGCACTGGTCCAGTGGATTATCTTGCTGGGTGTACAAAAAGTCCAATCTTTTCTTGAATTATAAAATGACTTCTTTCCTAACTCAATATTTATGATAGAGACTTGAGGAAGCTTTACATAAATATAAAAGAAGAAACTACCTGGATCAACACAAAGGAAGACACAGCAGCCCACCGAAAATATAATCCTTCCCATTCAATCCTCCCTTTGAGACCGTGGCACCAATGTATTACTTTTATCTATTGTATTTGCTCTATATATTTTTATATTATTATCCCCCCTCACTCTCCTCTCCACCCCCCACCACTCACCTCTCTCTCTCTGTCTTATTTTAAGGTGTTCATCTAATCTTCTCATTAATGCCAAAAGTATTCTTCTGATTAGTTTACTCAGTGATATTTGACTATATATTACGTAAGGAATGGGGTGAAACCCTAAATCTACAGCAAAACAAAATTAGATACAACGACCCACAGAAAATGGAATCACGTCTCCCTCTCATTCAATCCTCCCTTTGAAAACCAGAAGCCGATTTATTACCCTATAGATGGAGCATCCAAGCCGTGACAGAGACGAAGTTGAGAGTGGAGGGAAGTCGATGTTATACGAGCAATTATTTCGGCAAATTTCGTTGAGCAATTTATTTCTCGCAATATTTCGGGGTTCCTCGTCATTGGTACCTGAAGCGAGACTGAGGGTGGAGTAGGTTCGGTGGCTGAATTCTGGTGCAACTTAAATTTTGAAGTTGCCAGACCATAACTGCCCCCGTCCCCGTCCCCCTCCCCTCCCCTCCCCTCCACACACACACACACACACACACACACACACACACACACACACACACACAAGGGGAAATAATAAAACAACTCGAAAATGCGCTCGTGTGACACCGCCTAATGGAGTTTGGAAGATTTCGATGGGTTTCGGAGGCATCTTGTTATATTGGTTCGAGAGAAAGAAATACCGATAGGCTTGAGAATGTTGGAGAAGGAAGCTGGATGGTATTGGCCTGACTCTAGCTGTGTAGAAGCTGAGATACACGTGAGGTTTGGAAAGAGCTTCATGTATCGCAGCGGAATTCTCTTATCTGAAGCGAAACAGAGAGGCTTCTGGGGAAAATGTTTGCTTTATATATATATATATATATATATATATATATATATATATATCTTCAAAGAATACCCCCAAGACCCCCCTTCGAGATAAAGTCATGCATATTTTGACAATTGCTCCGTCAGAAGGCCGGTTCCTCCTAAATTGCTAGGGGAAAATCGACACCTAAATGGCACGAAAAATATACAAATATAGGCTACAAATTAGGCGAAATGTCTTAACATTGCCAAACTAATGAGGCAAACGTCTTAAAATATCAAAACTAATATGTTTGAACAAGACGGAGAAGGGGGTAAAAAAATGCAAGAAATGCAAATATCAGATAAAACGAATTTACAAAAAGTTTCAATTCAAACCAAAACCGCTTCAAAATTATATGTATTTGCAGTAAGGGAGCCCACCTCGCTTGTTTTCTCTTTCTCTCCCTCTCTCTTTGGCTTGTATCTATTCGGCCCCATTCAGCCTACTATCTTAAGACGCTTACCCCCATCCAGGTGTCAATATTTTCCTGGCGATTGGTAGCGAGCCAGCATATATATATTTTTGTTTTGACAGCAAGCTAAATTTGTACATTTTTCGATAGAAAAATTGCTCCGGCGAAGCCGGATTTGTCCATACAATGCTGGCTCGCCATCGCTCGCCAGGAAGAAATCGACACCTGGATGGGGATAAAAGTCTTAAAACAGTTGGCTGAATGGGGGCAAATGGATACAAGCCAGGGAAAGAGAGAAAAGGAGTAAAAGATAAAAAAAAAAATGTGACATTCCTTAATGACCGCGACTGTACATTATAAGAAGCGGAAACAAAATAAAAATAGAGGCAAATGAAAGAGGAAATATTAATAATAGATTATTATTATTTGTATTATATTTCTATTATTATTATTTATTATTTTTATTTTATTTGTGTGTGTAAATGAATGCGGAAATATTAAACGTTATCTTAATAAATAAAGGTCAATGTTTGTCTGTCAGTTACCCGACCTTTGTTACTAAACTCCTCCCACAGTTTTGGTGCCAGGTGGGAGTGTGGGGCACCGTTGGAAAGCCCAGGCTTTGGAGATGGTTTTAGGCGAGTTTAGTGGAAATCAGAGACACTTTTGCTTAATAATATTTTCGGCAGAACTTGTGTAGTATACGGGAGCGGAAAAAATGCGAAATAAATGGCCGTTTGGGGCAGAAGGAGGCCTCCGATCGAAAAGGTGTATGGAACGAAAGTTATTCGCAGCCCCCCAAAATGGGGATACGGATGAGGTCAGATCCAAAATCGGAGGTCATTTAGCGGCCGAAATCGAGGTCGCCGTTTAATGAGGCACAGGGAGGTCAAGGCCGGTGATTATGGTAGTAGTAGTATTGTGATGATTGTGGTAGTAGTGATTGATGATAGTGATTATGGTAGTAGTAGTGGTGGTAGTAGTGATGGTGATTATCGTGATTACCCGGGCAACGCCGGGTACCCCTGCTAGTCACAATATATAGAGCCCTGATTAACCCATTCAGTACCAGGGACGTCCCTTTAATCATATTCTGGCAACTATTAGACGATTTTATACACCTTAGGAAGGGTCTCTAGTAATAATAAGGCTTCAAACTATCTCAACCAACCCTTTTAGCTTCCACAGATCCTTCCCAAGCTACAAAATATCGTCTAAATATAGCTAGAATATAATATAACACACGTCGCTGGCACTCAAAGAGTTAAGCTTCTCTGTACGAGGGCGCATTTTTATCACTTTAAATTTGGCGGTCTTTTCCATTATGGCGGTGTCACAACGGGTACCTTTTCCGTAAATTTTTACGGGCAATTGTTTCTGGCAGCTTCGAAATATAAGTTCCATAAGAATTAAATAACCAATCATAATCTACCTCCGATCTAGTTTCTAGGGGGTGATTTTTAAGCTTGGAGGTCTAGCGAGGTTACTATAAAATAAATAAATATACCAAAAATTAGACGTGCCGTTTTGCCCAAAATCAAAACGGCATACCCAACTCTGCGAAGGGTTACCATCATCACTAATATTACCACCATCATCACGACTACTATCATCATCACTACAATTGTCACCATCATCACTACTACTACCATCATCACAAATATTACCACCATCATCACTAGTATTATCATCACTGCAATTGTCACCATCATCAATACTAATGTCATCATCACCATCATCTTACAATCATCACTACTACTCTCACCACTGTTATCATCACTACCATCATCACTACTGTTATCATTATCACTAAATCTACAACCATCATTACTGCTCTTATCACCATCATCACTACTATCAACATTATCCCCACTATTGCTACCATCACTTCTAATGTCAACTAAACTAACTTAACCTAACAAATGCGGGCGAGTTTTTTTTCTCGCCCCCTGAACGCCATCATCCTTGCTTGGGAATAGGTACAGGGTGGGGGTGGGGGGGGGGGTTCCTGAGAGGAGGGGGGGGGGGGCAAAACCATATTTTGGACCTAAAATCATAACTATTGCACAAATTCATGAAATCTTTTTTTAATTACCGTCGCATTCACGCACTGAATGTTCGTGTGAAGTTTGGTGAAAATCAGTCCAACGGTCTAGGAGGAATTATCGGACAGACAGACAGACATTTTGGCCACCATGTACCACTATACGGGGAACGATACCACTCTGCTTACGCAGAGTTGATTAGTAGCCAAAATAGAAAGGACGTCACTCGTACTGAATGGGTAAAGTTTTTCAATAAAGTAGACGTGCCGTTTTGTCCAAAATCAAAACGGCATACCCAACTCTGCGATCGGTCACCATCATCACTACTTGTCACTATCATCATTAATATCATCAGCACTACTTCTATTATAAAGTAGACGTGCCGTTTCGCCCAAAATCAAAACGGCATACCCAACTCTGCAATCGGTCACCATCATAACTACTAGTCACTATCATCATTAATATAATTAGCACTACTACTATTATAATCATCGCTACTACTCTCATCATAATTAATACTACTCTTATTATCACTACTACTCTCATCATAACTACAACTTTTACCATCATCACTACTTCTTACCAACATCACTAATACTGTCACCTTCATCTTACAATCATCATTACTACTGTCACCATCATAAATACTATTATGACCATCATCACTACTACTAGTAGTCACCATCATATCTACTACTGTTATCATCACTACCATCAATCACTACTGTTATCATTATTACTAAATCTATAACCATCATCATATCTACTACTGTCACCATCATATCTACTACTGTCATCATCATCACTACTGTCATCATCATCACTACTATTATCACCATCATCACTACTATCACCATCATCACTACTATCACTATCAATCCCACTATTACTACCATCACTTCTAATGCCAACTAAACTAACTTAGCCTAGCAAATGCGTAGCGAGATGTTTTCGCCCCCAGAATGAATGCGTTCTTAGAGCTCACCATTGCTGGGTTGGGGGGGGGTAAAACCATATTTTGGACTTAAAATCATAACTATTACATACAGTCAAAAAATCTTTTTTGACTGACCGTCGCATTCACGCACCGAATGTTCGTTAGAAGTTTGTGTGAAAATCTGTCGAACGGTCTAGGAGGAGTTTTCGGAAAGACAGACATACGTCTCACTATTATCATCACATCTGAGACATGTGTATGATGTGTGGGAATAGGTACAGGGTGGGAGTCCTGAAGAGGGGGAGGGGGGGGGGGGGGAAACACTTTTGGACCTAAGATCAAACTATTGCACAAATTCAAAAAATATTTTTTTAATTACCGTCGCATTCACGCACCGAAGGTTCGTGTGAAGTTTGGTGAAAATCCGTCAAACGGTCTAGGAGTTCTCAGACAGACAGACAGACAGACGGACAGACAGACAGACAGACATTTCGGTTAGCATGTACCACTATACGGGGGGCGATACCACTCTGCTTATGCACAGTTGATTATGAGGACTGTATATTATGGCTAACATTATACGATTTGACTTATCTTTGAAAGGCACTCTAGTAATAAAGTAGATGTGCCGTTTTGCCCAAAATCAAAACGGCATACCCAACTCTGCGATGGGTTACCATCATCACTACTAATACAATCATCAATCACAATCATCACTACAACTGCCACAATTATCACGACTACTGTCATTATCACTACTACAATTACAATAATCACTACTACTGTCACCACTGTCACTACCATCTTAATCACTACAATTATCATTGATACTACAACTATCAACCATCATTACTACTATCATCACCACCATCTTACAATCACCATTACTACTGTCACCATCATCACTACTAATGCCATCAATCTTCATCATCACAACTATTGTAATCATTACTACAACTTTCACCATCATCACTACTACTCACCATCATCACTAATACTCACACCATCATCACTACTGTCATTACTATCACTACAACTATCATCATTACTTGTCACCATCATCACTACTACTAGTACTGTCACCATCATATCTACTACTGTCACCATCATATCTACCATCATCACTACAGTCATCATCATCAATACAACTACAACCATCATCATTACTATGCCCCTGCCTCTGCCCCATCACCGCCGCCACCACCACCATCATAAAACAAGCCTGTCGCATCATCATTGTAGTTCTATATATACCGCGAGATTAAATTTGGATGTTTATACGAAGTGTTTGTTTACCAATAACACTGACTCCAGTATATTCACTATAATTAGGTTATACATTTTGAATCCTAACCTGTTTAACCCCCTTTGTACCGGCGGCGTCATTTTATTTTTATCCTTGCTATATTTAGAAGATTTTGTGCAGCTTAATTAGGATATGTGGTAGGTAAAAAGGGTTTAGTGAGATAATTCGATGCATGTTTATTGGTGGAGGCCCTATTTAAACTATGATTGTCTAATAGTAGCCAGAATAAAATAAAAAAAACGTCGCTGGTACAGCAGGGGTTAACTAAAAATAAAGTAGACGTGCCATTTCGCCCAAAATAAAAACGGCATACCCAACGTTGCGATGGGTCACCATCATCACTACTAATCACTATCACCATTACTATCATCAGCTCTACTACTATTAGTCATCACTATTACTCTTACCATCATCACTACTACTCTCATCATCACTACTACTGTCATCATCACTACAACTTTCACCATAATCACTACTACTCACCGTCATCACTAATACTGTCACCATCATCACTACTGTCATCATTATCACTACAACTATCATCATTGCTTGTCACCATCATCACTACTATTATGACCATCATCACTACTACTAGTACTGTCACCATCATATCAAGTACTGTAATCATCATCATCACCACCATCATCACTGCTGTCCCTAACGGGGCACACACACACAGAACGCCATCATCATTGCTTGGGAATAGGTACAGGGTGGGGGGTCCTGAGGGGGAGGGTCGGGGGCGGGGGGGGGGGCAATATTTTAGACCTAAAATCATAACTTGCACAAATTTAAAAAAAATCAAACTTCTGTGTGTGCGCCCCTACGGGGCACACACACACACACAGGGAATAGGTACAGGGTGGGCGGTGGGGGTCCTGAAGGGGGGGAAAACAATTTTTTGGACCTAAGATCATAACTATTGCACAAATTCAAAACACAAATGTGTAATTACCGTCGCATTCACGCACCGAAGGTTTGTGTGAAGTTTGGTGAAAATCTGTCAAACGGTCTAGTAGTTCTCGGACAGACAGACAGACAGACATTTCGGTTAGCATGTAGCACTATACGGGGGGCGATACCACTCTGCTTACGCAGAGTTGATAAATAAATATATCAAAAATTAACCACATCGCCTTAACCTAGCCTAGCTTTGGTGGACGAAATATACAGTATTACAAGTAGTATATATTATATAGTGTAGGTAGCATTACTTGTCTAAACATGTAGACACGAACCAATAATGGCAACCACCCTCTCTGGCCGAGGTCCTTAGGTATTCCATAGACTAAATAAATTACAAAACAAAAAATACGCCTGCACAACTGATCGAGAGAGTGAGAGTGAGAGTGAGAGAGTGAGAGAGAGAGAGAGAGAGAGTACAAAGGAGTACAAAGGAAATCAAGCAACAACATATCTAGTGACCCTTCTAGGTTGCTTGTCCTCCAAAACACTGAGGATCAAGTGTCCAAACAGTGGTTTAGAGTGGGTAAGGGAACATTGGAAAGGGAACTACTGCCCTGCCACTAACGTGGCAGGACTAGGAAGTTAGTAGGGGACATATGGGTTAGTAACTGAGGGGAGGATAAAGTTATTCATTTACAAACGCAGTCAGTCGCGGGTTTGATGCGAGATATTTGTCTAGGCGAAATTTAAATGAATCAACGGTGCTGCAGTCTATAACGTCTCGGGGAAGCCCATTCCACAAGTTGACAACTCGATTGAAGAAGAAATTCTTAGATTCGTGCGAGTTAAAAGATTTACCAATAATTTTGCAACCGTTTCCCCGCGTGTAATTAGATTGGTCGATAGTGAAGTACTTACTACAGTTCAGAGAGAGAGAGAGAGAGAGAGAGAGAGAGAGAGAGAGAGAGAGAGAGAGGAGGAAAGGCGGGAGTGGAGAGGGAGGGAGAGGAGGAGGTTGGCGTGGAAAGACATGGTGTGGAGGGGGCGGGGCGACTCATGCCAGGGTTACTAGGGGAAATTTGTCTACTTGAGGGATTTCTTTCTGGGCCCCTTTCTCCCTCATGTTAGCCTCATTGCTTTCGAGGTTTTAAGACGTTCGCCCCATTAAACTGAGGAGGGCAGATGGAGGCGGGCGGGGTGAAGGCAGTAGCTCCGGGGAGGGGGAGGGGGAGGCAGTCAAGTTGAAGGTGGTAAATGGAAAGCCGGCAGGAAAGAGAAAGAAAGGAGGTATAAAAGATGGGAAAGGAACACATTCAAAACACAAACAAATTTAAATTTCTATGAAAACATTTCACACTGATATTTGGTATTGATAAATACGTATTTATTAATACCAATGTTTTCATAGAAATTTATGTTTTTATGTTTTGTTCAAATATGTTCTAAGTATGTAGGCCAGATATCGTGAACTCTAACCTCTGTAACTCAAAAAGAGATATGGCAAATGGGCTGTATATTTCCACACCTTGGCTCACCCTTCCCAAACGGTAGATAATATTATATTAGCTGGATTCCTGTATTCGTTTGTGAGTTAGTGTTCAAGAGTGTTGGCCTACTTATTTGGAACAGAGTACATTGGCGAGGCTATTTACGGAGAAAAAGCGAGGGTTTGGGAGAACGGGGGAATAGAGGAAGAGATAGGTTGGATTGGAGGGAGGGAGAGTAAGAGGGAATGGTGGTGGAGGGGGGAATGAGTCCGGGAAGGAGGGGGGGGGGGGGGGACAATTGTAGGGAGTGAGGGAGGTTACCTAGCAACAAAGAAGCACACGTGGCAAGATGGACGGGTAAGATCCTGTGTAGTGGGGAGAACGATATTTCATGTGCCTATTTACTAATAGTCAAGGAAATGGGTGCAAGAATTGCTCACAAGGTGATACAAGCATGAAACTTCCCGGAAATGTTCACAAGGACCTACTTTACAATTTCAGAGCAGGAGCCACCTAACCTAATCTAGTATATTAGTAGACTATTTATGAATGTAAAATGTAAACATATATTGTAACATTACCAAATTATTGAGATATAATTAAAGGTACAGAATTATACCGATGGACGATATAAACCCAAATGTCACCAAGTAGGAGAACCACACTCACCCTCCGGCACCTCTCCTGTCCCTTCCTCCTTCCTCAGTGCCTCCTCACGAACAGCTCCAGCGCCGCACACATTACGAAACTCGAACACACACACGAATATTACGAAGGAACCGCACGACGCACGTACTACCGCACACTAGGGAAGCCAACTCGAAAGTGTGTGTGAGTGAGGGAGGGACCAAGGACCATATTCTTTAACCTCACTATAGTGAACTGCCAAGCATTGCCAAACGAAATGAGTAGAAATAATTGCAATGTTTAGGAAACGTGGGATATCAGTCTATTTTTCATAAACTAACACTCACTCTCTTACTCACGGTATAGTAACATAAGGAGGTAGACGCATGGCGGTAGTATTGGAACCACGACAGTCACTTGTTTGGGCCTCCGTGACGTCCACTCAATGACTCTTGTGTACGTCTCCCTAGCCTAAATATGGTGTTCTAACAGGATCGGTATATTGCGTTTTCCACCGTAAATGTAAAGTGACATGGATAAACATAGACATATATAGTGTGACAGGACCCTAGTCTATTTGCTAAAGTTGTTATTGTTTGCATTTGAAGAATATATATACGGCTATGAGGTAGTATATAGCCGACGTCGCTTCAAATTTTACCGCGGAAATGCGATGATATTTGTTTCCACCTAATTACCTAATATGTAGAGTAACGTCGATTGATATCGATAATATTATTGTAGTAGGACCCAATCTACATGTTAGCATTGTTATTTGATATGTGTGTAGTTAATATGAAGAGATATTTCGAAGATGGTGATTTTCGATTCGTCGGTCGGGAGAAAAGCTAGGCCTAAACGGATTCTCGTTTATCCCTTGCTCAACTTCCTTTAAATTCACGTAGTTTGCTTCTGACATTCATCAACTTTCACCCAGTGAGGCGTGTGACGGTGTATGAAGGCCTAGGGAATGTAGAGAGATGATTTGTATAAGTATATGGCCAGCTAGAGGGAACATAGATTTCTACGAAGCGAAATGGTGGCTGGGACTCTGAGTGTGGGGAGGGGGGGGGGGGAGAAGAACGGACGGTGGTGCCCTCTGACGGCCAGAGAGAACACTATAGCGGAGCCAAACAAGCCACGATGGTATACGAATATTTCACTAAATATTCGCTTATAGAATAATCAACGTTATTCCGACAACTATATCTTATATTATGACGGTACCATGGTTGAGCGTGAAGTCACAAAATAAAAATAATTAATAAAAGTCTGTTTAGTGCTTTTTAGAAGCCTTTATGTATACGAGTTAAAGAATTCACTGCGTCTACCTTCTATTGTTACTATACCGTGCTCTTACTCTTCGTTCGATTTGGTAAAGAAAACGCTTTCCCAGATGTATTGAAAGAATCCTGCTTCGAGGTTCTGTGCACATTGAGAAGCAGGCAACCCAAGAGAGGCAGCACAGAGGATGTCGAGAAATATGCAACTAGGTATTTTGAAATAGAAAGCCACATTAGAACGCAGGGCAGGTAACACAGATGTAAGCTTATGTATGAATTGGAATAACTATCAGGAAATGTGTGGCCTACTCTGTACTGCTTCACCTGTGTTGTCACCTCTTTCACCTCTTTCCTACAAACAGATCCTTCTTAAACTGTACAAAACTGTGTAAATATAGGTAGAAAAATATTACATAGACGTCGCCGGCACAGAAGGGGTTAATGTGATAAAGGAATACGAGGAGCCCTAGAGTTAATAAGCAGTCAGAGGATGGAGAGTAAATGAGAGGAAGGAGCATAAGGAAGATAATTGATTGGGATTTTTTTTAATAGTGAGGATATTAGATCAGGAATGTTGAAGTCGTAGGTTAAGGCGCATTTGTGAGGAATCTTTGTGGGATTTAACCGGTATACCACTGACAACATTGAAATATATACGGTAGGAAACGCACACACACACACACACACACACACACACACACACACACACACACATCCACAGCCATTCCAACAGTACATAAAACACTTAACATGCATTTCACGCAATACATTCCCAGTTAAGGAGGCGCGATAATAATGAGCTTAGCTCGCATTGCGTGGATTCCCCTTGACGAACAAGTAACTGAGTAACACACACACACACACACACACACTTATAACTATATGATTAGGCAAAGGAAATATAATATTAACTAAACTGATTTTGATTAAATTGGTTTCTGACTCATTGACTGACATATAACCCAGCAATTACCACCAATCTAATAACACTATTTAATATTACACCATACGTAAATAATTCTGCACATGAATCAATCAATAATAACATACATTACGTAATATACCGTACGGGAATGCCCCTTTAGTATACAATAATTTTACCTATCAACCATATATAAAGTAAAATAATAATACACAAAAGAATATGGAAACGAATAAATATATAGGTTAATAAGTAATCTCTCTCTCTCTCGCTCTTTCTATGTAACTCTAACTCTCTCTCTCTGTCTCTCTCATAAATAATATTGATAATACTCAAGTTTGTGTAAACACCGCCACCCTCAATGAAACACAATACTAAAAAGAGAGGGCTACAGGGGGAAGCCATGTATCGGTTTTGGTTTTCAGTTTTTGTTATACTGCCTATATACAATTTTGAACGGTGAAATTCTTTTACAGGTGAGCCTGGAAGAGAGAGAGAGAGAATGAGTGAGTGAGTGTGTGTATGTGTGTGTGAATAGACATAGCCTAACCCCATTTAATTAAGTCTATAGCTTTACGAACTAAACAAACCCCACTCCTTTCCTCTATACAATTCCTGTGAAAGGCTGTAGCTGCTATAATCCTCAAATTTGTATCCATATACAGGTATATGTTATATTTTATTTATTTATCTATATATACAAATGTTTAAATTACTCATTATTCTGCGCTTCTTAATATAATAGTTCTATAATAATACTTATACTAATAATAATAATAATAATAATAATAATAATAATGTATGTATGTATATACTCAGGCACATAACCCATTGCTGGGGGTGGCCAACTCAAGACAGAGCCCGAAGAGACACAACAGTTAAAGTTCCAATTCTTAGGGTTCGGAACCACTTTCGTATTCCCTCACCCCTTTCTCTGTCTCGTCTAGTAGGTGAATTATACAAGGGGAGGAGGATTCCTAGCCCTCTGCCCCCAGAAGGAAAAGTAGGACAGTAATAAAGACAGACAAGTACGGCTAAGGTTGGGTAAAGGATGCCTAAATATTATTTGTCAATTAATTTCAATCCCACCCTCCTTTCCTACCTCGGTAACACTTGTACCCCAACTCCACAAACCATCACCCTCCCACCATCGCCTACTTCCACTCCCGTTTTCTCGCATCATAACTCTCCAGCCAGAAAGGGCACACAGGAGGTTCTCTGTGACTGAGTAGACGGGCTGAGGCGGCGTCTCTGTTTCATATGCTTGGAACTGCACATACGAGACGAGAGAGATTAATGGATAGATCGATCGATAGATATAGATAAATATATAGTTGCTTTGATAGATAGATAGATACATAGATAAAGAGGCAGACTAAACAAGAACAAAATACATGGCAAATAAACGATCGATAGAGATTGACAGAGATAGATAAAAAGCTAAATAGAGAAAA
>CM064520.1:16044144-16076644 GCA_032716605.1 Paralithodes platypus
GGGATATATAGGGTGTAGTGAGAGATGTAGTGTAGGGGATATATAGGTTGTAGTGAGAGATGTAGTGTAGGAGATATATAGGTTGTAGTGAGAGATGTAGTGTAGGGGATATATAGGTTGTAGTGAGAGATGTAGTGTAGGGGATATATAGGTTGTAGTGAGAGATGTAGTGTAGGAGATATATAGGTTGTATTGAGAGATGTAGTGTAGGAGATATATAGGTTGTAGTGAAAGATGTAGTGTAGGGGATATATAGGTTGTAGTGAGAGATGTAGTGTAGGGATATATAGGTTGTAGTGAGAGATGTAGTGTAGGGATATATAGGTTGTAGTGAGAGATGTAGTGTAGGGATATATAGGGTGTAGTGAGAGATGTAGTGTAGGGGATATATAGGTTGTAGTGAGAGATGTAGTGTAGGAGATATATAGGGTGTAGTGAGAGATGTAGTGTAGGGGATATATAGGGTGTAGTGAGAGATGTAGTGTAAGGATATATAGGTTGTAGTGAGAGATGTAGTGTAGAGGATATATAGGGTGTAGTGAGAGATGTAGTGTAGGGATATATAGGTTGTAGTGAGAGATGTAGTGTAGGTATATATAGGTTGTAGTGAGATATGTAGTGTAGGGATATATAGGTTGTAGTGAGAGATGTAGTGTAGGGATATATAGAGTGTAGTGAGAGATGTAGTACAAAGGAGTACAAAGGAAATCAAGCAACAACAGATCTAGTGGCCCTTCTAGGCTGCTTGTCCTCCAAAACACTGAGGATCAAGTGTCCAAACAGTGGTTTAGAGTGGGTAAGGGAAAATTGGAAAAGGAACTACTGCCCTGCCACTAACGTGGCAGGACTAGGAAGTTAGTAGGGGACATATGGGTTAGAAACTGAGGGGAGGATAAAATAAAGTTATTCATTTACAAACGCAGTCAGTCGCGGGTTTGATGCGATATATTTGTCTAGGCGGAATTTAAATGAATCAACGGTGCTGCAATCTATAACGTCTCGGGGAAGCCCATTCCACAAGTTGACAACTCGATTGAAGAAGACATTCTTAGATTCGTGTGAGTTAAAAGATTTACCAATAATTTTGCAACCGTTTCCCCGCGTGTAATTAGATTGGTCGATAGTGAAGTACTTACTACAGTTCATATTGTCGATGCCTTTGATAATTTTGAACACTTGAATTAAGTCACCTCTTAATCTGCGCTGGGTTAAAGGAAATAGATTTAATTCTCTAAGACGCTCTTCGTATGGTTTGTTCTTTAGGCTAGGTATCATTTTGGTAACTCTACGTTGAACTCATTCTAGCTTGTTTATGTCTTTTTGGTAATAAGGGCACCAGCATTGAACGCAGTATTCCAGAAGAGGGCGGACTAAGGAATTGTAAAGGGTTAGGATTACGTCTTTGGATTTATGCTCAAATGATCTGCCTATAAAGCCAATTATTTTGTTTGCCTTCTTAACAACTTCTGAACATTGTTGACTCGGTTTTAGGTTACTCGATATTGTTACTCCCAGATCGGTTTCTCTGTTTACATTCTTAAGCTGAGTGCCATTCATCGAATAGTTTGCTTTCTCATTTAGGTATCCGATATGTAGTACTTTACATTTATCCGCATTGAAACTCATTTGCCAAATTTGGGCCCAATGTGACAATTTATCTAGATTGTGTTGCATATCGTCAACTTGATCTTTTGAGAGTACGCTATTTGCAATTTTTGTATCGTCAGCAAATTTTGAGATTGTACAGGTGAGACCCTCATCTATGTCGTTGATGTAAATTAGAAAGAGAATTGGTCCTAGTACCGATCCCTGGGGTACCCCGCTACTTACATTGGTCCATTTAGATGCCTTACCGTTTATGACTACTCTTTGCTTTCTGTCGCTGAGCCAATTTTCTATCCATTTCAACACACCGTCTTGTATTCCATGCGCTTTTAGTTTTAGCAGTAAACGTTTGTGGGGAACTTTGTCAAAGGCCTTTTGAAAATCAAGGTATATAATATCTACAGCTTTACTCTCATCGTAGAGGTTGAGGATATCGTGGAAGGAGTCTAAGAGGTTTGTTAAACAGGAACGTTTTTTACGAAAGCCGTGTTCAGTATCTTTAAGTATGTTATTTTCCTCTAAGTGATTTACGAGTCTGTCTCTTATGACCGTTTCTAGCAATTTACATACAACTGAGGTTAAGCTAATTGGACGATAGTTACTGGGTAGGGATTTGCTGCCTTTTTTGAATATCGGTGTTACGTTGGCTATCTTCCACTGATCAGGCATAGTTCCAGACTGCAAGGATTTATTGAATAGTAATGTCAGTGGTTTAGAGAGCTCATCCTTAGCTTCCTTTAGAACTCTAGGCGAGATTGTATCAGGTCCAGGCGTTTTATTTACCTTGAGTTTATCTAAACAATTCAATACTTCTCTCTCTGTAACGGTGATATTGCTTAGAACATCTGAATTATCAATCTGAATCGGCGATGGTGTAGGGATATCACTGAGGTCTTCTGTTGTAAAAACTGATGCAAAGAAGGTATTGAGGGCATTACTCATTTGTACTTCGTCTTTGGTGTATTCTCCATTTTCATCGACTAACGGTCCAACAGTTGAAGTAACTACTTTTTTCTTTCTGATATAACTATAGAATTCTTTCGGGTTTGTTTTACTTTGATTCGCAATATGTAACTCTAGGGTCTTTTTACTTTGCTTAATTAACTTTTTGGCTTTGCGTCGTAGCTCTACAAATTTCACCCGTTCTTCGTCATTTTGTGAGGATTTTAATCTATCATTAGAATTTTTTTTAGCAAGCAGGCAGTTTGAAATATCTTTATTCCACCATTTGGGCTTATTATTATGGCCTGGACGCCGTATTTTCGATGGTATGCAGTAGTGTAGGGGACATAGGTTGTAGTGAGAGATGTTGTGTAGGGGATATATAGGTTGTAGTGAGAGATGTAGAGTAGGGGATATATAGGTTGTAGTGAGAGATGTAGTGTAGGGATATATAGGTTGTAGTGAGAGATGTAGTGTAGGGGATATATAGGTTGTAGTGAGAGATGTAGTGTAGGGGATATATAGGTTGTAGTGAGAGATGTAGTGTAGGGGATATATAGGGTGTAGTGAGAGATGTAGTGTAGGGGATATATAGGTTGTAGTTAGGGGATATAGGGTTGTAGTGTAGTGAGAGATGTAGTGTAGGGGATATATTGGTTGTAGTGAGATATGTAGTGTAGGGGGTATATAGGTTGTAGTGTAGGGGATATATAGGGTGTAGTGAGAGATGTAGTGTAGGGGATATAGGTTGTAGTGAGAGATGTAGTGTAGGGGGTATATAGGTTGTAGTGTAGGGGATATATAGGGTGTAGTGAGAGATATAGTGTAGGGGATATATTGGTTGTAGTGAGATATGTAGTGTAGGGGGTATATAGGTTGTAGTGTAGGAGATTATAGGTTGTAGTGAGAGATGTAGTGTAGGGGATATATAGGTTGTAGTGAGAGATATAGTGTAGGGGATATATAGGTTGTAGTGAGAGATGTAGTGTAGGGATATATAGGTTGTAGTAAGAGATGTAGTGTAGGGGATATATAGGTTATAGTGAGAGATGTAGTGTAGAGGATATATAGGTTGTAGTGAGAGATGTAGTGTAGGGGATATAGGTTGTAGTGAGAGATGTAGTGTAGGGGATATATAGGTTGTAGTGAGAGATGTAGTGTAGGGGATATAGGTTGTAGTGAGAGATGTAGTGTAGGGGATATATAGGTTGTAGTGAGAGATGTAGTGTAGGGGATATAGGTTGTAGTGAGAGATGTAGTGTAGGGGATATAGATTGTAGTGAGAGATGTAGTGTAGGGGATATATAGGTTGTAGTGCGAGATGTAGTGTAGGGGATATATAGGTTGTAGTGAGAGATGTAGTGTAGGGGATATATAGGTTGTAGTGCGAGATGTAGTGTAGGGATATATAGGTTGTAGTGTATGGGATATAGGTTGTAGTGCGAGATGTAGTGTAGGGGATATATAGGTTGTAGTGAGAGATGTAGTGTAGGTGATATAGGTTGTAGTGAGAGATGTAGTGTAGGTGATATAGGTTGTAGTGAGAGATGTAGTGTAGGGGATATAGGGTGTAGTGAGAGATGTAGTGTAGGGGATATAGGTTGTAGTGAGAGATGTAGTGTAGGGGATATATAGGTTGTAGTGAGAGATGTAGTGTAGGACATATAGGGTGTAGTGAGAGATGTAGTGTAGGGAATATAGGTTGTAGTGAGAGATGTAGTGTAGGGGATATAGGTTGTAGTGAGAGATGTAGTGTAGGGATATATAGGGTGTAGTGAGAGATGTAGTGTAGGGATATATAGGTTGTAGTGAGAGATGTAGTGTAGGGGATATATAGGTTGTAGTGAGAGATGTAGTGTAGGGATATAGGTTGTAGTGAGAGATGTAGTGTAGGGGATATATAGGTTGTAGTGAGAGATGTAGTGTAGGGGATATATAGGTTGTAGTGAGAGATGTAGTGTAGGGATATATAGGTTGTAGTGAGAGATGTAGTGTAGGGGATATATAGGGTGTAGTGAGAGATGTAGTGTAGGGGATATATAGGTTGTAGTGAGAGATGTAGTGTAGGGGATATATAGGTTGTAGTGAGAGATGTAGTGTAGGGGATATATAGGTTGTAGTAAAAGATGTAGTGTAGGGGATATATAGGTTGTAGTGAGAGATGTAGTGTAGGGGATATATAGGTTGTAGTGAGAGATGTAGTGTAGGGGATATATAGGTTGTAGTGAGAGATGTAGTGTAGGGGATATATAGGTTGTAGTGAGAGATGTAGTGTAGGGGATATATAGGGTGTAGTGAGATGTAGTGTAGGGGATATAGGTTGTAGTGAGAGATGTAGTGTAGGGGATATATAGGGTGTAGTGAGAGATGTAGTGAGAGATGTAGTGTAGGGGATATATAGGTTGTAGTGAGAGATGTAGTGTAGGATATATGTAGGGTGTAGTGAGAGATTTAGTGTAGGGGATATAGGTTGTAGTGAGAGATGTAGAGTAGGAGATATATAGGGTGTAGTGAGAGATGTAGTGTAGGGGATATAGGTTGTAGTGAGAGATGTAGTGTAGGGGATATATAGGTTGTAGTGAGAGATGTAGTGTAGGGTATATATAGGTTGTAGTGAGAGATGTAGTGTAGGGGATATAGGTTGTAGTGAGAGATGTAGTGTAGAGGATATATAGGTTGTAGTGAGCGATGTAGTGTAGGGGATATATAGGTTGTAGTGCGAGATGTAGTGTAGGGGGATATAGGTTGTAGTGAGAGATGTAGTGTAGGGGATATATAGGTTGTAGTGAGAGATGTAGTACAAAGGAGTACAAAGGAAATCAAGCAACAACAGATCCAGTGACCCTTCTAGGTTGCTTGTCCTCCAAAACACTGAGGATCAAGTGTCCAAACAGTGGTTTAGAGTGGTTAAGGGAACATTGGAAAGGGAATTACTGCCCTGGAACTAATGTCCGTGGCAGGATTAGGAAGTTAGTAGGGGACAGATGGGTTAGTAACTGAGGGGGGGATAAAATAAAGTTATTCATTTACAAACGCAGTCAGTCGCGGGTTTGATGCGAGATATTTGTCTAGGCGGAGTTTAAATGAATCAACGGTGATGCAGTCTATAACGTTTTGGGGAAGCCCATTCCACAAGTTGACAACTCGATTGAAGAAGAAATTCTTAGATTCGTGCGAGTTAAAAGATTTACCAATAATTTTGCAACCGTTTCCCCGCGTGTAATTAGATTGGTCGATAGTGAAGTACTTACTACAGTTCATATTGTCGATGCCTTTGATGATTTTGAACACTTGAATTAAGTCGCCTCTTAATCTGCGCTGGGTTAAAGGAAATAGATTTAATTCTCTAAGACGCTCTTCGTATGGTTTGTTCTTTAGGCTAGGTATCATTTTGGTAACTCTACGTTGAACTCGTTCTAGCTTGTTTACATCTTTTTGGTAATAAGGGCACCAGGATTGAACGCAGTATTCCAGAAGAGGGCGGACTAAGGAATTGTAAAGGGTTAGGATAACTTCTTTGGATTTATGCTCAAATGACCTGCCTATAAAGCCAATTATTTTGTTTGCCTTCTTAACAACTTCTGAACATTGTTGACTCGGTTTTAGGTTACTCGATATTGTTACTCCCAGATCGGTTTCTCTGTTTACATTCTTAAGCTGAGTGCCATTCATCGAATAGTTTGCTTTCTCATTTAGGTATCCGATATGTAGTACTTTACATTTATCCGCATTGAAACTCATTTGCCAAATTTGGGCCCAACATGACAATTTATCTAGATTGTGTTGCATATCGTCAACTTGTTCTTTTGAGAGTACGCTATTTGCAATTTTTGTATCGTCAGCAAATTTTGAGATTGTACAGGTGAGACCCTCATCTATGTCGTTGATGTAAATTAGAAAGAGAATTGGTCCTAGTACCGATTCCTGGGGTACCCCGCTACTTACATTGGTCCATTTTGATGCCTTACCGTTTATGACTACTCTTTGCTTTCTGTCGCTGAGCCAATTTTCAATCCATTTCAACACACCGTCTTGTATTCCATGCGCTTTTAGTTTTAGCAGTAAACGTTTGTGGGGAACTTTGTCAAAGGCCTTTTGAAAATCAAGGTATATAATATCTACAGCTTTAATCTCATCGTAGAGGTTGAGGATATCGTGGAAGAAGTCTAAGAGGTTTGTTAAACAGGAACGTTTTTTACGAAAGCCGTGTTGAGTATCTTTAAGTATGTTATTTTCCTCTAAGTGATTTACGATTCTGTCTCGTATGACCGTTTCTAGCATTTTACATACAACTGAGGTTAAGCTAATTGGACGATAGTTACTGGATAGGGATTTGCTGCCTTTTTTGAATATCGGTGTTACGTTGGCTAGCTTCCACTGATCGGGCATAGTTCCAGACTGCAAGGATTTATTGAATAGTAATGTCAGTGGTTTAGAGAGCTCATCCTTAGCTTCCTTTAGAACTCTAGGCGAGATTGTATCAGGTCCAGGCGTTTTATTTACCTTGAGTTTATCTAAACAATTCAATACTTCTCTCTCTGTAACGGTGATATTGCTTAAAACAGGTGAATTATCAATCTGAATCGGCGATGGTGTAGGGATATCACTGAGGTCTTCTGTTGTAAAAACTGATGCAAAGAAGGTATTGAGAGCATTACTCATTTGTTCTTCGTCTTTGGTGTATTCTCCATTTTCATCGACTAACGGTCCAACAGTTGAAGTAACTACTTTTTTCTTTCTGATATAACTATAGAATTCTTTCGGGTTTGTTTTACTTTGATTCGCAATATGTAACTCTAAGGTCTTTTTACTAAAATTAATTAACTTTTTGGCTTTGCGTCGTAGCTCTACAAATTTCTGCCGTTCTTCGTCATTTTGTGAGGATTTTAATCTATCATTAGCACATTTTTTAGCAAGCAGGCAGTTTGAAATATCTTTATTCCACCATTTGGGCTTATTATTATGGCCTGGACGCCGAGTTTTCGATGGTATGCAGTCTTGCACTGCTTTTAGGTAAGTGGCTTCGAATAACTTCCAAGATGTATTTATGTCGTTATTGTGAATTAAAAAGCTCCAGTCAGTTTCTTTAAACATAGCTCTAAGTTTATGGAAGTTTGCTTTCTTGAAATTAGGGACTTTTTCGATGCTACTATTTGGTTCGTTACTAGTAAACTTTAAAGTGAAAGTTATCGTATGATGGTCGCTGTTACTGAATTCATCACCAACATTCAAATTCTCTATTAATTCTTCTTTTGTTGCAAGTACAATGTCAAGAACGTTATTACCACGGGTCGGCGTTCCAACAAATTGATAAAGCGAACTCTCTTGCAAGTTCGTATACAAGTCATGTCCGGAGTGTGAAGTAAGAGTATCGCCCCACTTGGTCACAGGTAAATTAAAGTCACCAAAAATTACGGTATCTTGTGAGTTACTTACATCTGCAATTTGTTCGTAAATTTCTCGGTCAGTTTGCACTGATTGAGCTGGAGGTCTGTATATTAATGCAAGTATTATTTTGGTACCTTTATTATTCTTTATTAGCACAAAAGATGCGTCGACGTTCACAATTTGAGGTTTTGACAAGAGGGTAGGGTTAAGACTTTCTTTGATATAAAGTAAAACGCCACCTCCATTTCGATTTATTCGGCTTTTCTCAAACATTACATAACCGGGAAGTGAATACTCTGCTAAAAAGTCTCTATCTTCTGTATTGAGCCAAGATTCTGTTATGCCAATCACATCATAATTTTCTGTAAACACTATCTCTTCTAAATCTGAAAATTTATTGCGTATGCTACGAGCGTTTGCATAGAAAACCTTTAAATTTGTTATTTTAGAACTCACGGAACGCGCTTTAATAATATTTTTGGTTCTTGTCAGATCTACATTTATGTTCATGGCTGTCCTCGGTCCTCGCTGTCTCCGGTCCTTATCGCTGGTGGTCCTCGGTTGCCTCTGCGTTTTTCTTGGCGTGTGTAGGGGATAGTGTAGTGTGTAGTGTAGGGGATATAGGTTGTAGTGAGAGATGTAGTGTAGGGGATATATAGATTGTAGTGAGAGATGTAGTGTAGGGGATATAGGTTGTAGTGAGAGATGTAGTGTAGGGGACATATAGGTTGTAGTGAGAGATGTAGTGTAGGGGATATAAGTTGTAGTGAGAGATGTAGTGTAGGAGATATACAGTAGGCTGTAGTGAGAGATGTAGTGTAGGACATATAGGTTGTAGTGAGAGATGTAGTGTAGGACATATAGGTTGTAGTGAGAGATGTAGTGTAGGAGATATACAGTAGGCTGTAGTGAGAGATGTAGTGTAGGACATATAGGTTGTAGTGAGAGATGTAGTGTAGGACATATAGGTTGTAGTGAGAGATGTAGTGTAGGACATATAGGTTGTAGTGAGAGATGTAGTGTAGGACATATAGGTTGTAGTGAGAGATGTAGTGTAGGGGATATAGGTTGTAGTGAGAGATGTAGTATAGGGGATATAGGTTGTAGTGTAGAAGATATAGGGTGTAGTGAGAGATGTAGTGTAAGGGATATAGGTACAGTATACAAAAACAAATAGGGATTTAGGGAAGAAGGGATCTGCCTCGTAAGGGCCAATAGTCCTTCTGCAGATTTCCATTTGTCTTATCTTCTTAACAATATTTAGATTGGGATGAAATCACTTGCGTCTGAAACGACTGGTTGCCTTTAATACTCTCATCCCTCCACATTCCCTGATAATCCTCTTAATTCTAACTTTTATGTTCACACACATACTCTCTCTCCCTCACACATACTGGATTTCGTGTGCATTTAGATTCACACACACACACACACCTCTCTCTCTCTGTATATATATATATATACTGTATACAGTATATGCACCCATTCCTACACATAGACTACATACTTTTTCACTCAGCCCTTCCCTTTCACTCTACCAGACAGTACCAGTGGTTCCCAAAGTGGGCGGTACCGCCCCCCTGTGGGCGTTGGAAGGATTCAGGGGGGCGGTAAGGAAAAAGGGGCCGGAAGGGGGGCGCCGGTAGGACATCACAACCAATCCAAAAATATTCTGGTATTGAGAATTTCAAATTTTGGTATTAATGAATCTCTAAAGACGTACTATTATTATCAATGTCCATACATCAGCAACCAAACAATCTTAAAACTATATAGAGGACGAACTTGTTTAACTTCAAAATGACATTGAGCTAAGACCAAAGTTCAGAAAATCATATAAAGATTTTTGGTTGCAAACAGGAATTTCTGACCGCTACCCTGTACTGTTGAACAAAGTTAAGATGTTCTTTATTGCATTGCCAACATCATATTTAGTAGAACGGGGCTTCAGTGCAGTTGTCCAGCTTCTTTCCAAACAACGAAACAGACTGAAAATTACTGAACGTGGGGATCTAAGACTTCTTCTCAGTGACTTAAAGCCTGATGTTGAGAAGTTGGTATCTCTGCACCAAGCCCATCCTTCCCATTAACACTGATATACAGGTGGGATGTAAATTTGTAGCCTCATTTTTTTAATTGTACTGCAGCACAAATTCCCCAGGCATTGGGGGTGACTTTAAAGCAGAACAGGCCTACCTCAAATGGGAAGAAGTAGAGGGGAAAGTGCAGAATTAATTGTTTTACTATTAAAATTCTACTGCTTATTTTCTGCTGTATTATCGTTAAGTTACCATTACTTATGTTTATGAAAAGTTTTTTTTTTTTTTTTTTTTTTTTTTTTTTTTTTTGCTAACTTAATGAACTCGTCCAAACCATGTATTATTTGCGAAATATATACTAGTATTTACAGTTTTTGCTATTAATTCGCATTATACCCGTTACGTAGTTACAGGTTGTATTCGGTTGTTTGTGTTTGTGTGGGTGGGAGCCAAGGGGGCGGCAGTCCAAAAAAGTTTGGGAACCACTGCCTACACAATATTCACTGTTTAAGTTTTCTTTTCTTTCTGCTTACACTTTGTTCACACTTTATTTTCTGCAACCACCACATTCCCTCGTTACTTGTGCCCTTACTTACACTCTTACTTCCAACTACCCGTTTCCTTTTCTGTATCTTTCCTAAATATTGTCTTATACATTGAGTACGGTATATATAAAATCACTCTAAATATAAAGTAATCACTGTTAAAAATCGAAAAAAATATACAGGTGACCATAAAACAAATAATTATACAAATATGTTCACACCTTTATGATTTAGCACCTGTCACTGGAATTCTATGTCTTATTAAAGATCTAAAAACTAATTGACATATTATCTGGACTTTGCCTCAAAATTACATATATATTCATGAATCGCTATACAATCCTTGAGTTAATGCATGAAGGGAAAATAGTATGAATGAATGAGTTACTTTTCCTTTTCCTTTTCGAATTATTATGATCAACTAACTGCACCATAGCAACCTATTCTTGTAGGTCAATTACACTATTTTCACTTCCATTCATAACAAAAAAAAGTGGATGGGAGTTTATGTAAGGAGATGTACATACCTTCAGATGATGTTACTGTGACGACGGGAGAGAGACTATGTTCACATTTCTGAAACAAAATATACATAATTATATATGTACATATACTGTGTATATACCTGTATATATATATATATATATATATATATATATATATATATATATATATATATATGTAGTATAGTATATGAACACAATTTAAATGTTAATCTTCGAAAGCTCCCTATTACGTTCATAAATAATATTTCATAGCAAGTGAAAAGGTTAGGCATAAAATATAACGTAAAACATTTGCTCAAAAGGGAAAGAGAAGGATTTCATTAAAAGGTACCGGTACTACAGCGATGAATATTAATAGGCGGAAGGTGTCCTGTAGGTGGGATGGCAGGGGTAGGGATTATACACATTCTTCTAAAGGGAGAGTACAGGCAACTTCTTTATAGGTAGCTCTATGAAGCAGTCGTTTAAGGGGGATGTAGTCCCTTTTTCTGGAACCCCTTCTCCCTCATGTATAGCATATTAGTTTTGAGATTTCAAGACGTTCGATCCATTAGTTTGGCGATTTTGAGACCTTTCGCCCCATATCTTTGCCAATATGAAGACCTTTCGTGCCATTTAGGTGTCAATTTTTTCCTGGCAAGCGTTAGCGAGCCTGTAAATTTAGAAGGAACCGACCTTTGGCCGGAAAATTTGTCTAGCGAAAATGTACACATTTATCTTGAAAGGGAGTCTAGGGGGTGTTGTTTTAAGCTTGATAGAGGTCTAGCAACGAAACTCAAAAATAAATATATTAATATAAATATATATACCAAAAAAACAAGCACTAGCCTACCCCCTTAATTGGTCATGGCCTTCAATCATCAACAAGGCTTTGAATATGCTCGGGACCGGCCGCGTATATATTTTGGAAACTAACTTTATCTCGGTAAAATCTGATTTCCATTGTACACCACGAATGCATTATAGTTTTTAGATCCCAATAACATATTGAAATATATTTTTTTTAACAGTTATTAATTGACCGTATATATAAGAGTGTTTCACTCTAAAATGGCTCAGCCATTGCCATTTTTCAAACATGTATAACCAAATGTATTTGCATTTTGGCTTAAAATAAATATTTCGGGGCTATTGTGCACTGGTATCAACGACTAAACAAATAGTATATTTTGTTACAAGAGATCATTACTGTATATATATATATATATATATATATATTATATATATATATACCGGTATATATATATATATATATATATACCGGTACAGGGTGTCCCAGAAGGAAAGGACATAACTTTGGGAAATTATAGAACAATGTATTCTAAGCATAAAATGTTCTATAACAAAAAGTCCAAATCTCAACTATTAAACAGATATTGAAGGTTTAATATAGTGACCTCCCCCGCATCACTGTAATGGAGTCTCCCATGTCAAATAGTTTCCAACTGGTCTAAAGTGAGCTAATATGTCTATAATCAGTTTGCAACTTACAGAATTATAGTATCTTTATAATAACATGGTAAAATAATTACAGAAAGATGGAGGTGTGGTAGAGATTAGGACAGCTAGGCCAGCCTTATGGGGAAATACTGAAGAAAATACCATTTTCAACATGCAATATTTCTTAACCGGTCGAGATTTGGAATATTTCTTATGGAACATTTTAGGCTTAGAATACCTTGTTCTATAATTTCCCAAAGTTAAGCCCTTTCCTCCTGGGACACCCTATATATATATATATATATATATATATATATATATATATATATATATATATATTAGGAGGGGAGAGGGGTACCCTGACCAGGATTCAAACCCACTCACCCCAGGTATATTTGGGAGATCTGGGCACCGTAGCCACTCGGCCATGAGTGGATAATTATAAGGAAAGCAACCTTAGTTCTTATTTGAAGAACAAGGTTATAGTCTCGTGGAGGACAGGCAAAACACAGAACAAACACAAAACATAGAGCACACACAAAACACCCTTTAAAGGGACATATTTATTTATTTATATATATATTTATTTATTTATATATTTAGTTAGTTAGTTACTTACTTAGTTTCCTCCATCGACATCCAAAAAGCTTAAAAAATACCCCCAAAAGTCACATTCAAGGTAAATGTTTGAATTTTTCAGTAGAAAAATCCTCCTTAATTGTAGGCTCCCTACCGCTCGCCAGGAAGAAATCGATACCTACATGGCAGGTAGAGTCGTATAATTTACAGAGAAATGGGACGAAAGCTTTTAAAATCGACAAACTAATGATACAAACGTTTCAAGTCCCAAAATGAATGGGGCTAAACATGAGGAAGAAGGGGGTCCCTAAAAAAACACCTTAAAATAGACATAACATGGTTAAAACACGGAGACACAGGTTTAAAACATGGCCACTGTGCAAAACAAAACAAGGCACGACTCTCCCCAAAATGGCTGGAGGGATTAGGAAGTGAAAGGGGTGCAAGTGAAGAAGGAGGAAAAAAAGTAAAAACACACAAACAAGAGGAGGGCAGGGGAGAGGGGAAATACACGTTGACACCTAAGGCATGTGAAGAGGAAAGGAAGTGGGAAAACAGGGGAAAGAAGAACACCAACTTGTTATCAGAATATAAACGAGAGACAAGACTAAGAGAGCATGTATACATTTTTCTATACAAAATGTACAAATTTAACCTGCTGCCAAAAACATGTTTTTAAATATGCTTGATCGCTACCGCTCGCCAGGAAAAAATCGACACTTGGATGAGGATAAATGTCTTAAAACAGTAGGCTGAATGGGGCCGAATGGATACCACCCCGAGAGAGAGAGAGAATGAGAGAAAAAAACGAGGTGGGCCCCCTTAAGAGGAATAGCCTTGATAAAATATAATAAAGAACATAGCTATGACGAGAAGAAGAAAGAACAGGAAGAAGTAATAATTACAAAAAAATATATATAGAAACACATACAGTATAACCGAAAACAGAAGTCCGCCTTGAGAACAAATATATTAAAGAACAGAGAAGAGAAGACAAGAGAAAAGGAGACGAACTGAGAAAAGGGCAAAGGGAATAGCTACAAAAGACAATATAATAAAAACACATAACACCGAAATGAGAAATGAGTACGAATATAGGAAGAGGAACAACCTTGAGAAATATAATATAGACAGTATACCAAATATATTAAAGAAAACGTGCAAGGGAGAATAGGATAAACAAGAAGAAGCAAGGTAAAGACATTAATAAAGTAACCAGAGAAGAGATAATAAAGAACACATACACAAAGGGGAAGAGAATAAACAAGAAGAAGAAAGGTAACGACGACAATAAGGTAACCAGAGAAGAGATAATACAAAAACTCACACAAGGGAAAAGAGAATAAACAAGAGGCAAGGTAAAGACAATAATAAAGTAACCAGAGAAGGTATAATAAAGAAGATATACAAGGGAGAAAAGGATAAACAAGGAGAAGAAAAGGTAAAGACAATAATAAAGTAACCCGAGAAGGGATAATAAAGAACACATACAGGAGAGAATAGAATAAACAAGAGGCAAGGTAAAGACAATAATAAAGTAACCAGAGAAGGTATAATAAAGAACACATACAGGAGAGAATAAAATAAACAAGAGGCAAGGTAAAGACAATAATAAAGTAACCAGAGAAGGTATAATAAAGAACACATACAGGAGAGAATAAAATAAACAAGAGGCAAGGTAAAGACAATAATAAAGTAACCAGAGAAGGTATAATAAAGAACACATACAGGAGAGAATAAAATAAACAAGAGGCAAGGTAAAGACAATAATAAAGTAACCAGAGAAGAAATAATAAAGAACACATACAGGAGAGAATAGAATAAACAAGAGGCAAGGTAAAGACAATAATAAAGTAACCAGAGAAGAAATAATAAAGAACCGAAAGTGGCTTATCCGTGTTAAGGGGAGATTTGTAGTTATTTGTGTTTTATTTACTTATCATTATTTGTATTGTTCTCCTTAGATCACTATCAAACTTAATAAATACCGGTACCCCAAAGACCCCCCATCGAGATAAATTTGTAAAAATGCCCAGGCCAAAGGTTGGTTCCTCCTAACCTAAATGGCACGAAAGGTCTTAATATCGCCAAACTAATGGGGAGAATGTCTTAAAATCTCAAAGGTAATGAGGAAAAACCTCCCTTAATTGAGCAAGTGTAAACAAGACGAAACAAGATAAAAAAGAGGATTATTAAGAAAAATCTGGTAAATTGGTAGCATGAGAAGACGCCGAGGAGAGAGAGAGAGAGAGCGTACAAGGGAGTGAAAAGGAAATCAAGCAACAACAGTCCTAGTGACCCCTCTATGCTGCTTGTACTCCAAAACACTGAGGATCTAGTGTCCAAACAGTGGTTTAGAGTGGGTATGGGAACATTGGAAAGTGAACTACTGCCCAGGAACTAATATCCGTGGCAGGATTAGGAAGTTAGAAGGGGACAGATGGGTTAGTAACATAACACAGTTATAAGTGATCTTTCGTATATCTGGGAAAAAGAGAGTAGCGTCTTAGTAATATATATACGCAATAATCCTTGATGAATTTGAGGGGGGGGTTAAAAATATTAATTTACAAACGCAGTCAGTCACGGGTTTGATGCAAGATATTTGTCTAGGCAAAGTTTAAAAGAATCAACGGTGATGCAGTCTACAATGTTTCGGGGAAGCCAATTCCACAAGTTGACAACTCGATTGAAGAAGAAATTCTTAGATTTGTATGAGTTAAAAGATTTACCAATAATTTTGCAACCGTTTCCATGCGTGTAATTAGATTGGTCGATAGTGAAGTACTTACTACAGTTCATATTGTCGATGACTTTGATGATTTTGAACACTTGAGTTAAGTCGCCTCTTAATCTGCGTTGGGTTAAAGGAAATAGATTCAATTCTCTAAGACGCTTCTCGTATGGTGTGATCTTTAGCCTAGGTATCATTTTGGTAACTCTACATTGAACTTGTTCTAGCTTGTCTATATCTTTTTGGTAATAAGGGCACCAGGATTGAACGCATTATTCCAAAAGAGGGCGGACTAAGTAATTGTAAAGATTTAGGATAACTTCTTTGGATTTATTATCAAATGACCTGCCTATAAAGCCAATTATTTTGTTTGCCTTCTTAACAACTTCTGAACATTGTTGACTCGGTTTTAGGTTACTCGATATTGTTACTCCCAGATCGGTTGCTCTGTCTACAATCTTAAGCTGAGTGCCATTCATTGAATAGTTTGCTTTCTCATTTCGGTATCCGATATGTAGTACTTTACATTTATCCACATTGAAACTCACTTGCCAAATTTGGGCCCAACATGACAACTTATCTAGATTGTGTTGCATATCGTCAACTTGTTCTTTTGAGAGTACGCTATTTGCAATTTTTGTATCGTCAGCAAACTTTGAGATTGTACAGGAGAGACCCTTATCTATGTCGTTGATGTAAATTATAAAGTGAATTGGTCCTAGTACCGATCCCTGGGGTACCTCGCTACTTACATTGGTCCGTTTAGATGCCTTACCATTTATGACTACGGTACTCTTTGCTTTCTGTCGCTGAGCCAATTTTCTATCCATTTCAACACACCGTCTTGTATTCCATGCGTTTTTAGTTTTAGCAGTAAACGTCTGTGGGGAACTTTATCAAAGGCTATTTGAAAATCAAGGTATATATATAATATCTACAGCTTTACTCTCATCATAGAGGTTGAGGATATCGTGGAAGAAGTCTAAGAGGTTTGTTAAGCAGGAGCGTTTGTTACGAAAGCCGTGTTGAGTATCTTTAAGTATATTATTTTCCCTCTAAGTGATTTACAAGACTGTCTCTTATGAGTGTTTCTAGCATTTTACATACAACTGAGGTTTTTAAACTAATTGGACGATAGTTACTGGGTAGGGATTTGCTGCCTTTTTTTAACATCGGTGTTACGTTGGCTGGCGAGCTTCCACTGATCAGGCATAGTTCCAGACTACAAGTATTTTTTGAATAGCAATGTCAGTGGTTTGGAGAGCTCATCTTTAGCTACCTTTAGAACTTTGGGTGAGATTGTATCAGGTACAGGCGTTTTATTTACCTCGAGTGTATTTAAACATTGCAATACTTCTCTCTCTGTAATAATGATATTGCTTAGAACATCAGAATTATCAATTTGAATTGGCGATGCTGTAGGGATATCACTGAGGTCTTCTGTTGTAAAAACTGATGCAAAGAAGGTATTGAAGGCATTACTCATTTGTACTTCGTCTTTGGTGTATTCTCCATTTTCATCGACTAACGGTCCAGCATTTGAAGTAACTACTTTTTTCTTTCTGATATAACTATAGAATTCTTTTGGGTTTGGGTTCCTTTGATTCATAACATGTAAGTTCAGGGGCTTTTTACTTTGCTTAATTAACTTTTTGGCTTTGTAGAACTATGACAGTTCTACAAATTTCACCCATTCTTCGTCATTTTGTGAGGATTTTAATCTATCATTAGCAATCTTTTTAGCAAGCAAACAGTCTGAAATCTCTTTATTACACCATTTGGGCTTATCATTATGGATTGTACGCCTTATTTTCGATGGTATGCAATATTGCACTGCTTCTAGGTAAGTGGTTGCAAATAATTCCCATGATGTATTTATGTCGTTATTGTTATTTAGAAAGCTCCAGTCAGTTTCTTTAAACATAGCTCTAAGTGTACGGAAGTTTGCTTTCTTGAAATTAGGGACTTTCTTGATGCTGCTATTTGATTCGTTAATAGTAAACTTTAAATTGAAAGTTATCGTACGATGGTCGCTGTTACTGAATTCATCACCAACATTCAAATTCTCTATTAATTCTTCTTTTGTTGCAAGTACAAGGTCAAAGATGTTATTACCACAGGTCGGCGATCAAACAAATTGATAGAGCGAACTCTCTTGCAAGTTCGCATACAAGTCATGTCCGGAGTGTGAAGTAAGAGTATTGCCCCACTTGGTCACAGGTAAATTAAAGTCGCCAAAAATTATGGTATCTTGCGAGTTATTTACATCTGCAATTTGTTCGTAAATTTCTCGGTCAGTTTGCACTGAATGAGCTGGAGGTCTGTAAATTATTATTATTATTATTATTATTAGTATTATTATTATTATTATTATTATTGTACCTTTATTATTCTTTATTAGCACAAAGGATGTGTCAACATTCACAATTTGAGGTTTTGACAGAAGGGTTGGGTTAAGACTTTCTTTGATAAAAAGTAAAACGCCACCTCCATTTTTATTTATTCGGCTATTCTCAAACATTACATAACCGGGAAGTGAATACTCTGCTAAAAAAGTCTCTGTCTTCTGTATTGAGCCAAGATTCTGTTATGCCAAATACTGTATGTCATAATTTTCTGTAAACACTAGTTCCTCTAAATCGTAAAATTTATTGCGTATGCTATGAGCATTAGCATAGAAAACCTTTAAAGTTGTGGTTTTAGAACTCACGGAACGCTCTCTAATCGAATTTTTGGTTCTAGTCGGATTTACATTTACGTTCATGGCTGTCCCTGGCGGTCCTCGGTTGACTCTTTTTCTTTTCGAAAAATCCTTTACTGCGTCGTTTAGCAAGCGGCCAAACCTTGCTGCTTCCACCTGGTTTAGATGTACTCCGTCCTTCGAAAACAGATGATCTTCGTGGTAGAAGGCATCCCAGGTATTGACGAATCCAATGTCCTTCTCCTTGCACAAGTTAGCAAGTTGACGAATAATGCTGGTGGCTATATTGAAGAACCGGCTCTCTACTCCAATCCTTGGGACAATTCCTAATATTAAGATCCTGCAAGACTTTTCCTTATAAGACGTTATCAGCTTCCGGTACTTGAGCATAAGGTCTTCTGATCTGGTCTGCTGCACGTCATTGGATCCAACGTGGATGATGTACGCTGTGGTTGGCAGGGCTAGTCTGGACACTTCATTGATTGCAGCAAAAACGTCGTCCACACCACCACCCGGGATACAAAAGCGCTTCCTGGTCCCAGGTGCCCTGGCGCAGAACTCTGTGAGTTGGCCACGAACCATTGAGTCTCCAACCAGCCGAATTTCTTCCGTTTCCTCTTCGTCGTCTGAGTCCTCTAAAATCTTGAAATGGTTTTGGCACTTGGTGATGGGGATGATCTTCCTCGGAGTGGGTCGAATGTTGTTCCTCACGACACAGAAGTTGACCTGAGGGAAGGCCAAGTTGCTAGTTGATTCCTCCTGAGCCGCGTTGTTATTCGATTCTTCCGCAATCGGTGCTTCCATTGGGGTTGGTGCTGCAGCCGTCGGGCTGTTGGAAGTTGGTGTCGAAGCGCTGATTTTGGCAGTTGTTGACACTCCTATGTTGAAAGCTATGAATTCCTGGAGAGATTCAACCTTTATGGTGAGGGTGTTGATCTTGTTGTGAGCTTCCTCCAGTTTTGCTGACAAATCTTCATGGAGCTGGCAGAATCGGCAGATTTGAAGGTCAGCAACGGCGAACAAGGCAGCACCAAACCTACTGGCGCAGTTCGTACAGGTGCAAGGCATGGTGACAGTTACTCACTTCAGATCATTTCATTCACTTAAAAACACTTCACTCACTTTAAAACACTTCACTCGCTTCAGGTCACTTCACTTACTTTAATAGGCCACCAGAGTTGATAGCCTAACCAAAAACAAAAAATTTGAAATACACAGAAATAGTTTATCAGGGGTGATAGCCTAACCGAAAAAAAAAAAACTTTGAAATACGCAGATATAGGCCTCCAGGGGCGATATCCTAACCAATACGTAATAAATACGTAGCAATAGGCTGAGTAACAGAACTGCTGATGTTATCTTAAAACTTTACTTGTCATTAGTGAGACCTCATATGGATTATGCTGTTCAATTTTGGTGTCCTTTTTACAGAATGGAGAGAGTACAACATAGAATGACACAAATTATCCATAATATTAGAGGGGATATGATAGAGGTGTTCAAGTGGGTTGTTGTTGTTGTTGTTGTTCCCCAAGCTGCCTGGCCGAACAGCCCCAAGGCCCCGAGTAAGGCCAAGGCCATAAACGAGCGCCCCCACAGAACCCTCCCTGCCGACCACAATAAAGCCTGGGTGACCGAAGCCACTCCATGGCGGGGAGCTGAGAGGGTGCGTAAACGCCCGGGAAACCAAAGCCCCACCCAGGGCCCTGTGCCCCTCAGCAATTATGAAGAGAAAGTTGAGGGGCAAAGGAATAATGCGACGCTTTAGCTTCCAATCTTGGTAGATTGGGAAGTCAATCCACGGAAGAGACGCCGTCACTTGAGATCTAGAAAATATATAAGTAAAAGGAACAGTCAGAGAAAGCTATGGGTATGGCAGAGATCGCTCAGGTCTCACTCTCATAGACCAGCCCATCGCCAAGTGGGTTAGTGGGATTAATAAAGGGGACATGAAAAATGTACTAAAGATCAGTGATAGCGAAAGAACTCTAACAAATGGTTTCAAAGTAGATCAATTTCGCTTCAGAAAAGATATAGGCAAATATTAGTTTGGAAACAGTTATAGATAGGTGGAATAGGCTATCAAGTGCTATAGTGGGATCAAGAACGGTAAAGAGCTTTAAGATAAAATTAGATAGGCAAATGGACGATATGGAATGGGTGTGAGGGGGATCTGCCGGGTGTGGGCCAGTCAGCGCTCTGCAGACCTCAGTTTTCTGACCTCTGACCGTTTTGGTGAGGTCAGTCCTCATGGTGTAAGTGAGGTGGGCCTATAATTAGGTCTCATAATTAGGGTTAGGTGTGAGAGGGATATACCTTGTGTGGGCCAATCGGCTTTCTGCAGACTCCCTTTTTCTTATGTTCTTATGTTATGTTCTTATATATATATACACATATATATATATATATATATATATACCGGTATACATATGTATATATATACCGGTATATATAATACATATATATATATACTATATATATATTATACTGTATATATATATATATATATATATATATATATATATATATATATATATATACTGTATATACAGTATATATATAGTATATATATATATAGTATATATATAGTATATATATATATACAGTATATATATATATTATAAAAGTAAGGAAAACAAAACAAAATAAACTTACAATTCAATAGAATACGGTAAGTAGCATATTTTGTTTGTCATTATACACTAAAAGCAGTGTTGTACCAGTTTAAGTTGTAGGCAACTGTGGGTCAATTTTCGAGAGTTACCCCTTACTTGAGAAGTATAGAGGAAGGAAGGTAGACGAGGTAGGTGTTACTTGAGTAATAGCAATAAGAATAATGTGGTTACTGGTGCGGTCCCTTAAGTGACATTCCAACACTAATGGGGTCTCCAGGGAGGAGAGGTGAGGACGAGGAAAAGTTGAAAGAAACTATAGGGAGACGGTGAAAGGAGGAGGTAGAGTAGAGGAGAGTGATAGGAGAAGTAGAAGAAGGAGATGTAGCTGTAGAAGGGAAGGGATAAGAGATAGAGAAGAAAGAAGTGGGAGAAAGGGAATGGAGATAGATTGTATAGACACGTACAGGAATTGAGAAGAAGGTGGAAGGAAAGCATAATAGATAAATGAGAAAGGAAAGGAGAGAAGGTTGAATAGGAAGAGAGGAAGAAGACATGTAAAAGAAAAGAAAAGGAGATAATCGAAGGAAAATAAAAATGGGTGAATGAAAAGGAAGGGGGAGGAGGAGGTAATATTATGGGAGGAAAACTTGTCCAATTAACCCCTTCATTACCGGCACCGTTCATTCAACTTTAATCTGGCGATTATTAGACGATTTTATTCAGTTATAAAAGGGCCACCAGCAATTAACAGGCTTCGAAGTATATCCTTTGACCCTTTTTACTACCACAGAGCCTTCTTAAGCTGTACAAAAGAATCGTCTAAATTTAGCTAGAATATAATGAAAACGAAAAGGGGTTAAGAGGAGATGGATAAAGAAGGGAGGAGATAGGATAGACAGAAAGGAGATGGAAGCCGAGAGGACAAAACTAGAATATAGATGATAATATTGTAAAGGGGAAGACAGAGAGAGGGAGAAGAGGAACGAACGAGGAAAGTGGAGAACGGAGAGAAAAGAAACACACGAAATTAGGGAAGACGAGAATAATGAGAACAAAAACTAAAGGTAGAGATAAAAAGATAAAGAAAGGGAATGCGAACAGAAAAGACGAAAGGAAAGACGACGACGAAAGAGAAGGGGAGTAACTGGTGTAGAGCGAAAATGGAAGAGGGTGAAGCAGAGGAGACAGCTGGCAAAGAGATGAAAAATGACGGGAAAAAGGGGGTATACGAGAGAGAGAGTGTGAGTGAGTTATATAGGTCAGTGTGATGTAGTACAGCAGTGATGATGATGATGAGGGAGGGAGGGAGGGAGGGATGAAGAGAAACTAATGAGAGAGAAGAGGGAGGGAATGGGAGTCTTAGGAGATAATTTGCATGGTTGGTATATTATTTACCTATCTGTGTATTTCTCACTATATATATATACAGTATATATATATAATATACACACACACATTTTGTTCTCCTTAATCTGACTATGCCTTATACGTTATCACTCCTCCATTTCCAAACTAACTCAGGGCCTTTGATAAAATCCCTATGGGCCTATAAATTAGATCGGGTGTAGGGGCGAGGTGATATAGGACCCAAAAAACGAGAGAGAGAGAGAGAGAATAAAGGCATTAATTATAGATCTAGGGTTGGCTAGTAGACATAATAAGTATAGGGTGTCATAAGAGAGAGAGAGCGAGAGAGAGAGAATAAAGGCATTAATTATAGATCTAGGGTTGGCTAGTAGACATAATAAGTATAGGGTGTCATAAGAGAGAGAGAGAGAGAGAGTACAAAGGAGTACAAAGGAGTAGAAAGGAAATCAAGCAACAACAGATCCAGTGACCCTTCTAGGCTGCTTGTCCTCCAAAACACTGAGGATCAAGTGTCCAAACAGTGGTTTAGAGTGGGTAAGGGAACATTGGAAAGGGAATTACTGCCCTGGAACTAATGTCCGTGGCAGGATTAGGAAGTTAGTAGAGGACAGATGGGTTAGTAACTGAGGAGGTGATAAAATAAAGTTATTCATTTACAAACGCAGTCAGTCGCGGGTTTGATGAGAGATATTTGTCTAGGCGGAGTTTAAATGAATCAATGGTGATGCAGTCTATAACGTTTCGGGGAAGCCCATTCCACAAGTTGACAACTCGATTGAAGAAGAAATTCTTAGATTCGTGCGAGTTAAAAGATTTACCAATAATTTTGCAACCGTTTCCCCGCGTGTAATTAGATTGGTCGATAGTGAAGTACTTACTACAGTTCATATTGTCGATGCCTTTGATGATTTTGAACACTTGAATTAAGTCACCTCTTAATCTGCGCTGGGTTTAAGGAAATAGATTTAATTCTCTAAGACGCTCTTCGTCATGGTTTGTTCTTTAGGCTAGGTATCATTTTGGTAACTCTACGTTGAACTCGTTCTAGCTGGTTTACATCTTTTTGGTAATAAGGGCACCAGGATTGAACGCAGTATTCCAGAAGAGGGCGGACTAAGGAATTGTAAAGGGTTAGGATAACTTCTTTGGATTTATGCTCAAATGAACCTGCCTATAAGCCAATTATTTTGTTTGCCTTCTTAACAACTTCTGAACATTGTTGACTCGGTTTTAGGTTACTCGATATTGTTACTCCCAGATCGGTTTCTCTGTTTACATTCTTAAGCTGAGTGCCATTCATCGAATAGTTTGCTTTCTCATTTAGGTATCCGACATGTAGTACTTTACATTTATCCGCATGAAACTCATTTGCCAAATTTGGGCCCAACATGACAATTTATCTAGATTGTGTTGCATATCGTCAACTTGTTCTTTTGAGAGTACGCTATTGCAATTTTTGTATCGTCAGCAAATTTTGAGATTGTGCAGGTGAGACCCTCATCTATGTCGTTGATGTAAATTAGAAAGAGAATTGGTCCTAGTACCGATCCCTGGGGTACCCCGCTACTTACATTGGTCCATTTAGATGCCTTACCGTTTATGACTACCCTTTGCTTTCTGTTGCTGAGCCAATTTTCTATCCATTTCAACACCCCGTCTTGTATTCCATGCACTTTTAGTTTTAGCAGTAAACGTTTGTGGGGAACTTTGTCAAGGCCTTTTGAAAATCAAGGTATATAATATCTACAGCTTTACTCTCATCTTAGAGGTTGAGGATATCGTGGAAGAAGTCTAAGAGGTTTGTTAAACAGGAACGTTTTTTACGAACGCCGTCTTGCGTCTCTTTATGTATGTTATTTTCCTCTAAGTGATTTACGAGTCTGTCTCGTATGACCGTTTTCTAGCATTTTACATACAACTGAGGTTAAGCTAATTGGACGATAGTTACTGGGTAGGGATTTGCTGCCTTTTTTAATATCGGTGTTACGTTGGCTAGCTTCCACTGATCAGGCATAGTTCCAGACTGCAAGGATTTATTGAATAGTAATGTCAGTGGTTTGGAGAGCTCATTCTTAGCTTCCTTTAGAACTCTAGGCGAGATTGTATCAGGTCCTGGCGTTTTATTTACCTTGAGTTTATCTAAACTCAAATAAAGGCATTAATTATAGATCTAGGGTTGGCTAGTAGACATAATAAGTATAGGGTGTCATAAGAGAGAGAGAGAGAGAGAGAGGAGAGAGGAGACGAGAGAGATATAGAGAGAGAGTAAAGGCATTAATGTATAGATCTAGGGTTGGATAGTAGACCTATAAGTATAGGGTGTCAGAGAGAGAGAGAGAGAGAGAGAGAGAGAGAGAGAGAGGAGAGAAATAGAGAGGCATAAATTATAGATGTAGGTTGGCTAGTAGACATAATAAGTATAGGGTGTCATAAGAGAAAGAGAGGAGAGAGAGAGCGAGGAGAGGAGGAGTCGAGCGACGGAGAGAAAGGAGAGAGAGAGAGAAGAGAGAGAGGAGGCTCTAAATAGAGAAGATTGGATAAGGATAAGAGTTAGAGAGAGAAAAAGAGGTCAGAGAGCGAGGGTGGAGAGAGAGAGGAGAGAGACAAGAGATAGAGAGAAGAGATGAGAGAAAAAAGGATATGAGGAAAGAAAGATAAGAGAGAGAGAGGAGAGAAGAGGAAAAAACTAAGAAGGGAGAAGAGAATAAACAAACCAAAAGAAGAGAAGAGAAAAAGAAGAGAGAGAGGAAGAAGACGTGAACATAGAGAAGAGAGGAGAAAGGGAGAGAGGGGTAGAGAGGGATAGAAGGAGAGGGAGAGGGGCAGAAGGCAGAGTAACAAGACAGGCAGATGTAAGCAGAAGGGGAGAAGGAGAGAGAAGGGAGAAAGAAATAAAAAAAAGAGAGGGGAGAAGGAGGAGAGAGAGCGGGAAGGGAAAGCAAAAAAGAAAATAAAAAAAACAGCACTATAGCAGAGGGGAGAGAAGAAAGAGGGGGGGGAAGAGAGAAAAGGCTGGGGGGAGGGAAAAAGAAAAATGAGAGAATACGTAAAGGATAAGAGAGAAGGGAAAGGACAACTAAAGAAGAAGAGGAGGGAAAAAACCAGAAAGTTTAAGAGAGGAGAGAAGGAAAAACAAAAGGGATGAACGGGAGAGGAGAGAAAAGAAACAAAAAGGGGGGAGAGGGAGAAAAAAGGGAAACGAAAAAGAAAAAAAGGACGATGGAGGGAGGAAAGAGAGGAGAGAGGAATAGCAAGGAAAAAAAAGGATAATTAAGGAAGGGAGGAAGAAAAGGGACGAAAAGGACGAGCGTCAAGGATTAAAAAAAAAGAGGGGAAGAAGGAAGAGGAGAAAAGAAAAGGGAAAAAAAAAAAAAACGAGATACAAGAGAAAAAAACGGAGGATAACAAAAAAAGAGCAGAGAGATTAAGACTGTAAGGATAAGAAAACAAAAAAAAGAGATAAAATAAAAAAAAAAATCTCAATCAAGAGAGAAGAGAAAAAAACAACACAAGACAAAAAATAAAGTACAACAGAAAAAAAAAAGCGAGAAAAATAAAACGGGAGGAGGGAAACAGCGAAGAAGAAAAGAAAGGAGAGAAAAAAAAGGTTTGAGGGGGGAGAAAAGAAAAAGAAATTATAGTACAAACAGATAGAGAAGCAAAAGGGAAAAAGAAAGAAGACAATAAACATTAGCGAGAGTGAAAAAGAGGGAGAGAAAGGGAAGAGGAGAGAGAGAGAGAGAAGAGAGTGAGAGAGAAGAGAGATAGAGAGAGAGAGAAGAGAATAGGCATAATTTAATAATTGGGTTGGCTAGTAGACATAATAGTATAGGGTGTTTGTCATTAAGAGAGAGAGAGAGAGTGAGAGAGAGAGAGAGAGAGAGAAGAGAGAGGAGAGAGAGATAGTAGAGAGGGGAGAGGCGAGAGAGAAGGATATAGAGAGCGCGAGAGATAGAGAGAGGAGAGACGAGAGAGAGAGAGAGAGAACTAAAGGACATTAATTATAGATCTAGGGTTTGCTAGTAGACATACGTAAAGTATAGGGTGTCATAATAGAGAGAGAGAGAGAGAGAGAGAGAGATGAACGGCATTAATTATAGATCTAGAGTAGGCTAGTAGACATAATAAGTATAGGGTGTCATAAGAGAGAGAGAGAGAGAGAGAGAGAGAGAGAATAAAGGCATTAATTATAGATCTAGGGTTGGCTAGTAGACATAATAAGTATAGGGTGTCATAAGAGAGAGAGAGAGAGAGAGAGAGAGAGAGAGAGAGAGAGAGAGAGAGAATAAAGGCATTAATTATAGATCTAGGGTTGGCTAGTAGACATAATAAGTATAGGGTGTCATAAGAGAGAGAGAGAGAGAGAGAGAGAGAGAGAGAGAGAGAGAGAGAGAGAGAGAGAGAGAGAGAGACAGAGAGAATAATAACAAAGGTATTAATCATACCTCTAGGGTGGGCTAGTAGACATACGGGGTGTCATAATGTGAGAAGGGAGCTGTATAATGATGAGCATATAAATGAGGTAAGGGGATTCTGATGAGTTATGAGGTGGTGGGGGAAGAGACAACCCAAACAATAGACCACTTCAACCAATAGACCTCTTCAAGTAATAGACCATTCAACCAATAGACCACCTCAACCAATAAACCACTTCAACCAATAGATTTCTTCAACCAAAAGACCACTTAAAACAATAGACCTCTTCAACCAATATACCTCTTTAACCAATAGATCATTCAACCAATAGACCATTCAACCAATAGACCTCTTTAACCAATAGACCTTTTTAACTAATAGACCATTCAACCAATAGACCTCTTTAACCAATAGACCATTCAACCAATAGACCTCTTTAACCAATAGACCATTCAACCAATAGACCTCTTCAAACAATATACCTGTTTAACTAATAATCATTCAACCAACAGACCATTCAACCAATAGACCATTCAACCAATAGACCTCTTCAACCAATAGGCCATTCAACCAATAGACCTCTTCAACCAATAGACCATTCAACCAATAGACCTCTTTAAACCAATAGACCTCTTCAACCAATAGATCATTCAACCAACAGACCATTCAACCACTAGGCCACCTCAACCCATAGACCATTCAACCAATAGACCATATCAACCACTAGACCATTCAACCAATAGACCATTCAACCAATATATCATATCAACCACTAGACCATTCAACCAATAGACCATTCAACCAATAGATCATATCAACCACTAGACCATTCAACCAATAGACCACATCAACCAATACACCATTCAACCAATACACCATATCAACCAAAAGACCATATCAACCAATAGACCATATCAACCAATATACCACCTCAACCAATAGACCACTCAACCAATATACCACCTCAACCAATAGACCACTCAACCAATATACCACCTCAACCAATAGACCACTCAACCAATATACCACCTCAACCAATAGACCACTCAACCAATATACCATCTCAACCAATAGACCACTCAACCAATATACCATCTCAACCAATAGACCACTCAACCAATACACCATTCAACCAATAAACCACTCAACCAATATACCACCTCAACCAATACACCATTCAACCAATAGACCATATCAACCAATAGACCACTCAACCAATACACCATTCAACCAATAGACCATATCAACCAATAGACCATAACAACCAATAGACCATATATTACATGTTATATTCAGTAATTATCATAGGCATCATTATTTCAACTCTCATATGATTTTAGTAATTATTATAGGAATCATTATTTCAATTCATATAATTTTAAGGTGATTTACTTGCAGTGGTCCATGTATTTACGCGGGGGACTGTACATTCGAGGAGGTTGAGTCAATGCAACTTCCTGGTCTGGTTTTGTCTTGTCAGTTTATACTTCACCCAACTCTTGCACTTTTGATCTCACCCAGGCACTGCTTATGTGATCGGAAGTTAAGGGGAGGCAAACCGTTTTCTGGACTCCCTTCTCCCTAATGTTTAGTCCCACTAGTTTCTAAATTATAAGACATTCGGCCCATTAGTTTGGCAATTTTAACACCTTTCGCCCCATTTTGTTGTCAATTTTAAGACCTTTCGTGCCATTTAGGTGTCGATTAATTCCTGGCGAGCGATAGCGAGCCTGCAATTTTAAGAGGAATCGGCCTTCGGCCGGGACATTTTTCTACCAAAAAATTTAAAAATTTATCTTAAAGGGAGGTCTAGGGGTGTTTTTCTAACCTTCATGGAGGTCTAGGGAGGAAACTAAAAAAATATATGAATACATGAATTAATAGACCAAACAAACGGTCTGCCTCCCCTTAGCATCACATGTTAGGGGTATGTGTCGGGAGGTAAGAAGAGAGGTGGGAGGGAAGGTTTGACAGACTTACACACGAGCAATGGGCACGATCACAGCCCCGGAGATTTCCTCTCAACATAGGGAAATTATCCTTGTAATATTTGAAGCATAATTTGTTACCGGTACTTCAATAAATCGACGTGGCTAGATACATCTTTTCCTTTACCTAAATAAGACAGTAAAGGTGGAGGCGGGATATCTATCACATCTATTTTATATCTACCAATCTACATGTACGAGAGAAGCAGAACAGAGAAGTACCGATCCAGTATTCTTCAAGCAGCTTAACAAACTACAATAGACTAAAGCTATAACTCCATAAGGAAACCTCCCAAACGGTTTACCCTTTTATTACCTAATTAAGGAGACTCACAAACGTCATCCTAACATGGTGTCAACGTCTTCCTAACATGGTGTCAACGTCATCCTAACATGGTGTCAACGTCTTCCTAACATGGTGTCAACGTCTTCCTAACATGGTGTCAACGTCTTCCTAACATGGTGTCAACGTCTTCCTAACATGGAGTCAACGTCATCCTAACATGGTGTCAACGTCTTCCTAACATGGTGTCAACGTCTTCCTAACATGGAGTCAACGTCTTCCTAACATGGTGTCAACGTCTTCCTAACATAGTATCAGCGATATTGACTACATCATAACACATAATATCAACCAATACATCTGAACTGTACCAACTCAACCAGCCCTCTCCACTTGGGTGACAAACCGGAACTAAAGTGGTTCATGACTGGATATAATATAATAGGGAGTACAGGAAAATATTCATGAAACTTATTTGTTTTGGGGGTATTTCAGTAACTTTGTTGGATACAATAGGAACTGTAGCGTATAAACTACAAAGAAAATATTCGATTTAGAGCTGATATTGTTGGGATTGGGGGGGGGGGCATCCCAACAATATTATCTTGTTTGCTAGTCTCCTAAAATAAACTGAGCTAAAACTTTACGCTTTCCATAATGCAGTTGGGTCGAGTACATGATTAGATTGATATCCAAAATTCGAAAATGGATATTAATCGTGGTCGTGTATTCAACCTTTAACTGTGTTGGTGGTGTAATTATTTAGATGCTTATGTTCTGGGTGTGGTGTCCCGAGTTCGAATCCCGGGAGGACCATATGATTTCATTAGTTTATTCAAGTGCATTGGGGTTTGTAGTTGATGATTAAATGTTAAGAACGGGATGTTACTTAATTACTAGATAAATTTGGTCTGGTTGACTTGACTCTCAATGGCCTATCACTGTTTAAGGAGACACCTGGATTAAGGGGAGAGGAGTCGTTTTTCTAGATCCCCTTCTCCCTCATGTTTAGCCGCATTACTTTTCAGATTTTAATGTTTGCCCCATTAGTTTGTCGATAATAAGACCTTTCGCCTCATTTCTTCGTCAATACTAAGTCCTTTCGTGCTATTTAGGTGTCTATTTTCTTCCTGGCGAACGATAGTGAGCCTGTATATTTGGAAGAACCGACCTTTGGCCGGAACATTTTGCTACCGAAACAAGTACAAATTAATCTAAAAGGGGGATCTAATGGATGTTTTTCGTGTTTAGGTTTGATGCAGGTCTAGGGAGGAAACTAGACAAATAATAAAAAACAAAAAATATATATAAATGAGCCAATAAATAAGCCCATCTCCCCTTAAACCACGTATGATGATCATCATTAATAAAGACACTTCAAATAGACACACAAATAGACACACACATAAGAAATAATAGATAATAGGCTTACTGTAGATGAGTGCTTGTGGACTGGACCTTATCAATCCAGAATATTACACAGCTCAAGCCGGTATCACACGAGCGCCTTTTCTCTCAACATTTATACTTGACACTCATATGGCAGCTTATAAGGTGGACATCTAAAATATATTGGTTGGCTGAATTCATCCATCATCAGTTTAGTTTCCGATACCAGTGTAAACTATTCCAGAAATGTTGGCAGAAAAATGTTGATCATCGAATGTTGACTATCCAGCAATCTTAAAACTTCACCCCCTTGACCCTCTTTCAAGATAAATTTGTACATTTTTCGGTAGAAAAATGTCCCGGCTGAAAGCCGGTTCCTCTTAAATTACAGGCTCGCTATCGCTCGCCAGGATAAAATCGACACCTAAATGGCACGAAAGGTCTTAAAATTGACAGAAATGGGTTGAAAGTTCTTAAAATCGTCAAAATAATGGGGCGAACGTCTTAACATTAGGAAAACAATGGGGCTAAACATGAGGGAGAAAGGAGTTCAAGAAAAAAATCCCTCGAGTGGAAATCTCCCCTAACTGGAGGCAAATGGGAATATATTACACAATCCCTGCAGGAAATATATTATATAAATCTTGCCATCTCTGGGATCAGGGTTCGATTCCCGACTGGGTGTGCATAGAGTACAGTTCCAGGCAATAAAATACGAATCAAGTCATTCATCGTCTTATAGGTTGGGCATGTGGATTCAATGTATCTAGCGTAGGGAGCGAAGGTTGTCGTTGTTGTTGTTGTTCCTCAAGCTGCCTGGCCGAACAGCCCCAAGGCCCCGAATAAGGCCAAGGCCATAATCGACCGCCCCCAAAGAACCCTCCCTGCCGACCACAATAAAGCCAGGGTGACCGAAGCCACTCCATGGCGGGGAGCTAAGGAGGGTGCGGAAACGCCCGGGAAACCAAAGCCCCACCCAGGGCCCTGTACCCCTCAGCAATTATGAAGAGAAAGTTGAGGGGTAAAGGAAAAATGTGACGCTTTGGCTTCCAATCATGGTAGATTGGGAGGTCAATCCACGGAAGAGACGCCGTCACTTGAGATCTAGAAAATATATAAGTAAAAGGAACAGTCAGAGTAAGCTATGGGTATGGCAGAGATCGTTCAGTTCTCACTCTGATAGACCAGCCCAGCACCACAGGGAGCGAAGGTAATAGCTAATCGTATTGGGAACTCCTTTAATTTTCTTTATTATATTTCCATCATTATTAGACGACTTTATTCAGCTTAGGAAGAATCTATTGATGTAGAAGAATTAAATGAAATCCAGTGTACCCTTTTCATTTCAAGAAGGCATTCCACAGCTAAGTAGAATCGTCTAATGTTAACAACATTAAAGGGGCCCACCTTGTTTTTTGTCTCTCTCTCTCTCTCTCTCTCTCTCTCTCTCTCTCTCTCTCTCTCTCTCTCTCTCTCTCTCTCTCTCTCTCTCTCTCTCTCTCTCGGATGTATATAATCGGCCCCATTCAGCCTACTGTTTTAAGACGTTTACCCCCATCTAGGTGTCGATTTTTTCCTGGCGAGCGGTAGCGAGCCAGATTATTGGTTTAATGTTTTGACAGCAAGCTAAATTTGTAAATTGTTCGATAGAAAAATGTCTCCGGCGAAGCCGGATTTCTCCATACAATGCTGGCGAGCGATAATCGACACCTGGACGGGGATAAGCGTCTTAAAACAGTAGGCTGGATGGATACAAGCCAGAGAAAAGGAGAAAAAAAAGCAAGTTACCCCCCACCCCCCTTAAGTAGAATCCAACAAGAATGGATTATTCCCCCCCCCCCCCCGATGCCCCTCAAATATTGGAACCCTCTCCGGACAGACAAACCGAGGTTGTTATCATTGAACCCAGAATTTTCCAATATCCAATACGTCCCATTTAAGGGGGAACGGGCTTATTATTTG
>CM064520.1:16084144-16227937 GCA_032716605.1 Paralithodes platypus
AGCCGCATCACCGCCGTGACCGTGAGGCCAGGAGGGACTACCCCAAATACCCCAAGAGTTCCCCTCTGCATCTGTGCCCTTATTAACCCGAGATGGACCGGCAGCAACAACCCAACAAAAGGTATGACCACCGCAGGCAAATTAAGATCATTACAGTTGGACAGCTCTTAGTTACCGATCAAGTAAGGTATCTAATAGCTGAAAGATTTTGGCCCGTTTTAATATTGGAGTAAAACCCTGATCACACTGGTGATAAAGCATTACTTCCAATCTTATTTAACATCGTGGCTCATCAAAGGAATTTGTTATTATACCTTACTGGAGGCTACCTAATATCTGTTCCTCTGCCTCGATCCGATCCGGCGTAGTTATTAATAAAGAATGCCGATTTGTCAAGCGCTCTATTAGTAAAAAAAAAAAAATGTCTTATTAATAGTTCACGCACTGGCTGGACTCAAATAACACAAGGGCTCTGTGAGAAACTGTCCTGCATAACGGCACTCAACAATAGAGTCCCTCCGATACGGAATCCCAGGCACTTGCTCTGGGGTACGATATCGGTAAAGGACAAAATTTCCTTATCAACAGTCACTGAAAGACTCTTATAAAGGTCAGAACAGTTAAGAGACGTTGCGTCACACGTTAGTTCGATGACGTGTTGCAGATGCACTGACATATTACACACGACATTTAAGGCCCAACAGCCAAGAGTACTGGAAGCTCTGCATCAAAACTCTTATAACGGTCAGAGCAGTTTGCGAGTCCTCTCCTACATTAGCTCGATAATACCATACAGATGCACTGGTATATTATATGTATTATTGAAGACCCAACACCCAAGAGTTTGAGTCTCCATCTACTGTCATCCAGCCACGTCAGGATAACCACCACGGCCCAGATTCTCACCAGAAGACTACAGAGTGCTCATACATAATTATAATATATAGTGAAATCCTTTTATAAGTACTAGTGATACACCTTATTGATAAAAGGAAGTACTAAATTAAATCTTTATATCTCTTTATATGCTACTGAAAACGCATAAGAAGTACTAGTGATAATCAATTGTTAATAGAAGTAATTAGTGTTGACGCAGGAAATATACTGTACAGGTAGGCTATACAGTATATATATAAAACAGCGAAAGAGTAAAAGTACTAGTGACGCGCCTTATATAAAAGGAGGTACTTGAATGAATTCATAATATTATTTTTATGCAAAGTTGAAATGCAATTGAAGTACTAGTGATGCTCACTTAATTTAGGGAAGTAGTTAAATTAAAGTTCTAAATATTCGTACAAAGTGAAAGGTTATAAGTATAATAGTTAACCCGTGAAAAAAGCAAATACTCAATAATATACCTGTGTCGCGAATTAAAAGAAAGTACAAGTGTCCTACCTCGATTGAAGGGAGTACTAAGATATATTGAATTTAATAAGTACAAGTGTAATACCTCGATTGGAGGGAGTACTAAGATATATTGAATTTAATAAGTACAAGTGTAATGCCTCGATTGAAGGGAGTACTAAATTATATTATCCAAGCCAAGTCTTAAGAGTGAACGAAGATTGTGGAATCTCGTTCGTGCGTCTTATTTATGTTTATACCATTATCTACTATTTAAATGCGATATCTATGTGTGTTCAATATAATAATATGAATGTACGTTTTGTTATAATTATCCTCTATTACCTTCTGTGCATGTGTTGAAACGAATTCGGCTTCTCCAGTTAAGTAAAACCTACCTAATTAATCCAATCAACCACAGTAAAAACCTGGCATAACAATATATATATATATTTTTTTCTTTCTCCCTATGTGAGTGAAGGAGACAAAAGGCAGAACTGCCTGTGACGAGTGCCTCCCCCAGAGTTTGAAGCAATTTAAGTCATAGAATGAGGGAAAGACTGATTCTGGGAGAGAGTTCCAGAGCTCAGCTGTTGAATAGAAGAAAGACTGAGAATAACGTTTCACTCTTGGGTTGGAGAGTTGCACAGAGAATAGGGGTGGGATTGTGTTGCAAGACGGGTGTTACGTGCTCTACGAAGAGGGGGTAGTATGCACTGAGAGAGCTCTGAGGAATATTGATTATTGTAATAGTGGAAGAATAGTGAGAGATGCAACATTGCGGCGAAGAGAGAGAGACTGCAGAGAATTGGTGAGTGGACATGAGTTAATGAGACAGAAGGCTTTCTTTTCTACTTTGTCTAGAACTGTTGTGTGAGAGGATCCTCCCCACAAGTGTGAACAATACTCAATACATGGATGCAGTGTGCCCCTTTACAGAGCAAGAAGCTGCGCAGGAGTAAAGAACCCCCGGAGGCGGTTGAGCACACCCAGCTTCTGGGACGTTGTCTTAGCAAGAGTGGTAATATGATTTTTCCAATATACAGTATATATATATATATATATATATATATATATATATATATATATATATATGTGTGTGTGTGTGTGTGTTTTGTTTGTGTGTGTGTATGTGTGTGTGCTTTGTTTGTGTGTGTGTGTTTTATGTTTTTTGTTTTTTGTGTGTGTGTCTTTTTGTGTGTGTGTGTGTGTGTAAGAGGTTAAAGGTTAGTATGGGAGCAAAGAAGTCACTGCATGATAGTGTTGTAGTTCCCACCTTGACATGTGGAAGTGAAGCGTGGACGTTGTTAGAGGGACACAAGTCGTGAGTGGGAGCAGTCCAAATGAGGTACGGTAGCGCTAATAAGTCATGTCTCAGCTGTCATTACGTTTGGCTTTCTCTGTGCTGTATTAATGTCTGTCAGATATTGAATAGGTTGGGTAAGTGTAGGAACATGTTTGTATATCTCACTCGATATGAAGAATTCCTGTTTAGATATGGCTGATACCAATTATAGAACAAAATATACTTGGTGCCGAGACATGACTTATTAGGCCGACTGTACCTAGGAGAAGCTCGTGGAGTGACGTGGATGGACAGACTGGAGAACCAGGAATAATATGAGTGATGTGATGTTGAGAAGGGTGTTGTGGAAAATGCCGGGAGAAATGTATTGAGGTGGTATGGTCACATGGAGCGAATGGAGAGCGTACGGGTGGAAAAGATGGTGTAGGAGAATGAGGTGGTAGAGGAAAGGGTACACTGAAATTGATGTAGAGTGATGGAGTGAAGAGATGTTTGGGAGAGAGGGGGAAGAGCTGGGAGGAGGGACGATTGTTTTCGGAGGACAGGTTGGCCTGGAAAAGGCTTGTTCGTGGCCACCCCGTCAGGTGTTAGGGCGTCTGGCAATTAATAGATAGATAGATAGATAGATAGATAGATAGATAGATAGATAGATAGATAGATAGATATTTCCCTATCAATCACCATCAATGATATCACCATTATCATCAGCAACAATATTGTCACAAAAATAGGATGGTCGTGATCATCATTATCATCATCATCATCATTATCATCAGTTATGCGCAAAATAAAACATATGTTATATATAGAAAAATGATAGGCCTATGCTAGGTACAAAAAAACACTCGAACACAAAATTAATATGAATAACTAAATATATAAATACTTAAATAAATAAATAATAAATCTAAGCCAATGTTGTTGACATGTTTGTTGTCCAAATATTTTAATGAGAATCGTTGTATGCATTAATCCCTTTCGGGGAACAAACACGGATTACAATGGCCACACTGAATTAAAGGGGGATGGGCCGGTTTTCTGGACCACTTTCTCCCTCATTTTAGCCCAATTAGTTTTCAGATGATAAGATGTTTGCCCCATTAGTTAGTCGATTTTAAGACCGTTCGCCCCATTTCTTCGTCAATATTTAGACCTTTCGTGCTATTTAGGTGTCGATTTTTTCCCTGGCGAACGATAGTGAGCCTGTAATGTTGGAAAAACCGGCCTTTGGCCGGGACATTTGTCTACCGAAAAATGTACAAATTAATCTAGAAGGGGGATCTAATGGATGTTTTTTTTTAATTTGATGGAGGTCTAGGGAGGAAACTAGAACAATAATGAATACATGCAAAAATCGCCCAAAAAGTGAACCATCCCCCCTTAATCAGAATCGTTGTATGCAGTAATCCTTTTCGGGGAATAACCACGGATTACAATGGCCACACTGAATTAAAACGATGAGACAAATGAGGCATGCAGCATTATTTGGACCATCACAAATAACTCCGGTTCGTTATATAGATTCCGGTTTTCTGTATTAAGGGAGGATGGTTAACTTTTTGGTCGATATTGTCATGTATTTATTATTTTTTCTAGTTTCTTCCCTCCGTCAAACTTAAAGAAAACAAAATTAGATACCCATTTTAGATTAATTTGTACATTTTTCGGTAGAAAAATGTCCCGGCCGAAGGCCAATTCTTCCAAAATTAGAGGCTCACTATCATTCGCCAGGAAAACAAAATCGACACCTACAGTAAATAGCACGAAAGGTCTTAATATTGACAAAGAAATGGGGCGAAAGTTCTTAAAATCGACAAACTAATGGAACAAACATCTTAAAATTTGGAAACTAAAGGGGCTAAACATGAGGGAGAAGGGGGACCAGAAAAACGTCCCATCTCCCCTTTATTGGAGGTCGCGTTGAACATTTGCTGCATTCATCCAATGCTTTCTGTATAGAAGGACGCGTTTGGTTTGGCTTTCTGTATAGAAGGACGCATTTGGGTTGGTTTGTCGGGACACTTATTAAGGGGAGATTTCCACTTGAGGGATTTTTTCTTTACCCCTTTCTCCCTCATGTTTAGCCCCATTGCTTTTGAGATTTTAAGACGTTCGCCCCATTAGTTTGGCAATTTTAAGAACTGTCACCCCATTTATGTCACTTTTAAGACCTTTCGTCCCATTTAGGTTTCGATTTTTTCCTGGCGAGCGATAGCGAGCCTGTAATTTAAGAGGAACCCGCCTTTGGCCGGGAAATTTTTCTATCGAAAAATGTACAAATTTATCTTGAAAGGGGGTCATGGGGGTGTAATTTCAAGCTTGATGGAAGTCTAGGAAGCACACTAAAGACCTCCCCTTAAACGATGTTATGCAGCTTAGGTATGTTCTGGAGTTGTTTAAATGTTATTTGTATATGTTATTGCTCATTTCAATTTTAGAGGACAATCCTATGGAGAATGAAATCGTCTATTATTATCAGAATAACACACGTTTTGAGTATATTTGACTAAAGTCGTTGATCTCTTGCCTAGAGATTTGGCGTAATGGCGTTTACCCCCGGGGGGATGGGCTTATTTATTGGCTCATTTATGTATTTTTATATTTGTTTCTAGTTTCCTCGCTAGACCTCCATCAAACTTTATAAAAACATCCATTAAATCCCCCTTCTAGATTAAGTTTTACATTTTTCGGTAGAAAAATGTCCCAGCCATTGGCCGGTTCTTCCAAAATTACAGGTTCACTATCGTTCGCCAGGAAAAAAAATCAACACCTAAATGGCACGAAAGGTCTTAATATTGACAAAGAAATTACGTAAAAGGACTTGAAATCGACAAACTAATGGGGCAAACATCTTAAAATCTGAAAACAAAATGGTGCTAAACATGAGGGAGAAGGGAGGCCAAAAAAATCGCCCCATCTCCCCTTAAATGCACTTGGGAATTCATCTCATTCACGTTCCAGACTCTAATTGTTAACTGCGAGATCAATCAAATACAAAGGGTGTTTAAGGGGAGGCAGACCGTTTTTCTGGTCCCCTTTTTCCCTCATGTTTAGCCCTATTAGTTGTGAGATTTTAAAACGTTCGGCCCATTAGTTTGACGATTTTAACACCTTTCGCTCCATTTCGTTGTCAATTTTAAGACCTTTCGTGCCATTTAGGTGCCGATTATTTCCTGGCGAGCAATAGCGAGCCGGCCCTTCGGCCAGGACATTTAAAAATTTACAAATTTATCTTGAAGGGGGGTCTAGGGGGTGTTTTTCTAAGCTTACATTAATCGTTGTATTACTAATGTGTAATACAACTTAATTCTGGTAAACATTAGAAGATTTTACTCAGCTCAAACAATTACCAGTGGAATACAAACTATCACTTGTAATATCTAACGTTGCTTACAAATACTTCGTAACTGATTGAATTCGTCTACTAACAGCCAGACTATAATCAAAGTGAAGTGTCATCCTACTAAAGGCGTTTTTGTTTTTTTGTTTTTTCTATATTCCAACTTACTTCCTCTCGGGCATAGGCTGAGAGCCTTAACATTCATCGCTTTACAATGAACAGTGAAGCCCGTGAGGTCTTGTTCCAGTCTAGGGAGTGAGACATGTGAAGCACGTAGAGTACAACGAGCACCTGCCATCTTGCCTTCACATGAGGCACGGTGCTCACTCATGGCCCGAAACGACCCCATCTCTGAAGCCACCTCGTTCCCGTGCTTCACTTTCTCACCCCCTACACTCGGACTCTCACACTTACACACACACAACGCCACCTGTTGAGCAGATAACTCACCAGGCATTGCACCCCTATAGCATATTTTGAATATGGGAATATTCATACAGTGCTATTTAATCAGGGAACAAGGAGGGTATTTTATTGACGTTTCGGTGGGCTTGTGGTAATGCACTGATACCAGGTACAGCACAAATTCCATCCCAATAATATCTTCCCATTGATACATCGGGATTTGAACCCGGGACCTTTGGATTACCAGGCCAGTGGCAAGACCACTCCACCACACCTCCCCTTAAGGGGTTATGGGTCGTTTTTCTGTTCCCCCTTCTTCTTCATGTTTAGCCCCATTAGTTTTCAGAATATAAGACATTCGGCCCATTAGTTAGGCGATTTCAAGACCTTTCGCCTCATTTCTTTGTCAATACTAAGACTGTTCGTGTCATTTAGGTGTCGATTTTTCCTGGTGAGCGATAGCCAGCCTACAATTTAAGAGGAACCGGCCTTCGGCCGGAATATCTTTCTATAACAAAATTACACATTTGATCTTGAAGGAGGGTCTTGACCGGTTGTTTTTTAAGCTTGATGGAGGTCTATGGAGGAAACTAATACAATTATAAAATTATAAATAAATTTACAAATTAATACGCCCATCGGGGGGATGGGCGTATTAATTTGTTAATTTATTTATAATTTTATAATTATTTATAATTGTATTTAATATATATTATTATTAATATAAACCGTTTACAAGTTTGCTTGTGTGTAGGTTCAAAACTTGTCATAACTACGAAACTCAAGGGAATAATTGCATGCTAATTCAGAGTCGTGTTTGATATTGATTTATGCTCTTGCTCCTGAAGGTAAAATCATAGCATATTACACATTTACTAGTTTATTGGATTTAGATGTAACAGACCTATCGATTCACCGAACACTAACTAGCCTTATGAGGGCCCTGGCCCAGTGGGCTAGTATAAAATAAACACATGATCTACAACAACAACAGACCTATCGATAATAAACACATGATCTACAACAACAACAGACCTATCGATAATAAACACATGATCTACAACAACAACAACAGACCTATCGATAATAAACACATGATCTACAACAACAACAGACCTATCGATAATAAACACATGATCTACAACAACAACAGACCTATCGATAATAAACACATGATCTACAACAACAACAGACCTATCGATAATAAACACATGATCTACAACAACAACAGACCTATCGATAATAAACACATGATCTACAACAACAACAGACCTATCGATAATAAACACATGATCTACAACAACAACAACAGACCTATCGATAATAAACACATGATCTACAACAACAACAGACCTATCGATAATAAACACATGATCTACAACAACAACAGACCTATCGATCATTTGTACCCGTGTACTTGTGTAATAGGTAGTTGACTTATTAGGTAATTGGATTATAGTGAATAAACAATCGTAATTCTTTTAATAAATAATCATATACTCAATTTTTTTCAGGGGGTTGAATTCTGAAAATAATATCATCATTTTGAAGCTGCCGGACCAAAATTGCAAAATATAGAAAAATATTATGTGTTCTTTACATGACCGCCAGAGTATTTAATTTGGGATAGAAAATTATCACGAGCGCGGGGGGGGGGGGTATGTGTGCGTGCATAAATTTATAAACAAAAAGGATACCGGTACCAACATAAGCTCAAGGACTAATTCAATTATTTGCTTGACACTAAATACTTACAAATGCATTTATGACAAATTGAGAAAAACAGAAGAATTGGTCAGCACAATGAACACTCGACAGGAAGCAATGTCCAATCTAATCTCTAAAAAATAAGGGCAGTTAATGCAATTTGTTTAAGGGGAGATGGGTAGTTTTTCTAGATCACCTTCTCCCTCATGTTTAGTTAGCCCCATTAGTTTTGAGATTTTAAGACGCCTGGCCAACTAGTTTGGCGACTTAAAAACTTGTCCCATTTCTTGGTTAATATTAAGACCTTTCGTGTTATTTAGGTGTCGATTCTTTTCCTGGCGAACGATAGTGACCCTGTAATTTTGGAAGAACCGGCCTCTGGCAGGGACATCAAATTAATCTATAAGGGGGATCTAATGGATGTTTTTTTTTTATGTTAGATGGAGGTTTAGAGAGGAAACTAAAAAAATATATATAAATATATATAAATATATGAAATAATCGACCAAAAAATAAACCCATCTCCCCTTAATGCAAAAACAGTCCAACACACACACACACACACACACACAAATTAAACAGACACCAATTGTATAAAAAATGTTCTCTAAAAATAGCAAATTAAAGAACGTAAACTCTTCAGTCTCCCCCAGTCTGATTGGGATTTGGTACGGGGCAGCAAAAAAAAGAAGGAGCTCGAAATAGAAATCGAGAGAGAGAGAGAGAGAGAGAGAGAGAGAGAGAGAGAGAGAGAGAGAGAGAGAGAGAGAGAGAGAGAGAGAGAGAGAGAGAGAGAGAGAGAGAGAGAGAGAGAGAAAGAAAGAGAGAAAGAGAGGGAGAGAGCGAGAGGACGAGGTACACAAACAGAGAGGGTCGACGACGTCTTGGTATGAGAGACCGTAAGATCAAAGAGCCCCCCCCCCCCCCCCCGCGTAATATGAATATCGTGAAAAGCTCTAATGAGGTAGTGGTAGTGTCGGTGGGTTATTGGAGAAAACACACGTCAACCGTGGCCTCATAATATCAGTCGCAGGGTTGGGTATGAAGTGTTTGTCTCTTTGTTGTTGTTGATGGTGGTGGTAGTGCAGTGATGAGGGCCCCGGTGATAATATTGTTGTTGTTATTGGTGATGATGGTGTCAGGTTAATGGGATAACCACACGTCACCCACTTCCTGACAATAAATGCAACAATTAACCCTTAACTGGCGGCGGGCAACATATGTCGAGTGAAATAAATTTGGACTAAGTGGCGGTGCACGACAGCTGTCGAGCGCCATTTTCAGCACGTAATGATGCTGAGAGAGAGAGCTGAGCGGTGGGACGAGCGTAGTAACCTTATGACCGCTCCCCACGACCACCGTGGACATACTGAACTGTATTCTACTTTCCTCCCCCCTTTCTCACTCGCTACACAGGGAATTATGTAAGGAAATTACCTTATTTCAGGGTTTTTGCACTCGTGTTGCACGATCGTTGCAAGAGAACCAGTGGTCGTACAAGGATGGTTCGGATGTCATTGGAAAGCTCTGTTTACGCCCTTTCAGGGATAGATACTTGTTTTACGCTGTGGGTCTTATTTAGGCATAAAAATGAGCACGGAAACAACCCTATTTAGGGTAAAAAAAAAAACTGCTGTGCGGTACGGTAAAATAGACCGCCTAGCCCGCCAATAAGGCGGTAAAATAGACCGCCTAGCCCGCCAATAAGGCGTTAAAGTACCGTAATACTGCTTACAGCTATTGCACAACAACGGAATAATGCATGCATAAATTAGCCTACGGTGATGTATGTATGTATGTACTCAGGCACATACCCCACAGCTGGGGGTGGCCGACTCGAGACAGAGCTCGAACAGAAACAACATTTAGAGAAGAAATTCTTAGGGTCCGGAACCACTTTCGCGTTACCTTGCCCCTTACTCTGTTTCGTCTAGAAGGTGAATTTTACAAGGGGAGGAGGATTCCTAGCCTCCTGTCCCAGAGGGAAAAGTAGGACAGTAAAAGAGACAGACAGAAATGGCTAAGGTTGGGTAGAGGATGCCAAAACTCACTCAGGATAGGACCAGCTCTCACCCATACGGTAATTTATAATACTATATATATATATATATATATATATATATATATATATATATATATATATATATATATATATATATATATATTTTATTTATTTATTTATTTTGTCCAAGAACATATTTTAATACAAGTCCTCATACACAAGTATTGCATCAAATGTGATTCATTACTGTATATTTACATTTTATCTGTTTAGGTGATAAAGTCCATATCGATTTATAAGTGAATATTATTATTTTGAGGATCAATTGCATTTAACAGATACATAGTTTTATTATTCATCGAAGCAAAAAATTGGGGCTATTGCATAATCCTTACTCCACATCGTATTTCACCAGCAGTCTCTATCTCTTAAGGCCAATTAGAATGAAAAGATGTAGATAGGAAAGGGTAGTTAAAATGCTTATAATATTTTAATCTATAAAGGTATATTACGAGTGATAAACCCATTATATATATAAAGATTTATTGGTATAGTGAATGATCAAATGTAAATTGCTATCAATAAACCCAACGTATTAAACCTGTTTCAGTTTTAGACCTTAGTGAAATGTACCGTACATATTATGTGTTAAAGTTTTGTGTCAATAAAATCTGTTGGAATTTTATTTATATTGAATATAAAAATCTGCTTGTGTATACTCACATAATACAATACCAAACACATGACACCAGGGTCACGCTATAATCACATAATACACTACCAAACACATGACACCAGGGTCACGCTATAATCACATAATACACTACCAAACACATGGCACCAGTGTCACACAATAAGCACATAATACACTGCCAAACACATGGCACCAGGGTCACACAATAATCAAATAATACACTGCCAAACACATGGCACCAGGGTCACACAATAATCAAATAATACACTGCCAAACACATGGCACCAGGGTCACACAATAATCACATAATACACTACCACACACATGGTACCAGGGTCACGCTATACTCACATAATACACTACCAAACACATGGCACCAGGGTCACGCTATACTCACATAATACACTACCAAACACATGGCACCAGGGTCACACAATAATCACATAATACACTACCAAACACATGGCACCAGTGTCACACAATAAGCACATAATACACTACCAAACACATGGCACCAGGGTCACACAATAATCACATAATACACTACCAAACACATGGCACCAGGGTCACACAATAATCACATAATACACTACCAAACACATAATACACTGCCAAACACATGGCACCAGGGTCACACAGTAATCAAATAATACACTGCCAAACACATGGCACCAGGGTCACACAGTAATCAAATAATACACTGCCAAACACATGGCACCAGGGTCACACAATAGTCACATAATACACTACCACACACATGGTACCAGGGTCACACAATAATCACATAATACACTACCAAACACATGGCACCAGGGTCACACAATAATCACATAATACACTGCCAAACACATGGCACCAGGGTCACACAACTAACTTCTGCTTTTCGTATAAAATGTTCAAGCACAGAGAGACAGTCATGCAGGATCGCCCACCTAACTTTTTCTCTCTACATGCAAATTAACTGGTCAGGACAAATTCATGCAAACACAATTTAACTCTTTCGTGTGTATGAATTTTAGCGCTCCAGAAAAAAAAGTGAATGAGTCAAACGCCACACTATAGTAAAAGTAGTAGAAGGGATATTAATTATAAGTGACTTTATTAATTGCAACAATATATTGATATAATTCAACATGCTACCTAATTATACAGTGCATAACATATAAAATACACCAGAAATACCTTTTATTTTATAACATGCTAAATAATTAATTTAAAACACTTCTTACATATTATATTACTTCCATTATATTATCTTACCCTATTATGCAACATAGTTATCAAACATTTTGGTGCAAATTTATCTATTACAGTTGTAACACTGTTCGTCTAACTATCGTGATTGAAACTTTCTTGTCTCCTTTCTTTAACTCTCATAACTCAGTTGAAATATATGTCTATATGTCTCTAACCATTATAACTATGAGCATATGTAACACACACTGGGAAGCTCTTCCCATTGGTATATGTACTTTCTATTAATAGCATTACAATTTATTATTATACAATTGATATAATCCGGTTCCCAGACGACCTAACCATTAGACCATCTCAACCTAACTTCACTTAACCTAATAATATTGGTTGAGTTACTACTGGTTGATGGCTACTGGTTGGAAAGGAATACTGGTTGAATTGTCTGATTACTATATAATCATGTCCAAAACCTCAAATTAACTCGCGTTTTTTCTCTTTCTTCTCTCCCACAGGCCCTGCTGCCTGACCTGGTGGTGGCCAACCCTCGCCTGTCTGATCTGTGGAAAGCTGGCACCTCCTTTATTTCGGCTCTTGAGTGGTGCCATCCCATCCTCATCCATGATGACTCCCCACAGGTAAAGTTAGTAGCAGTAGTAGTAGTAGTAGTAGTAGTACAAGTAGTAGTATTATTATTATTATTTTTTTTTTTTTAAATATTGTAGTCAGAAACCGCAATTTCTAAGACACTTTGATTGGGCCCGGACATGTGGAGCGCATCGTTTCTGGACAACAGCCCACTTTAACTAGCACAAGGCCGCATACCTATGAACACACGTGTCGAACCAATAGATGCTTCACTCAGTCTGCCATGTAAAATTATAATGCTGCTGCTATGCTATGATCCGCATTTATATATTTTTGGATATACAAATTACAAAAATACCTTTATTACATTCCCTTACGTATCTACAGTAAATACGGACACGAATATTACCATAGGTTTTTAAAAATATATAATAAAAAGAAATACTTCCACATTGCACAGTGAATGAACAGGATTGAGGTGTGTGTGTGTGTGTGTGTGTGTGTGAAGCGATGTGTGTTGGGTTGTAATAGACATAATGCTCTACAGTAGGTGACAAACACTGAAAACAGAAGTGTCTGCTTCATAACATACAGCACAACGAACTATGCAATGTAATATTACATGTTATCATCTGGTTATGAAATTCAGGTGTGAAACGGCAATGAGTTATCATTAGTGATATATGAGGGGTATTATGTAATACCACAACAAGTTAAGCTTCGGACTCTAATAGGTTTATATATTCGGTATTAATTTAGTAAAATGTTTATATAACATTAAAGGGTAAAGACTATAATTATAAGCATCGTATCGTGATATTACGTTTAACAATGGCTATACAGTAGATACCTTTTCGATGTTAGTATTATAGTAGCTGATATATTGCAATGTTTACACAGTGCAGCAAGGTTTATAGCATGATAAAAAATGGATGAATTATATGTGAGTACCGGTATGTGTTTAATAGTAACTACTATGGATGACGTCTGATGAATCACACACACACACACACACACACACACACACACACACAGAACGAAAGCCTGTTCATTCACAGCGGTTTGGTAGTGTTTCTTTACATTCTTAATTCTTTAATAGCTATCCGTGTTTAATGCAGATACAGGAGGGAGTAACAAACAATGGTATTTTTGTCATTTATATATCAGATTCTGTAGTATGAATCGTATCGTAGCATAACAACAGTACCATAATTTTACATGGCAGACGGAGTGAAACATCTATTGGTTCGAAACGTGTGCGGCCTTGTGATAATTAAAGTGGGCTGTCGTCCAGAAACGATACGCTCCCAATGCCTGAGCCCTATCCAGGTGTCTCAGAAACTGCGGTTTCTGACTGTACATACATTATATTTAACAAACATCAGATATTACTCTAGTCCTACTATTCTACTATATCACTACTCTACACCATGCAACTTCAATCCAGTCGCCCCCCTATGCGACCCTCTGCCACCGCTGCCTCGTAGTCCACTTCTTCCACCGTCGCTGGTTGTGGTGCAGACAGTCTTGTTCCCCGCAGGCATAGTAGTGCTGATCTGAGCAATGAGAAAGATAGACAGCACCTCATCCAGGCTACAACGTGGCTCCTGGGCTGTTTCTTCTTCTCTGCGATGATCTCTGCAAGCCTTGAATAGAAGCACTGGGCCCTAGGTCCCATCATCCCTCCAGATGTGGTGAAGACTAGTGGGGTAAAGCTGCCATGTTCGATATTTAAGATCCTTTCCCCATATGCCCTGACCTTCTCTTGTTCATTCCTCTTGTGTGCAGCACAGAGACAGCCCGCTGTAGCTATGGGCCATTGGGTCAAATATTCTTATGTCAAAGAACGCTCGCTGTGCTCTTGTTAAAAAACTTCTTGCACTAACGTCCACTCGTGCTTCGTTGGATGTGTTGGCCGTCTTGTACTGCAAGATCTCTCCATCCAAGGGAATGAGTGATGGTTCGCGCACCACATCTCGACACACCTCCCTGAGCATGTTCGCCGTTACATCTCTTACTTCATCGTGCCTGATGCTGATGAATCCTCCCTTCTTACATATCATGCTGTGGTCTGCATCGTTGTTGATTCCACAAACGCATCGATCGGGCAGTCCTTCAATCGGCCAATCATACCTCAGTGCAATAGCATCATTAAATTCTTGTTTGTTTAGATTGAAGCCTTTTGCCTTGATTGGTAGTGTTGTCAGCCAATTTGAAGCACCCGTTTCTTGTGCTATTTGTACTTTTCTTGTTAGTCTCAGGGAAAGTTGTCGCATCAATTGTGCCAGGTCATTTTTATGTGAGTTTTGCCTCTCTGACGTGATGGTCTTTCTGATGTTGTAGATGTCCGCCTTGTCCACTTCACCGTCAGGATCTTGCGCTATGATTCGTTCAGTGAGAGATTCTGTTATCTTTACTGAGTTCTGGTGTTCCGTTGTCGCCCTCCTCACCGGATTGATGATTCCAAGCCCTCCTAACCTAGGAGGAAGTGTGAGCAACTCCCTCTCTGTAGCATTTGGGGTGTGGGACTTCATCCAAGCTGGGATGAGTTTGTCTCTGATGCATCTTCTAGCGGTTGAAGTTGTGGACCCACGTTTGGAATGTTACGCATCAAGTAGGTCCAGCGGTGTTTGACCCCATATGTGAATGCCGAATATGCAGCCTGTGGTTCCGTCTTTGCAATTTTGGCTAGTATTTCTATTTTCTTTTACCCACTCTCTGACCTTCTCTTCCATGTATTGCTTCTTGAATTCTTCTGTGCCAATCACTGCCCCAAGATGACACTGTCCGTCCTTTGTTACGACCACTTCACTACCGTTGAAAGCTTCTAAGGCATTTTCGTAATGTTCTGGTTTTACTATCAGTATAGACTTACTAGCATTTGGAAAGTATCCTATATCTGGTCCCACTTGTGATACTTGCTCCCACCAGCTCTTGAGATCGTTGACTTTCCCTGCTCCAGTGAGATCATCTGCATAGGCCGCCCTGCTTAACATGTGTCGTCTCATGTCTTGTTAATGATTGCAACACCGAGAGACCTAATGCGTACATTGCCATTGCTACTGGGTCACCTTGTGTGGTTCCTTCCATTGATTTCAGTGCCGTTCCACGTCGTGAGTTTTGGTTGTTTACTATGAAGAGGTCCGCAGGCTGTTTATAGGTATTCTCTACATAGGTGGCTAAGCTGGGGCATTTTACCTTGATGTTGTGTATTGCTGTCTTTCTGTTGATGGTGTTAAAGGCATTTGATGCATCCACTAACAGCACAGCTTCACATTCTTCTTGCTCATATATTTCTCTTATTGCATGAATTGCTGCCTCTCCCCCTGCTTGGTGGCCAGCACACACTTGGAGATTTCCAGACGCTGACCGCACATCGTCCTTCACCACCTCCATTATGCATTTTCCGATGATTCTGCTCAACACTTTACCCACCCCTAAAGGTCTGCACCCTGGATTCTTGTCCAATGGTATTAGACGACAATAGTAGTACTAGTAGTAGTAAAAAGTAATAGCAGTAGTTCTAATAATAGCTATAGTAGTAGTAGCATGTGAGGCAACAATTTATTCAATAAGAGAAGTAGATGAGCAGGATGAATGTGAAGAGGTGCTGCTAGTGGATGCATCAAATGTCTTAAACACCATCAATAGGAGGACCACAATATGTAACATTAAGATAAAATACTCCAGCTTAGCCACCTGTAGAGAATACCTATAAGTAACCTGCAGATCTCTTCATAGTAAAGAGCCATAGCACACGAAGTGGAACAGCACTGAAATCTATGGAGGGAACCACACAAGGTGATCTAGTAGAAATGACAATGTATGCATTAGGTCACTCAATGTTGCAAATCTCAACAAGCCATGATAAAACACAAGTCAAACAGGTGACCTATGTAAATGATCTCAATGGAGTGGGAAAAGTCACCGATGTCAAGCTGTGGTGGTATCAAGTAGCACATCAAGGCCAGCAATTTATACCACCCAAATGCCAGTAAGTCCATACTAATAGCAAAATCGGAGCATTATGATAATGCCATAGAAGCTTTCTAGGATAGTAATGTGGTAGATACAAAAGATAGACAGTGTCACGTTAAGGCGGTGATTGGCATAGAATATTTCAAGAAGCAGTAAATGGCGGAGAAAATCAGGGAGTGGGAAAAAGAAAGGGAACAACTGGACAACATCGCAGAAACGAAACCACAGGCTGCTTACTCGACTTTCACACATGGGGTTAAACATCGCTGGACCTTCTTGATGTGTACTGTTCCGAATATGATTTCACTACTTCAACCGCTAGAAGATTCCATCAGAGACAATCTCATCCCAGCATGGGGTAAAATCCAAGTGCAGCAGAACGGGAGTGGCTCACACTTCCTTCACGGTATGGAGAGCTTGAAATTATCATTACTGTGATGAGGACGCAACTGAATACCAGAACTCAGTCAAGATAACAAGATCTCTCACTGAATACATTATAGCACAAGACTCTGAAAGTGAAGTAGACCAAGCAAAGATCTACAACATCAGAAAGATTATCACCAGGTATAATTAACGGAAAAACGACTAGTTACAACTGATGTAATACCATTCACCGAGTCTACCTAGATTAAATTCATATAGCACAAGAGATGGATCCCTCAAATTAGCTGACAACACAAATAATCAAGGCAAAAGGTTTGAACCTCGACAAACCAGGAATTTATTTACCCGATTGCACTGAGGTATGGTTGGCCTATTGAAGGACTGCCCAATCGATGCATACATATGTGGAGTCACCAACGATACAGACTATTCCATAGTATGCAAGAAGGGAGAGTTCATTAGCAACAGGCACAATGAAGTGAGAAACCTAACGATGAACATGCTAAGGTAGATGTGTCATGACGTAGCGTGCGAACCAATAATCATCCCCTTGAACGGTGAGATCTTGCAAAACAGAGCAGCAAACAAATCAAATGAAGCCCGGGTGGATGTCAGTGTAAGAGACTTCTGGATAAAGGACAGTGTGCATTGTTTGACATAAGGATATTCAACCCAATGGTCACTAGCTACAGAGATCTGTCCCTGGAGGCTACATGTATACGAGGAACAAGCAAGAAAAGGTCAGGGCATATGGGGAAAGGTTCCTACAGGTTCAAAAGGCAGCTCTATTCCACTTGTCTTCACCACTTATGGAGGGATGGGAATCAGGGTTAAGTGTTTCTATTCTAGGCTATCAGAGACTATTGCAGAGAAGAAGCAACAGCCAAAGAGTCAAGTGGCGGCCTGAATGAGGTGCCGCGTATCTACCTCGTTGGCAAGATTAGCACTGTTGCGTGTAAAGGGACCAAGACTGTCTATACCGAAAACAACGGCAGTAGCAGGTATGGACTATGAGGCAGCAGTGAGCCAGTGACAGCGACTTGTACCAGGTTGCAAGTGGATTGCAGTTACATAGCATAGACACTATAGAGTCTAGCTATAGATTAGTACCTGATATTTGTAACTGAAACTGGAAAAAAAAAACAGGAGAATGATGGCTGGGAGCCACAGTTACTGGTGTGATTGGGGCCATTGTAACTTGTATAATGAAAAGTACGGTATACGATCCTGATTATAATTGAAAAATGGACTGGTGGTAAATTCTGGTTATATATTCTGTGTATTGGATATAAGGCATTTCATAACACAATGATAGTACATCATGGAGGTCTCATTTGCTCGTTTGATTACAAATGGATAGTAGTAGTAGTAGTAGTAGTAGTAGTATCGAATACATTCAGTATAACATGACTTATTTCTTTCTGGCAGTTATTTAACAAATTTACTAAGTTTTGTAAGAATCTGTGAGAGTCAAAAGTTTCATTGAGATACAGTTAACCCTTTGATTGCTAAAGGTCCTTCAAAGCTGTGTAAAATCTAGTCCTAGCAAAGAATAAAATAAAACAAATATGCAATGATACTCAGAGGTTGATACGGACATTTGAATCAGTCTGAATAAATTTGAAACTAAGCAGCAATATTAATGTAAGAACTGCTTCATCTCAATTACGCTAAACAAACACGTCAGCCCGTCTGAATTCTGAACTCTACCCGGGTTCAGTCACTAGAAATAATGGATATATTTTTATCGCTCATTGTAGACTCGTATTCGCGTTTTACTAATTTCCTCTCGAGATGCGAGTAGGGGCGCACAACCTGATGTCAATTACACTGTTCTTAATTATAGACTTTTAAGTAATGGAGTGTAGCATACAATCATCTAAATATTCCTATACATTAGCCTAAATACATTTCACAGTCAATGTTAATTATAGGGTAGCGCATATTTATCTCTTGAATATAATATAAATAATACATGGAATCAGGTTATACTTGTTTTGTTTATGCAAGCTAATCATTGAAAGATTAAAATTTAGCAAATACAAAACGAAACTTCCCATAGTAAAGAACCTATTTTCCCTTTAAAAAAAAAAAAAAAAAAAAAAACACACACACATATTGTAAACTACTGAATCACAATCACTTCATTATCTATCAAAATAAAACTTTATATTTTATCTACTTAGCTATCTATTTGTGTTATTGGTTGCAGATGCCTTCGTTTTCTACTTATTTGCTATCAAGTTACAAATAATGGAGCACTGATACATTTTAAAATATTTGGCTCAGACTTTTAACTCTTTCAGTATACCATGACAATTTTTCATTTAATTTAGTCCATAATTATGCGATATTTATTCACATTAAGAAGACAACTGTTGGAGTCAAAGAGCATATAAGATAGCTTGTAATCTTTTCAATTCACAGATGTCCTATATTAGTTGATTAAAATCGTCTATTTACTGCCAGGGTAGGCTATAATATAATATGGTATTGTCATACTGTGAGAGTTCTTGGGAGATTGTTATTTATCGACATATGGCTATTTATTATATCATATTTTGTTTATTTATTTACTAATTAATTTCTTAGTTTGCTCCCTAGACCTACATTGTGCTTAAAAACATCTACAAGACCCACCTTCCTCCTAAATTACAGGCTCGCTCTCGCTCGCCAGAAAAAATCCACAATTATTTTTTTAGTTACGTGTATGAAGGAGACAAAAGGCAAAGCTGCCTGCATCAAGTGCCTCCTTCAAAGTTGAAAGAGTGACATTTGCTATTTTAACTTTTCTTATTTATTTATCAACTCTGCGTAAGCAGAGTTTGGTATCGGGCCCCCCCCCCCCCCCCCCCCCCCGTATAGTACCACACAAAAAAAAATGTCTGTCGTCGTCGTCGTCCGTCTGTCTCTGAACTCCTCCTAGACCGTTGGACGGATTTTCACCAAATTTCACACGAACATTTGTTGCGTGAATGCAAACGTCAGTAAAAAAAATGTTTTTGAATTTATGCAATAGTTATGATTTTAGGTCCAAAATATGGTTTTGCCCCGCCCCCCCCCCCCCCCCCCCCCAGCAATGATGGCGTTCTTAGTGTGTGAGCCCCGAAGGGGCTCACACACCAAGAACGCATTCGTTCTGGGAGCGAAAACATCTCGCTATGCATTTGCTAGGTTAAGTTAGTTTAGTTGGCATTAGAAGTGATGGTAGTAATATTTGGATTTATGGTGATAGTAGTGATAATGGTGATAATTGTAGTGATGATGGTTGCAGTTGTATTGATGATGATGACAGTAGTGATGATGATGACAGTAGTAGATATGATGGTGACAGTAGTAGATATGATGGTGACAGTAGTAGTAATGATGGTCATAATAGTAGTGATGATGGTGACAAGTAATGATGATAGTTGTAGTGATAATAATGACAGTAGTGATGATGGTAGTGACGATGGTGTGAGTATTAGTGATGATGGTGAGTAGTAGTGAGGATGGTGAAATTTGTAGTGATGATGATGATAGTTGTGTGATGAAGTTCATAGTAATGGTGATGATGGCAGTAGTAGTTATTATGGTGACAGTAGAATAAGTTATGGTAATATTTGTGACAGTAGTAATGATGATGGTTATAGTAGTAGTGATGATGTTAACAGTAGTAATGATGATTGTAAGATGGTGGTGATGATATTAGTAATGATGGTTGATAGTTGTAGTATCAATGATGATAGTAGTGATTAAGATGCTAGTGACAATGGACAGTGATTATGGTGAGAGTAGTAGTGATAATAATTGTAATTGTAGTAGTGATGATGATCATAGTAATGGTGATGATGACAGTACTCGTGATGATTGTGGCAGTTGTAGTGATGATGGCAGTAGTAGTGATTATGTTGATTGTGATTGATGATGGTAACCCATCGCAGAGTTGGGTATGCCGTTTTGATTTTGGGCAAAACGGCACGTCTACTTTTTAAATATTTGTTTTTTATTGGAAAGAAGTGTGACTTGTTTAGTGTACTGAAATTAATAGGAGGTGTTTGAGAGTACAAACTGGATTACTGTCTGTGTAGGTTAGATGCAAACATAGACAGTGAGGGAAGCGAAAGAAGTGAAACAGGAGTTCCAGCAACTCCTTATCACATGCCTATGAGGCCTCCCCTGGGTATTGCCCTGCTCGATTGGTGTCTACAATCTCCCTAATAGCTGGCACAATAGGTCTTAACATTAACAAACAAATATGACGAAAGGTCTTAAAATCGCCAAACTAATGGGGTGAATGTCTTAAAATGTCAAAGCTAATGGGGCTAAAATGAGGGAGAAGGGGGTCCAGATAAACCCCCCTTAAAAATGGGGTGTAATAAAAAGGCTGCAAATTACTCCCTACACATTGGCATACAACATCCCAGATTAAATGGCTAAAATTGGTATTGCTAAATTTACAGATTTTGCGAGAATATAATAATTATACGTTTAACCCATTCAGTACCGGTGACGTAATTTTAATTTTATTGTGGCTACTGTTAGACTATTTAATTCAGTATAAATTGGGCCTCCAGCTATTTACAGGCTTCGAACTATCTCTCGTATCCCCTTTTTACTACTACAGATCCTTCTTAAACTGCACAAAATCGTCTAAATTTAGCTAGCTTAAAATTAAATAGACGTCGCCGGCACAAAAAGGGTTAAATAGGGACGTGTTTCTTAATTGTAACCTAAGCTAACGTTGTAAACCATGATATCCGAAACTGTAATACACTATTTCTAAGGAGAATTGCAATATTTTTAGCTATTGAAGAAGCCATGTTGTTAATCTCTTATACGTATCAGGAAGTAGCCAATATTCACAAACCTACATTTGCTCACAATCTTTATATTAATACACCTAGCCTACTCATTTAAGGGTTGATTTCATTATATTTTTATTTTTATTATTATTATTATTATTTTTATTAATAATATTTTTCGTGTATATTTAGTTTCCTCCCTAGACCTCCTTCAAGCTTAAAACAAATACCCCCAAAATCCCCCTTCGAGATAAACTTTTGTATTGTTCAGTAAAACAAAACATATATAGATAAATAAAGAACATAATAATAATAAAACTCCTCAATTACAGGCTCGCTATCAATTGCTAGTAAACAATCGACACCTAAATGGCACGAAAATTTATAAAATTGACAAAGAAATGGAGTGCAATTAGGTCATAAAATAGCCAAATTAATGGGGCGAACGTCTTGCATAGGTACAGTCGCGATCACCAATATATAAGCACCCATTTAAAACTTTGAAATTCTAAAGCCAGGTTCTGAAACATTACGAATATTATAAAGCAATTCATTGTCTCGATAAATGTTCATAACCGATTCAAATGCGTGAGAAGGCTATTAGTGTACCAGGTATATTTTGTCTCAACTGTACCGGGAACTACCCAATCTTATCTTAAGACACTTACTACCTACCTACCTATCTATCTATCTATATATATATATCTATCTATCTATCTATCTATATCCATCCATCTATCTATCTATCTATCAATCAATCAAGCAATCTATCTATCTATCTATCTATCTATCTATCCATCCATCCATCCATCCAGCCAGCCGTCCACCCACACACCAACCAACCTATCAATCAATCAATCAATCAATCACTCCATCCATCCATCCATCCATCCATCCTTCCACCCACCTACCTACTTACCTACCTATCCACCTACCTATCTATATATCCCCCCCCCCCCTAAGCCTTGCAGTGGACTAACCTGGCCTGCAGGACAGTCAGTGGGAGACAATGGCCCTCTCCATCATTGTCAGTCAAGAGTTAAGGGGAGGAAGACCGTTTTTCTGGACCCCCTTCTCCCTAATGTATAGCTCCACTAGTTTTGAGATTAAAAGACCTTCGGCCCATTAGTTTGGCGATTTTAACACCTTTCGCCCCATTTCGTTGTCAATTTTAAGACCTTTCGTGCCATTTAGGTGTTGATTATTTCCTAGCGAGCGATAGCGAGCCTGCAATTTTAAGAGGAATTGGCCTTCGGCCGGAACATTTTTCTACAGAAAAATGTACACATTTATCTTGAAGGGGGGTCCAGGGGGTGTTTTTCTAAGCTTGATGGAGGTCTAGGGAGGAAACTAAACAAATATATGAATAAATGAATTAATAGACCAAACAAACGGCCAGTCTCCCCTTAACCATCTCAAAAACTACCTTTATTGTCCATTTTGTCAAATAATGCGTATCCTGCAACATAATGACCTTGAACAATATGTCAACACCTCTCATCATCACTAATTATTTTACGATATCGTATTGAGCACTGAGCCTACTTACTATATATTTTGCATTATAGTTTTATATTTCCCTTATATCAAACTGAACTACACATTGTCCTTTGATATATGTGAACACTTCGTTTTAATAATAATTATCTTATAAAGTTGTCCTCAATTTTACTAAGCTTATTTACTTTATATTGTACAATACATTATATTCTGTATTTAAGGGGAGATGGGCCGTTTTTCTGGTCCCCTGTCTTCCTCATGCTTATTACCATTAGTTTTGAGATTCTGAAACGTTTACCCCATTAATTTGTCGATTTTAAGACCTTTCGCCCCATTTCTTTGTCAATGTTAAGACCTTTCGTGCTCTTTTGGGGTCGATTTTTTCCTGGCGAGCGATAGCGAGCCTGTATTTGTGGAGGAACCGTGAAATTGTTCTACCGAAAAATGTACAAATTAATCTCGAAGGGGGATCTAATAGATGTTTTTGTTTAAAGTTTGATGAAGGTCTACGGAAGAAACTAAACAATTATTAAATGTATGAATACAAAAAAAGACTCCAAAAAATAACCACTGTCCCCTTAACTAATTTCAAACTTGTCCTTGTTTAATAGGCTCTGCCACTGGCCCACATTGCCTCCTCTGTACGAGAGCAATTCTCTCACCAATCATTCATAATTTCTTCACTGTTGCTTCTCTTTATATAGTTTACTAATCTACACTGATGCACATATTACGATAGTAACTTTAGAATTGCGATAATATTATTGTAGTTCACCACAAACTTATCTCTCTTTCTGTTTCGCAATAGGCCCTACAATTGACTACTTGCGAGTTTCATTCTTAAAGGAAGTTGGAGCTGTAGACATCGATAATTAGCAGAATAACCAGCTATCAAGCGGTTTTAGTTCATGTATAAATACACAACACTAAATTCAACATACTATTTATCCATCAGAAACCTACATAATTACTGTATTTGTGTTTAATATCGATGTTTACCGGCCGAACTTCCTTATAGCCTGAAACTCGCAAGTAGTCAATTGTCCCACAATGCCTCTTGGAACAGTCAATGCTATAGTCTATTCGCTGGAAGTAAGCGAGAAATCATGACTTCTAACTTCTGTAACTAAAAAACGACTAGAGTAATCGTGCTAATATTTCTACCATTTGGGAAGAGTCAGCCCAGGAATAGATGTGAAAATTTGCTCAAAAATGAAAAATATCTTTCTTCCACAATAGGCACTACGACTATAATGTGTTCATGTCCAGCTGACGGTACATTGCCACGTGCTCATCATATTAATTGAGGTACTCTGGAGATTAATTGAGATACACTGGAGATTTTATAGTGAAATATGTTGTTAATTACGAAAACTTGACTTTATGATACAGAGGCATAGTAGTTTCGTAGATTTCCGTTGCATATGGAGACTTCATCTGCTAAGGGATTGGATTTACCGTCAACTGAAATAAAACCCACTATAGTTCACATTCACTCTCCCTTTTTCAACCTAAATTAACCCAATTCTTTTCTAAGGTGCAACGCTTTTTCAGCCAAAAAATATATCGCTAGCTATATTGATACTTTATCATATTTTGGTTATCGCATTTTCTGGTCCTCTTAAGGGGGGTGACCTGCTTTTTTTTTCTCTCTGGGTTGTATCCATTCGGCCCCATTCAGCCTACTGTTTTAAGACGTTTATCCCCATCCAGGTGTCGATATATACCTGGCGAGCGATAGCAAGCCACCATATTTTGGATAATGAGTTAGACAGCTGGCTAAATTTGTAAATTTTTCGATAGACAAATTGTTCCGGCAAAGCCGGACTTCTCCATAAAATGCTGGCTTGCTATCGTTCGCCAGGAAATAATCGACTCCTGGATGGGGATAAATGTCTTAAAATAGTAGGTTGAATGGGGCCGAATGGATACAACCAAGAAAGAGAAAAAATCAGGTCACCACCCTTAACTGTAAATGCTCACCATCGTATTTATATGTCTCTTCCCCAATAGGCCTTACAACAGAGCCCACCTTGCCTCCCGGGACACCCAGTTCCAGACCATGGGCCTCTCCCTCTCTTATATACTGTATGTATCGACATTCTCACTTACCCAACCCTTTCTATTCGGTTTACTACACTTCCTTTAAGGGGGCCCACCTCGTTTGTTTTTCTCTCTCTCTCTTCCTCTCTGTCTCTCTGGGTTGTATCCATCCGGCCCCATTCAACCTACTATTTTAAGACGTTAATCCCTATCCAGGTGTCGATTTTTTCCTGGCGAGCAGTAGCGAGCCAGCATATTTAAAAAAAAAAAATTGACAGCAGGATAAATGTGTACATTTTTCGATAGAAAATATCCCCGGCTAACCGAATTTCTCCATACAATGCTGGCTCCCTATCGTTCGCCAGGAAGAAATCGACACCTGGATGGGGATAAACGTCTTAAAACAGTAGGCTGAATGGGGCCGAATGGATACAACCAAGAAAAAAGAGAGAAAAAGAAAGAAAAGAAACAGGTTACCCCTCTTAATTAATCAGTGTCTTGCCACATATAATGAACATGTCATAATGTGTATTTGTAATAGTATTTCTCTTTCCTTTCCATTAGGCTCTACAACTGGCTCACATTGCCTCCCGGGACAGCCACTTTGAGACCATGGGCCTTTCCCTCTCAGCCAACCTCCCCCGCCACCACTTCCAGAACCGCCTCAGTGGCATCCTGCACACAGAACGGCGCCTTATCTTCGTCTCCGGCACCGTAAACTTCGCCAAGGTGGTCTTTAGCCATGGCGAGGACCTAGACATGTTCAACGGGGAGTATATATGGATTCTACTGGACATCCCCCTGCCCCCGCACCTCTCCGCTTCCTTACGCCCCGGCTTCCTCAGCCTTCGTCCGGATTTTTTGAGGACCCCCCCGAAACAGTTACTCGTGAACTTTGTTAAATCGTCAATAGCTGTGATATCGGAGTTTTTCAAAGAAGCCAACACGACCTCGTCGGCCCCCACGCTGGCGACGTCACCGCCTATACAGTGTCAAGTGCCTTACAGAAATCTGTCCACCAGTCAATTTGAATTACACAGGTAAGTCAACAATTGTATTATTTGTTTTTTTATTATATAATTATATACACGGTTAAAACAAAAGTTATATATATATATATATATATATATATATATATATATATATATATATCTACAGTATATATCTTTTTTGTTTTCTATGTGAATGAGGGAGACAAAAGGCATAACTGCCTGCAGCGAGTGCCTCCCCCAGATTTCAAAGAGTGACAGGGCCGAAATCAAGGGACATTCGAGCTAAAATGCCTGGGCACACAGAGTTTGAAGCAATTTAAGTCATAGGAAGAGGGAAAGATTGATTCTGGGAGAGAGTTCCAGAGCTCAGCAGTTGAATAGAAGAAAGTCTGAGAATAGCGTTTCACTCTTGGGTTGGAGAGTTGCACAGAGTAGGGGTGGGATTGTGTTGCAAGGTGGGTACTACGTACCCTACGTAGAGGAGGTGGTATACACTGGAAAAGCTCTGAGGAACACTGGTTATTGTAGTAGCGATAGAATAGCGAGAGAGATGCAACATTGCGGCAAAGAGAGAGAGATTGCAGAGTTGGTGAGTGGGCGGGAGTTATTGACACGAAAGGCTTTCTTTTCTACTCTATCTAGGAGTGCGGTGTGAGAGGATCCTCCCCATACATGTGAACAATACTCAATACAAGAACGCACTGTGCCCCTGTACAGAGCAAGAAGCTGCGCAGGGGTAAAGAACCCCTTGAGGCGGTTGAGCACACCCAGCTTCTGGGAGGCTGCCTTAGCGAGACTGGTATATATGTGTATATACAGTATATGTATATATATATATATACAGTATATATATTCTAAAAGCATACAGTTAGCTGCAGACTTCAATCTGCTTATTGTCACAATGCTAGTGAAGAATTAATTAACAAATTATAACAACATAATAATTAAAGGAAAGCAAGTCTCCCTTTAATTCATATTATCACCAACTCACCAATAAACTTACAAATATACCTAATTGATGACATCAATGAAACTAATGAATACATGTGGTACTCCAAGGATTCGAATCTAGGATACTCACACCGAAGTTCTGCCCACTGACCATTACACTATCAAGACAAATTAAGGACCGTGACCTAAATATATTGAAAGGACCTACCTCTCCCTCTCCCTGGTAAAATAACATAATGAAAGTCAAGTACAGTCGCGCTAATAAGTGATGACTCGGCACCAAGTATGTTTTGATCAATAATTGGTATCAGCAATATCTAAAACTTGATATATCCGTCTCGAGTGAGATATACAAACATGATCCTACCCTTACCCACCCTATTCAACATCTGGCAGACATCAATACAACACAGAGCGAGCCAAACGTAATGACAGCTGGGACATGACTTATTAGCGCGTCTGTACATAAATGGCGACACACTAATTTGAATTAATACCAAGCACAAACAAGACAATACAATGCTTTACTTTGGCCCAATTACTAGGTTTGGCTTTAAAGGTTCATTGACTCTAATTGGTGTAGCCTTAAGGGGGGATGGGTGTATTTCTTTGCTCATTTATGACATATCTTTTTACTATTTGTTTAGTATCCTCCGTAGACTTCCATCAAACTTTAAAAAAAAAACCCACCCAAGACCCTCCAAGATAAATTTGTACATTTTTCGATAGAAAATGTCCCAGCCGACCGGTTCCTCTTAAATTACAGGCTCGCTATCGCTCGCCAGGATAATATCGACACCTAAATGACACGAAAAGTCTTAATATTCACAAAGAAATGGGCCGAAAGGTCTTAAAATATGAAAACTAATGGGGCTAAGCATGAGGAAGAAGGGGGACCAGAAAAACGATCCCTCTCCCCTTAAGCTGGCGCCACACAAGGGCAGTATCCGATACGATAGGCTCGGCGTCACTTTATCGGATTCGTATTGTACTATAGAAGAGCCTGTTAGTTGACTAAGAATACTTCCATGTTGATGTTATTGTAATGTTTGTACAGTTTGCCGCACATATTCTATTCTGTTGGGGTCGTGATTTGACAGAGCTGCACCCACTTCCCCAACCCCCCTCCCTCGCTCCACCCCCTTCCCTTCCACTATTGATAGGAGGTGGAATGAGGGAGGGGGGAATATGTGCGGCACACTGTACACTCGGACGCCATACTCTCTAGCCCACTCATAAAGAACTCGTGCCCCCCCCCCCCCCCTCAAGTTTATCTATATGCAAATAAATCTATCTGGCTACATTTTTGGATGGAACTTGTTTTTCAATTAATAGTACCTAAAGTTTTGTAGTTGATGTATAGACGAGAGAGAGAGAGAGAGAGAGAGAGAGAGAGAGAGAGAGAGAGAGAGAGAGAGAGAGAGCGAGAGCGAGAGCGAGAGAGAGAGAGAGAGAGAGGAGAGAGAGAGAGGAGAGGAGAGGAGAGGAGAGGAGAGGAGAGGAGAGGAGAGAGAGAGAGAGAGACTACCCGATACCAAGTTATTCGGAATACGACACATCAGAGACCGATTATCGGTTACAACTATACCCGTGTGACGCCTGTTTAAGGGCAGATTTTCACTTAAGGGGGCCCACCTCGCGTTTTTTCTCTTTCTCTCCTTCTCTCTTTGGCTTTTATCCATTAGGCCCCATTCAGCCTACTGTTTTAAGACGTTTACCCCCATCCAGGTGTCAATATTTTCCTGGTGAGCGGTAGCGAGCCAGCATATATGTATTTTGGTTTTGACAGCAAGCCAGATGTGTACATTTTTCGATAGAAAACTTTCTCCGGCGAAGCCGGATTTCTCCATACAATGCTGGCTCGCTATCGCTCGCCAGGAAGTAATCGACACCTGGATGGGGATAAATTTATTAAAACAGTTGGCTGAATGGGGCCGAATGGATACAAGCAAGGAATGAGAGACAAGGAGAGAAAGATAAAACAAAACGGTGACCCCCCTTAAACGCTCATAGGCAATACTATTTGCTCAGTAGCTTCAATTATATTCCGGATTATTGAAGTTGAAATCAGTACATACAGTATATATAAGGGGCAGTATATACAGTATAAGGGACAGTATATACAGTATAAGGGGCAGTATATACAGTATAAGGGGCAGTATATACAGTATAAGGGGCAGTATATACAGTATAAGAGGCAGTATATACAGTATAAGGGGCAGAATATACAGTATAAGGGGCAGTATATACAGTATAAGGGGCAGTATATACAGTATAAGGGGCAGTATATACAGTATAAGGGGCAGTATATACAGTATAAGGGGCAGTATATACAGTATAAGGGGCAGTATATATATACAGTATAAGGGGCAGTATATATAGTATAAGGGGCAGTATATACAGTATAAGGGGCAGTATATACAGTATAAGGGGCAGAATATACAGTATAAGGGGCAGTATATACAGTATAAGGGGCAGTATATACAGTATAAGGGGCAGAATATACAGTATAAGGGGCAGTATATACAGTATAAGGGGCAGTATATACAGTATAAGGGGCAGAATACTTATACAATTTTAACCCTCTGAAGATTACGACGGATTTTGACAGCTTATTCTGGCTATCATAAGACGAGTTCATACAATTTAGGAAGGATCTGTGGGAATGATAAGGGTAAAGACCTGTTTTTGTTCTGTCCTTTTCTATCTTTCTCTGGCTTGTATCCATTTGGCCCCATTCAGCCTACTGTTTTAAGACTTTTATCCCCATCCAGGTGTCAATTTGTTACTGGTGAGGTACCGCTCACCAGTAAAAAAGACATCATATTTTTTTATTTTTGTTTGACAGCAGGCTAAATTTGTACATTTTTCGATAGAAAAATTTCTCCGGCGAAGCCGGATTTCTTCATATAATGCTGGCTCGCTATATCTCGCCAGGAAGAAATCGACACCTAGATGGGGATAAACGTCTTAAAATAGTTGACTGAATGGGGCCGAATGGATACAAGCCAGAGAAAGAGAGAAAAGGACAGAAATAACAAAACGCAGGTCACCCCCCTTAATGATAGCCAGCAATCAGAAAAGAAATGCTTTATCATATCATCTAAGCGTTAATCTCTAAATGCTTTATCATATCATCTAAGCGTTAATCTCTAAATAACTTTTAATCAACATTTGCTAGACCAAACTTTGCTGGAATAAGCGCTCATTGGAATCCGCCTTTAGTGAGAGAGCCATTTGGGCGTTAGCTTCAAGTATATACCGGATTATAAAGGACCACTTGTTGGAAATTACTTTTAATGGGCTTGCATTAATGAGCCGTTGTGTGCTATTTTAAGATTGCTGGAGGAGTAGAAAACAAACTAAAAACCTCCCCTTAATGAGGTTGTGTGCTATTTTAAGATTGCTGGAGGAGTAGAAAACAAACTAAAAACCTCCCCTTAATGAGGTTGTGTGCTATTTTAAGATTGCTGGAGGAGTAGAAAACAAACTAAAAACCTCCCCTTAATGAGGTTGTGTGCTATTTTAAGATTGCTGGAGGAGTAGAAAACAAACTAAAAACCTCCCCTTAATGAGGTTGTGTGCTATTTTAAGATTGCTGGAGGAGTAGAAAACAACTAAAAACCTCCCCTTAATGAGGTTGTGTGCTATTTTAAGATTGCTGGAGGAGTAGAAAACAAACTAAAAACCTCCCCTTAATGAGGTTGTGTGCTATTTTAAGATTGCTGGAGGAGTAGAAAACAAACTAAAAACCTCCCCTTAATGAGGTTGTGTGCTATTTTAAGATTGCTGGAGGAGTAGAAAACAAACTAAAAACCTCCCCTTAATGAGGTTGTGTGCTATTTTAAGATTGCTGGAGGAGTAGAAAACAAACTAAAAACCTCCCCTTAATGAGGTTGTGTGCTATTTTAAGATTGCTGAGGAGTAGAAAACAAACTAAAACCTCCCCTTAATGAGGTTGTGCTATTTTAAGATTGCTGGAGGAGTAGAAAACAAACTAAAAACCTCCCCTTAATGAGGTTGTGTGCTATTTAAGATTGCTGGAGGAGTAGCAAACAAACTAAAAACCTCCCCTTAATGAGGTTGTGTGCTATTTTAAGATTGCTGGAGGAGTAGAAAACAAACTAAAACCTCCCCTTAATGAGGTTGTGTGCTATTTTAAGATTGCTGGAGGAGTAGAAAACAAACTAAAAACCTCCCCTTAATGAGGTTTGTGCTATTTTAAGATTGCTGGAGGAGTAGAAAACAAACTAAAAACCTCCCCTTAATGAGCCGCTGTGTGCTATTTTAAGATTGCTGGAGGAGTAGAAATCAAACTAAAAACCTCCCCTTAATGAGGTTGTGTGCTATTTTAAGATTGCTGGAGGAGTAGAAAACAAACTAAAAACCTCCCCTTAATGAGCCGTTGTGCTATTTTAAGATTGCTGGAGGAGTAGAAAACAAACTAAAAACCTCCCCTTAATGAGGTTGTGTGCTATTTTAAGATTGCTGGAGGAGTAGAAACAAACTAAAAACCTCCCCTTAATGAGCCGTTGTGTGCTATTTTAAGATTGCTGGAGGAGTAGAAAACAAACTAAAAACCTCCCCTTAATGAGCCGTTGTGTGCTATTTTAAGATTGCTGGAGGAGTAGAAAACAAACTAAAAACCTCCCCTTAATGAGGTTGTGTGCTATTTTAAGATTGCTGGAGGAGTAGAAAACAAACTAAAAACCTCCCCTTAATGAGGTTGTGTGCTATTTTAAGATTGCTGGAGGAGTAGAAAACAAACTAAAAACCTCCCCTTAATGAGGTTGTGTGCTATTTTAAGATTGCTGGAGGAGTAGAAAACAAACTAAAAACCTCCCCTTAATGAGGTTGTGTGCTATTTTAAGATTGCTGGAGGAGTAGAAAACAAACTAAAAACCTCCCCTTAATGAGCCGTTGTGTGCTATTTTAAGATTGCTGGAGGAGTAGAAAACAAACTAAAAACCTCCCCTTAATGAGCCGTTGCGTGCTATTTACCGCCTGATATGTGGGGGACGGATTTACGATAGGGTCGCCCGGAACATTGGGAAGGTACAGTCGTGAGAATATACAGTACTGTAACGGCCACGTCTTTTTAATTTGATTTCAGCAACATTTAGACGAATTTATGAAGCTTAGGAAGGATATATGGTAGCTAAAAGAATTCATTGGGTTAGTCTGTAGCCTTTTAATGGGTAGACGTCCTTCCGAAGCTGAATGAAATCTTCTCATAATTGCCAGAATATAATATAAAGTACGTCACCGGTACTGGAGGGGTTAAGGAGAGGTTTTTAGTTTGCTCCCTAGACCTCCATCACACTTTTAAAAGTAGCCCCAAGACCCCCCTTCGAGATAAATGTGTATATTTTCGGTAGAAAAATTTGTCCAGGCCGAAGACCGATTCCTGCTAAATTACAGGCTTATTATTGCTTGCCAGGAAATAATCGACACCTAAATGGCACGAAAGGTTTAAACATTAACATAAATGGGGCGAAAGGTTTTAGAATTGGCCAACTAAGGTGGCGAATGGCTTAACATTTAAAAACTAATGGGACTAATTTAGCTTAATTGGGAAGGCCATCAGCCCATCAGGACTATTAGGCTAATGGGTCTATGAGGTCGATGGGATCTAGAAGAAAAACTTAGGGTCACCTGCTTTTTTTCTCTTTCTCTCCTTTTCTCTCTTTCTCTGGCTTGTATCCATTCGGCCCCATTCAGCCAACTGTTTTAAGACGTTTATCCCCATCCAGGTGTCGATTTCTTCCTGGCGAGCGATAGCAAGCCAGCATTGTATGGAGAAATCCGGCTTCACCGGAGACATTTTTCTATCGAAAAATTTACAAATTTAGTTTGCTGTCAAAACAAAAATATATATATGTTGGCTCGCTACCGCTCGCCAGGAAAATATTGACACCTGGATGGGGGTAAACGTCTTAAAACAGTAGACTGGATGGGGCCGAATGGATACAAACCAAAGAGAGAGGGAGAGAAAGGGAAAACAAGCGAGGTGGGGTCCCTTAACCTAAGATAATCTACTTTGAGCATATCGTCAAAATCAGTGCAAATAGTTTCAAAATGTAGCCAGAATAGGGTGCTTAGTAAATGGTGTCGGAAAAAGCATTTTTATTTTTGTATTATTATTATTTGTTTGTTTCTGAGTCCATTTAAGCTATAATTGTAGCACCCCTCTTAGAAGCTTGACCAACTAGCCTTAGAGCAAAATCACGTAAATAAAGTATAAGATGTGTCATTTAGCAGAACCCCAAACATAGTGAAAGTGGAGGAAAAGGACAGCACAAAAGAAGGCTCTCTAGGCAGAATAAAAGAGCATCGTGGGGGGATGGTGTGAAAATAGTCCTGGCTGAATTACGCCAAGAACTTGGGAAAACCCGATCTGTCGATACCCCCGTGATGAATGGCCCACTGCAAGCACTTCTTCTTTAACGCTTACTCTTTTACTGTTTACTAGCTCTCTTTACTCTTTTCTCTACCCCTACCCGTCTCTCCACTCACTCACATACATACATACTCTCTCTCTCTCTCTCTCTAAGAAACAAAGGCAGCAAATCCCTACCCAGTAACTATCGTCCAATTAACTTAACCTCAGTTGTATGTAAAATGCTAGAAACACTCATAAGACAGACTCGTAAATCACTTAGAGGAAAATAACATACTTAAAGATACTCAACACGGCTTTCATAACAAATGTTGAAGCTCTATTGTTATTAAGAACATAAGAACATAAGAAAATGGGAGTCGCAAAAAGCCGATCGTCCCATACAAGGCATATCCCTGTCACACCCAACCCCAATTACAAGGCCCAATTATAGGCCCAACTCACTAATACCTTGAGTACTGCCCCCACCAAAATGGTCAGGGATTAACACAAGATTACGGGGGTCTGCTGAACGCCGATTGGCCCACACCTGGTAGATCCCCCTCACACCCAACCCATCTCGTCCATATGCCTATCTAATTTTATATTAAAGCTCCCTATCGTTCTTGATCCCACTATATAACTTGGTAGCCTATTCCACCCATCTACAACTCTGTTACCAAACCAATATTTGCCTATATCTTTTCTGAAACGAAATTTATCTAATTTGAAACCATTGGTACGAGTTCTTTCGCTATCACTGAGCTTTAGTACCTTACATTTGTCATGTCCCCTTTATTAATCCCACTAACCCACTTGAATACCTCTATCATATCCCCTCTAACTCTGCGTCTCTCTAACGAATGTAAGCCTAATTTCTTCAACCTTTCTTCATACGGAAAATTTCTAATATTATGGATAATTTTTGTCATTCTACGTTGTACTCTCTCCAATGACTATGTCCATTCTGTAATAAGGACACCAAAATTGAACAGCATAATCCATATGGGGTCTCACTAATGACAAGTAAAGTTTTACGATAACATCAGCAGTTCTGTTACTCACACTCCTAGATATGAACCCGAGAATCCTGTTTGCCTTGTTACGAACGCTTATACATTGTTTTCTAGGCTTCAAATCATTGCTAACAAACACACCTAGATCTTTCTCACAGTCTGAGTTTTCTAATTCCATATTAGCTAGTTTATATTTAACATTTGTATGCATCTTCCGTATCTTTAATACCTTGCATCTGTCAATGTAAAACTTCATCTGCCAATTTACTGACCATTCGTGTAATGTATCTAGATCCCTTTGCAGACACTCTATATCTCTATCTGAACCAATTTTTCTCCCCATTTTGGTATCGTCTGCAAATTTACTTATCCTACTAGTTATACCTAAATCAAGGTCATTTATGTATATAATAAACAATAGAGGACCTAATACAGATCCCTGGGGGACACCACTTTTGACTGCTCCCCATTCTGACTTGGTACCATTTATGCTGACTCTCTGCTTCCTACCAATTAGCCATGACCTAATCCATCCCAACAACGCCCCACCTATTCCATGTGCCTCAACCTTTCTCATCAATCTCTCATGAGGGACTCTGTCGAAAGCTTTACTGAAATCTAAATATATAATATCATGACTTGTCATTATCTACTGCTTCATATACCTCTGAGAAAAAACTAAGCAAATTAGTAAGGCAAGACCGTCCCTGAGTGAATCCATGCTGAGAAGAATTGATTAAGTTAAATGTTTCTAAGTGGTTTCTCATTTTCCTAGCAATAATTGACTCTAGTAGCTTTCCTATGATTGAAGTGAGACTAATGGGACGGTAATTGGATGCTATTGATTTATCACTTTTTTTGAAGATCGGAACTACATTTGCAAGCTTCCAAGCTTCTGGAACTATACCTGTTTCTAATGACTTGTTAAATAGAAATGTTAATGGGTAACTTAACTCATCTCTGCATTCTTTTAATACTCTAGAATATACCTCATCAGGACCAGGCGATTTATGAGGTTTCAGTCTGTCAATTTCCTTAAGCACATAATTTCTACTTATAGTAACCGTACTTAACCTATTTTCTATACTATCGCTGTATACCTTACGGACTTCTGGAAACTGTGCCAAATTTTCATTAGTGAAAACGGAAAGAAATTGACTATTTAATGTACTGCACATTTCTAAATCATTTTCTGTCATTTCTCCTATCGAAGTTTTAAGGGGACCAATTACATCTCTAACCTTGGATTTATATAGTTGGTAAAAAGCTTTAGGATTATTTTTGAGTCATTGGCAACCTTAATTTCATAATGTCTTTTTTCTTTACTAATATCCTTTTTTACCTGTCGTGATAGATTCTGATAGTAAGCAAGTAGGTGAATTTCGCCTTTCTTAATTTTTCTATATATTCCTCTCTTTTTTTCCTAGAAGATCTAATAGTCTATTATTCATCCATTTGGGTTGGTTCTGTGTTGATCTAAATTTTCTTTTGGGGATATATTTATTTTGTGCATTGAATACTGACTTGATAAAATTATCGTATGTATCTACCAAGTTTGACGTCTCTTCCTGACTTAAGATGACAGGTGCCTGAGAAAGGATACACTCATTTGGACACCTGGATCGACTTATTTTTTTGGCCATAGGGTCCGCTAACAGGGCTTCTCTTAACCCACCATAATTGGCTTTTCTGAAGTCAGGTATTAATGTTGTATTCTCTCTGATATTACCTTTCCATTGTATATTAAAATACACAGAATTGTGATCACTATTTCCTAGGTGGTCCCCAATTTCTACACTATTTATCATATGTTCATTGTTACTGAAAACTAAATCGAGAATATTATCACCTCTAGTCGGCGTATCTATGAATTGAGATAAAAAACTATCTTATTGATCCCACTATAGCACTCGGTAGCCTATTCACATATCTACAACTCTTTTACCAAGCAAATAGAGGCAGATCCCTTACACAGCCAATCTCTTTCTCTCTCGCTCGTTTGTTTGCACACCGGTACAAATGAGGCAGATCCCTTACACATGCAACCAATATGAAAATGGGAGTCTGCAGAGAGCCAAGTGGCCCACATAAGGCAGATCCCTTTCACACCCAACCCATCTCATAAACATTACCTATTATTTACACTACTTACTATACACCCATGTTATCATATACCTGCAACCAAAACACAATTGTAAGAAATAGGAACATAAGAAAATGGGGGTCTGTAGAGAGCCAATTGACCCACACAAGACAGATCCTTTTCACACCCAACCCATCTCATAAAAACTCTCTCTCATTTATCTCTGTCTTCCTTACATTTATGACATCCTAGTCTCTCTCTCGCTCTCTCTCACAAACGAGAACATAAGAAAACCGGAGTCTGCAGAGAGCCGATTGGCCCACACATGTCAGATCCCTTTCACACCCAACCCATTCCCCGCACTCGCTCTCTCTCTCTCTCTCTCTCATATTTATCGCTATCTTCCTTACATTTACGACATCCTGTTCTCTCTTGCCATACTCTCTCTCTCTCTCCCTCACAAATGAGAACATAAACAAATAAGAAAACGGGAGTCTGCAGAAAGCCGATTGACCTACACATGGCAGATCCCTTTCACACCCAACCCATCTCGTTCTATCTAATTTCAAGTTGAAGCTCTATTGTTCTTGATCCCATTATAGCACTCGGTAGCCTATTCCACATATATACAACTCTGTTACTAAACGAATAGAGGCAGATTCCTTATACAGCCAATATCTCCCTCTCTCGCTCTTATTTGTTTGCACAATCTGTTCCTTCTGTAGTTTCTCCATGCCCGATAAGTTAAATGATCTTTTGATATCTGTGACACAGCTTTTGTATCCAACACAATACCCTGCTTGCAAAACCGCTCGAACCCCAGACAACGTTGCTTGCAACTTTAATTATTTTAGTTATTATTATTATTTTTATTATTATTATATTTTTGTATGTATGTATATAATATATATATATATATATATATATATATATATATATATATATATATATATATATAACATGTATATATATACAGTATATAAATTATATATAATTATTCAACATGAAACGATTAGAACGGAATTTGATATAAACTAAAGGGAAATGTCACACCTGGAATTCAAATAAACGGTTCTAGCTAAACAAATAATAAAACAATAAAATAAAAAGGATACCGACATGAATAACACAACATCCATCTGGCACGGAAAATATTTGAAAAGACAACTCCGCGAAAAGAAAGACAAACTGGTCCTTTCGTTATGACCTTTTCCAGCCAGTGAGTCTGCCTGTCTGTCTGTCTGTCTGTCAATCAGTCAGTCACTCATTCACACATGTACGTAAAAAAAAACCCACATGTACATTTGCCGCACATATTCTATTCCGTTGGGGTCGTGATTTGGCAGAACTGCACCCACCTCCTCAACCCCCCTCCCTCACTCCACCTCTTACCAACAGGAGGTGGAGTGAGGGAGGGGGGTTGGGGAAGTGGGTGAAACGCTGCCAAATCACGACCCCAACGGAATAAAATATGTGCGGCAAACTGTACATACTCACTCACTCGCCTATCACTGACTCTACCCTTCTCTCTCTCTTACACTTACACCCACACCCACACCCACACACACTATAATACACAACCACACACGCATAATCACACACATATACATACGCACACTATAATACACAAACATACGCACAAACACATAGACTGTCTCTCTCATTAAACCTCTCTCTTTCTCTTACACACACACACACACACACACACACACACACACACACACACACACACACACACACACACACACACACACACACACACACACACACACACACACACACACACACACACACACACACACACACACACACACAATAAGCAGAGGGGACTTTATTGACCATTACACCATAGGCTACATACAGTACAAAACATATATACATTTCAAACTCAAACAATTATTAACACAATATAAGCACACTATCATTTTCGGGCAAAAGTTGTATTGCAACTGAACTGTGCTTTATTAGGTGTAAACAGAAACAAACAGGATCAGTAGAATATTGATAAAAGCCTGGTATTGTGATGTTAAAAGCAAATGTTTATCAAATATTCTGATTTCAATCATTTAATATAAGTAACATAGAAAAACGCATCCCACTCACAAACACGAACACTAACGCAAGCGCACCTACGCGCATGCGCGCGCGCACACACACACACACCACTCACTCAAACAACTCTCTTAATGACGCTTCCACTCAACTACACAGTATTAATGCACGATTTACAAGCGGGTTTAACCGTTGAGAGGGCACTCAGAATAATAGCGCTCTCTCTCTCTCTCTCTCTCTCTCTCTCTCTCTCTCTCTCTCTCTCTGTGTATATATGGGGGTGCGCAATATTATTTCTTTCAAATTTGGTTTAATATCTTTAAAATGTACATGTAGACAAAGATACTGTTGCCTATCAAGGCACATAAGAGTGGTAGCTTGAATAGATGACACAACCAGCCCATAGCCCTTGTTTATTTAAGGGGAGATGGCTCCTTTTTCTGGTTCCTTTTCTCCCTCATGTTTAGTCCCATTAGTTTTCTGATTTTAAGATGTTTGCCCCATTAGTGTGTCGATTTTAAGACCTTCCGCCCCATTTCCTTGTCAATATTAAGACCTTTCGTGCTATTTAGGTGTCGATTTCTTTCGTGGCGAAGAATGGTGAGCCTGTAATTTTCAGCCGGGACATTTTTCTACCAAAAATTTTACAAATTAATCTAGGTGGATATAATGGATTTTTTTTTAAAGTTTGATGGAGTTCTATGGAGGAAACTAGAACAAAAAATAATACATTTCAAAATTGACCAAAAAGTGAACCATGCCAACCCAAAGAAATATTGGAATAATGCAGGACTATCTCAGCGATCCTTGACGGGTTTCACATTCACAGTTTCCTACACCTAAAGATGCAATAGATTAATAACACTGGTGCATTTATAACTCGTTAATCCTCAATGTTGTTAATGCTTTGTTTTAACCTTCTCTTTTTTCGACAGTTGAACAATAGTTAATCATTTATACGCAAAAAATGTGTTCGCAATAGTTAATCTTTTATATGCCAAAAATGTGTTCGCAATAGTTAATCTTTTATACGCAAAAAATGTGTTCGCAATAGTTAATCTTTTATACGCAACAAATTTGTTCGCAATAGTTAATCTTTTATATGCAAAAAATTTGTTCGCAATTAATCTTTTATATGCAAAAAATGTGTTCGCAATTAATCTTTTATATGCAAAAACATTGTTCGCAATAGTTAATTTTTTATACGCAAACAATTTGTTCGTGATTTTGTTTGCCAATAATCCCTATATATTCTGTGTACTGTTAATTGTGTTACCTGAGAGATAAATAAAACAGTTCTTGCCTTTCTTCCTTTCCACACAACTCAAAGAAAAACTATAATTAAGGAAACTACAACAGCGAGCCTTAAGGGAGCCCACCTCGTTTTTTTTCTCTTGCTCTCCCTCTCTCTTTGGCTCGTATCCATTCGGCCCCATTCAGCCTACTATTTTAAGACGTTTACCCCCCTCCAGGTGTCAATATTTTCCTGGCGAGCCGGAGCGAGCCAGCATATATATATATTTTGTTTTGACAGCAAGCTAAATTTGTAAATTTTTAGATAGTAAAATGTCTCCGGCGAAGCCGGATTTCCCTATACAATGCTTTCTCGCTATCGCTCGACAGGAAGAAATCGACACCTGGATGGGGAAAACGTCTTAAAACAGTTGGCTGAATGGATACTAGCTAGGGAAAGAGAGAACAGGAGAGAAAGATAAAAAAAAAAAAACGGTGAACCCCCTTAGCCAGTTCATCCATACCAAATGTAACCTACTACACTGGAAATAATGGATGTGTTGTGGTGAAGATAATTATTGTAGTATATGTATTTTCTCATTTTCCTAGACAACTAAGAGAAGCGTAGAACCAAGTAAACTGCCCCACTACAGAATTTCGTATTTGATCATTTATTTATGTATTTATTCATTCATTTTAATTCGCAAACATATCAGGGTCTACCACACTTCCGACAGTACTTGTGTATCTACAGTATAAATGATCTTTAATCCACACTAAAATATATTGCTTTGTCTTCACCAATCGAATCAATGCATCGTTTACCATTTTTAATTTCCTTTGTTCCAGACAACTCAAAGAGAAGCTAGAATCAAGCAGACTATCTCAGCGAACCTTGCCAGGTTTGACACCCTTTTTCTACGTGGAGAACCTGGTCCCTATGAAGACTACGAAGGAGGGAGGGCAGTGGACGAGAGTGGGCTTCATCAACGGAACGACGGTGCAGATCAACGCGATATTCTGGCCGGGGCGGGGGTACAAGGGCGTCTCACAGCAGAATAAACTACTGAGGGTGGCGCTGGCGGAGGCACCACCTTTTGTTATGACGTCACCGCTGATTGAGAACGCCACGTGTTTACTAGGGGTGTCCTGTCTAAGGGTAAGGCATAATTCTTAACTATCTTACTAACAAACTCGTTTAATCTTAGCTAGAATACAACAACACAAGGTAGGCTTAATCTTTAGGAGAAGTAACTTGAAAAAGTGTTAAGAGGAGGCTGACCGTTTGTTTGGTCTATTAATTAATGTATTCATATATTTTTTTAGTTTCCTCCCTAGACCTCCATCAAGCTTAGAAAAACATCCCCTAGACCCACCTTCAAGTTAAATTTGTAAATTTTTCGGTAGAAAAATATTCCGGCCAAAGGCCGATTCATCTTAAAATTGCAGGCTCGCTTTTGCTCGCCTGGAAATAATCGACACCTAAATGGCACGAAAGGTCTTAAAATTGACAGCGAAATGGGGCGAAAGGTGTTAAAATAGCCAGAGTAATGGGCCGAACGTCTTATAATCTCAAAACTAGTGGGGCTAAACATTAGGGAGAAGGGGGTACAGAAAAACGGTCTGCCTCCCCTTAAGCTCTTTAGCTGGAGATCGTCTTTCACAAGTTAAATTATATCATCCCGGATTGATCATGCTGCTTATCATGCTGGGGGGGGGGGGGGGGGGGGGGGGGGGGGAAAATCCTCGCGTTTTAGCCAGAATACAAAATCCCAAAGTAGGATTCACATTACTTGGAGTTTCGGACGTAGTTTTATATTATTTAGCTACGAGGCGTCTTCCCCAAGCTGAATATTATATAGATTAGTGTCTCTTGTCTCTGGGTGAGTGTCATTAGAAGTGATAATTTAACTTCTTATAATGATTAACATTATGGGCTTTATTCGTAAATGAGATGAACACATAATCACTTTGAAGTGAAAGTTAAATTAGGTGAATTGTGTAACTTATGATAATGATTACTGTGCGAGCTTTTCAGTTCCTGGCTAAATGATCGGGGAAACCATTGAGCAACCATTTTACTTCGCAGTGACCAAAACGCCAAGGGTCTGCCATTTTGAAGTAATATCACATGATTTCTGAGGAGTTCATTTCCTGAACAGATCAAGATAGCCGAGGAAAAAATATGTGCCTCTTATATTATCTTTCAAGTTCCAAGCCCAAATTTAGATATCGCGATTCGGACGGAAATTGACTTCTTTGCGTAGGTACAATAATAATCTCTAATGTTGGGCAGCTTCTTGGTCTTATATAATGAGTGGTATATTTAGCTCCCTCGTGAGTGAAATGTAATGTATTAGTTGCATGTACTGTTATTCTGTATTTTGTTGTTATTGTTGGAAGTACAGTATAGTAGAAACAAATATGTGTGTGTGTGACAAAGAGAGTTCGTACGTGTATATGTGCTTAGTCTGGTCCATATAGGAGTGCGCGTGTACATTATATCTCCAATCCAGAGTATATTCCCACGCTAAAAGATCTTCCCTTGAACCATAATATAACAATAACTTCTCTCTCTCTCTCTCTCTCTCTCTCTCTCTCCGTAGGTATTTTCACCGGATGTGGCGGCAACCTTCGCGGACATGGAGCGGAAGGTGGTGAACGCATCCCGGGGTTACGAAATAGTGTGTTGCAGTGGCCTCGCAGTCGACCTCATGATCAATGTTGCTACCGACCTCCAAATAGAACTGCAGGTGAGTGAATAATAGTATAATTGATAGTTCACCTTTGGCACAAATATGAGCATAGGAAAAGTAGATTTTTTTTTTTTTTTTTTTTATGTGACAGAGGGGGACAAAAGGCAGAACTGCCTGTGACGAGTGCCTCCCTCAGAGTTGAAAGAGTGACAGGGCCAAGATCAAGGGACGTTGGAGTCAAAATGCCTGGACACACGAAGTATAAAACAGTTTAAGTCATTTGATGAAGGAAAGATTGATTGAAGGAGAGAGTTTCAGAGTTCACTTGTTGAGTAGAAGAAAGAATGAGAACATCTTCCAATTTTTGAGTTGGAGAGCTGGACAGAATAAGAGTGGGATTGTGTTGAATGGCGGGTGCCTTGCACTCGCAGCAAGGGGGTATGCACTGAGAGAGCTCTGAAGAACACTGATTGTTGTTTTAGCGATAGAAGAGTGAAAGAGATTGTAGGGGAAGTGAGTTGATGAGGATAAATGCTTTTGATTCTACTCTTTCGAGAAGTACGGTGTATGGGTGGAACCTCCCCACACATGCGAACAATACTCAATACAGGGGCGCACTGTGCCCCGATACAGAGCAAAAAAGTGTGTGGGGGTGAAGAACCCACGGAGACGGTTGAGCACACCTAACTTTTGGGAAGCTGTTTTATCAAGAGTGGTAAAATGATCTTTCCAAGAAAGGTCGGATGAAAAAGATACACCTAGAATATTAAGAGAAGATGAAGGGTTGAGTTGTGTATTGTTGAAGAATAGTTGATAGTCTTGTGGAAGATTGTGATGGAGAGATAGAGGGAGAAACTGGGTATTGGAGGCGTTAAAAATAACAAGATTTTTATCTGCTCCAATCAGAAATTATTGATAGATCAGAAGATAGGCATTCTATGGCCTGGTCACGTTTATTTTGGAGTGCTTGCATGCTGGGTTGATGTGAAAAACTAGTTGAATAGTGTAAGGTAGATACCTTACCTTTACCTTTGGATACCTTTGGATGTGTTCGCCGCTCTTCTAGCGGCACCAAGGAGCGCGACGCCCCTCGTTATGGGTGGTGATTTGGTGCAGTAGACTGTTTGAAGCGACAGCTCGCTCCCTTGCGAGGATGGGCCCGTCTGGCACTTTTTGCAGTTCGACATCTAGGGCTCTCTTGAAGTTGTCTAACGAGATGTCCCTCATGTCTCTTACTCGCCGTGGGAGTTTGTTGAAGAGACGTGGGCCTCTGTGTGATAACCAGCCCTCTCGCAGAGAGCCCATAGCACCCCTGTTATTCATCTGGGGGATTTCGCATTCCCAGCCTCTCCTATCACTGAATTTCATGACTATCGGAGTATGTAGGTTTGGTACTAAACCCTCTGCGATTTTCCAAGTGTATATTATTAGGTAACGTTCTCTTCTACGTTCCAGTGAGTACAGATTCAGTGCTCTTAAACGCTCCCAATAGTGTAGATGTTTTATCGAACTTATATGCGAAGTGAAATTTCTTTGTACACTCTCTACGTCATTTATTTCACCTGCTTTGTATGGGGATGTTAATACGCTACAGTATTCAAGCCGCGGTAGCACTAGAGATTTGAAGAGCGTTATCATAGGCAATTCACCGCGTGTTTTAAAAGTACGCAGAATCCAACCCGTTAGACGTTTCGCAGACGCCACTTTGACCTGGTTATGTACTTTGAAACCCATATTTTCAGACATTAATACCCCAAGGTCTTTCACACTGTCTTTCCGTTCTATTATGTGGTTAGATTCTGTTAAGTAATTTGTAATTTCTTTAACACCATTATTATCTCCGTACCGTATTAATTGGAATTTTTCCTCATTGAATTGCATGTTGTTTTCCCTGGTCCACTGGAACACTACATTCATGTCTTCCTGCAGTCGGCCCGTGTCCTCTTGTGTGTTTACTATCTTGCTTAATTTTGTGTCATCAGCAAAAGACGACACCGTACTGTGTCTGGTGTTGGTATCTATGTCGCAAATTAGTATGAGGAACAGAAGGGGCGCTAGCACTGTTCCTTGGGGCACTGAGCTTTTGACATCCGAAGGCTCAGAAGTGACTTGGTTTACTGCTACCGATTGTTTTCGGTTTACGAGGAAATTGTATATCCACCGTCCGATTTTCCCAGTTATACCTTTTGCTTTCAGTTTGTGGGCTATTATACCATGGTCACATTTATCAAATGCCTTAGCAAAATCGGTGTAAATGACATCCACGTTTTTCTTTTCTTCTAGCGCTTTAAGAATTTTGTCATAGTGTTCCAAAAGTTGTGAGAGACATGATCTTCCCACTCTGAACCCATGTTGACCGGTGTTGTGTAGTTCATTTGTCTCCATGAATGTTGAAATTTTGCTTCGCAGGACTCGCTCGAAAACTTTAATGATGTGAGAGGTTAGAGCTATCGGGCGGTAGTTTTTTGGTAGTGCTTTACTCCCTCCTTTATGCAGTGGGGCAATTATTGCGTTTTTCAAGCTATCTGGTATGTCACCAGTGTCTAGACTCCTTCTCCACATAGAGTTGTCAGCGTATGAGTGGATAGGACTAGAGGTACAGTATAGTAGATCATTAATGAATATTAGAAAGATAATTGGAGACAGGACAAAATTCTGAGGAACATCGGAGTTGATAGGTTGAGGAAGTGAGCGATGGCTGTCCCCAACTGCAGCTATGGAATAGTCTGAAAGGAAATTAGAGACACAGGCACAGACAGAGGGATAGAAATCGAAGGAGGTTAGTTTAGTAATTAAAGATTTGTGCTAGACTCTATCAAAGGATTTTGATATGTCTAGCGCAATAGAAAAAGTCTCGCCGAAGTCTTGAAAGGAGGATGACCAAGAGTTAGTAAGATAAGCAAACCTCCCCACACATGCGAACAATAGAGCGACCCTGAAGGAAATCGTACTGGCTATCTGAAAGTAGATTATGGGAAGATAAATGCTTAAGAAATTTTGAGTTAAGAATAGTTTTAAAAAACCTTAGAGATGCAAGAAATAAGAGGAATTGGACGATAATTGGAAGGTTGAGAGGGGTCACCCTCCTTTGGGACAGGTTGAATTAGAGCAAACTTCCAGCAAGAAGGAAAGACATTAGAGGGAAGAAGATTTTTTTTTTTTAGTACAACAGGGGGAACACCATCCAGTCCGTATGCCTTCTTAGTATTAAGCAGCCCAGAGAGGTCAGAAAGTACATCCTTAGAAGAGATTATGATCTTAGGTATAAGTAAGTGAGAGGGGTGGAGAGGGAGAAGTAGCACCGGAATCATCCAAGGTGGAATTTTTAGCAAATGTTTGAGCGAAGAGTTCAGCTTTGTCAGAGGAAGAGGTGACAATGGTACCGGCAGAGTGGAAAAGAGGAGGGAAAGACGAGGAAGTGAAATTGTTGGAGAGGTTTTTGGCTAGATGCCAAAAAGCTTGTGAAGAACTAGAGTTGGAAAGTTCAGAGCATCTTTTATTGATGAGAGAGTTTTTGGCAAGTTGAAGGATTTGGCTTGATTCTGGGCTGAGACATATAAACAGGATTCTTGATTTTGAAGGTGATGGTATCGTTTGAAGGCTTCCTCCTTATTGCAGACAGCAGTAGAACAAGCATGAGTAAACCAAGAGTTTTGTGAGTTAGTCTGAGAGAAAGAAAATGGGATGTATGCTTCCATGCCCAAATGGATTACCTCTGTAATGCGCTCAGCACTCTCTGAGGGTCCCCGGCCACTGAAACAAAAATCATTCTATGGGAAATCAAAGAAGTACTACCGAAGAGCCTCCCAGTCGGCAGCGCCAAAATGCCACAAGCGCCGCCAGTTTGGGGGAAAGAAGGCCATACTGGAGAGACAGGACAGGTGACAGAGATAAGGTTATGATCGGAGGAGCCCAAGGAGAGAGTAGATTTACAGTATAAGCAGAAGGATTAGAGTTTACAAATAAGTCAGGGATGTTGGGCCGATCTCCAGAGCGGTCCGGGATATGGGTGGTGTGGTGAACTAACTGCTCTAGGTAATTTAGTATAGAAAAGATGTAAGATTGTTTACCAGGTTCGTCAGTGAAAAGAGAGGAGAGCCATTGGCAGTGGTGAACATTGAAATCTCCTAAGATGAAGATTTCAGAGAAGGGAGAGATAGATAGCATGTGTTCTACTTTAGAAGTAAGATAGTCAAAGAATTTTGGATAGTCAGTAGAATTAGGGGCGAAATAAACAGCACATATATATTTAGTGAGAGAGTGACAAGATAGAATTGAGAAGAGTCAAAGTTGGGAACACGAGAGCAAGTAAGATTGATGCGTACGTACATGCAACATCAACCTTTGGCTTTGAATTGAGGATAGAGATAGTAGGAAAATATAGAGAAGAGTTTGCTGTCTGTTGCCTTAGACAACTGGGTTTCGGGGAGGAAAAGTAAGTCAGGTTTGGTAGAAGAAAGATGGTGTGCTATAGAGAAGTTAGAGTAAAGGCCGCTAATGTTACAGAAATGGATAGATAGAGTAGAAAGTAGAGGTCCAAGGCACTTTGAGGAGTCCAGACCAAGGGACAACCCCCCCCCCCCTCCTTCCTATTGATAGGAGGAGAAGGTGTTTTGGAGGGTAGGCTGGGGTTGCACTCAATATTGATGAGGCACAGAAGGGATCAGCTAGGGAGGCCAGGTGGTGAAACAGGAGTTCCAGCTGTCCTTATCAACCACCAGGCACTGAATTAAAGTACATACTAAAAATACTAATTTTTTCTTCCATACATAAAATTATGAACATCATGCCAGTGCACGTGGACAACTGTATAGTCGGGTTGGGAAGTCATAAAATTTCACCTTTACAACGTTGTTTTTCACTAGACCGTTATCAAGCTTACTTCCCCCCCCCCCCCCCTCAAGACCCTCCTTCCAGATAAATTTGTAAATGTTTCGAAAGAAAAGTGTCCCGACCGAAGGTCGTTTCTTCTTCAATTACAGGCTACCTATCGCTCACCAAGAAAAAATCGAAGACTATATGACACAAAAAATCTAAAATTTGACAAAAAAAATAGTGCGAAAGGTCCTTAAATAGCCAAACTAATTAGAGAACTTCTTAAAATAACAAAAATAATGGGGCTAAACATAAGGGAGAAGGGGTCCATTAGCTTGTATTCATTGCCTCCTAAAGGTGCGGTTACACTATGAAGACTTAAGGTAATTACCACGGCGACTCAAGGAGTGCCGATTGTCTTTGCCGATCATCCGTAACTTGACCAAGAGTAAATGTCTGCCTGAGGCAGGCTGGACGGCATCACGGATCACGGCATCATAGATGGGGCTACACGGAGACCTAGCATAGCAGACCGCCAGCGTCATGCGGCCACCCATCGTACCGTACTGTACCATGGGGATGCGCGGGGACCACCCACGACGCGCGGTGACTTAGATGAAGACTTCCTTAAGCAGGCGTCACACCATGCCGATTTGAGCCACGGTCAGGAGTACCGACCTTCGGCGGAGAGCTTAAGGATATGGGGGGGGTGAGTTTTGGACGGGACGCAGTATGGATGGCCACGCCACCTGACGGCGACCTAACGGGGTAGACCGGCGCCCATGCCGGACTGAATGTGAGTTTTAGGTCGCCGCTGGAGTGCCGATCTGCGGCGTAGTGCGTCGACAATGACCCGACGAACGGCGTCGACAGGAGTTAGGGCGGCGTCAATATTCATTACTGTGCCGATGAGCAGCGACCCCTTCAGTATGGACGGTGACCCCGGCCCGCATGACCCCGAACGACGGCGACCGAACTCAAGGTGTGGTATATAAAAGGTACACCAAAGGGTGGGCCTCATCAGTATACCTTCAGCCACCGTAACGGTTGCACGCAGCCATGTTCACCACAGTCCCCAGGTACCCGATACGACATCTACGCTTACTCCAGGTTCAGTTAAATCTGGAAAATGACTACCTACTGACAAATATAGCCATCTGCATGCTGCTGTTGAGGAAAAGAAGGAGGGAGAATAGAACCCCTCGCATGTGGGTCCGGAACTGGCTTCTCCGTAGGAAAACCTTTGGTATTTATGAGCAGCTACTGAAGGAGCTCGCCCAGGAGGATGGGCCAGCCTACAGAAACTACCTGCGGATGGATGTTGCAGTCTTCCGGGAGGTACTAGGACGTGTGGCACACCGCATTGAAAAGAACAATACTTTTTACCGGAAGGCACTCGACCCTGGCCTACGACTACCCATAACACTGCGGTTCCTGGCAACCGGTGACAGCTATATGAGCCTGAAATTGTCAATTATTAGTATTGATAATTATGTACTATTATAAATATATATATATATATATACCGGTATATATATATATATATATATATGATATGGCTTGTTTCATTCATCCACTGCATGAATAATGTATACATAAAAAAATGATTTACGTTATATATATATATATATAAATATTCATAACTAAATAAAGTAATACAATAATGAAATAAAGAAAGTCATCAATCAAAAAATACATACATATATAATAAATAAAGTATAAATAATGACTAAATACCTTATATAAATCATATAGCAATATTAATCTAAGTACATGAATAAATTAATTACAAAATATATATATAAAGATATTAAATTAATAAGTAAATCAATACAATAATGAAATCACGAAAGGAATAACAAACGGCAGATACCACAACCAGGTCAGGTCAGAAACCTGTGGTATGCACAACGAGTCTCCACAAACATAATTAATTTGTCCACACGTGGCTGGTCAGTGTCAAACACTTTTAAATAATCGAGACATGCAAAACTAATTAAAACAAAATTTACCTGGCTATTCTGACGACCACTCTGCCGCACGATGTGGTCCTTGAGAAAGCCAAACGTGGCGATAATCCACTTATCCACTTATCATTTATGGTGCCGTGTGCCGCCGCACTGACGCCTACCGTTTACCGTCAAGCGTTGTCAATCACCGTCAAGCGCCGCCAAGCGCCGTCACACGCCATCAGCCTCCAGTCCCCTTCCCGTCCCATTTTTATGACCTCACTCCACGCCGACTTGATTTCAAATTTTTCGCTTGTAGAACTTTTGAGGGGGTATGTGAAGACCAATCCCGACCTGTTTGTTAGGTTGGCGACGGCCCATGATGCGCGGCGACGTAGACAAAGACTGTCCACGACCCTTAGGTCGCGGACAGTCTTGGCCTAAAATCGGCTAGGTGTGACGGGTGCTTTACGACCTCTAAGTCGCCGCGGTAATTCCCTTAAGTCTTCATAGTGTGACTGCCGCTTTAGCAACCTGTAAAAACCGTCCAGGTGTTTTGTGTTGTTACCTCCGGCTGAAACTGAGTCGAGTCGGAATTCTGTGAAGCAAGAAGTAAAACAGTAATGGAGGTTAGGAGGTAAGCAGATAGTGGGAGTGTGTATTCCTATATTTTATTCTGGCTATTATTAGACGATAGCTTGGGAGAAGGTCTGTGGGAATATATTGGGTAAATTATTATTTGAGGCCCTTTCTAATCTGCATAAAATCATATAATGTTATCAAGAATAAACTCTACACAGACGCCATGTTGCTGAGAGGGTTAGTAAGTGAGATTTGATACATACTGCACTTCTGCTCCCTACGAAATGTGAGAGACTACATACCTCCACTACATATAGATATGTTACAATGTTACCCCAGGAATTCACTAGCAGATAAATGAAGTCTAGCCAGGAAGTCGTAGCTGGCAATAATTTATATATTATGAAAGAGAGCCATCGGGAAACAGTTAATATGAGATACAGCGGCTCCCCTGGTAGTGCGAAGTGCATTATTTTTAAGGGAGCCACCTCGCTTTTTTTCTCTTTCTCTCCCTCTCTCTTTGGCTTTTATCCATTCGGCCCCATTCAGCCTACTGTTTTAAGACGTTTACCCCTATCCATGTGTCAATATTTTCCTGGCGAGCGGTATAAAAATATTTTTGTTTTGACAGCAAGCTAAATTTGTAAATTTTTCGATAGAAAAATGTCTCCGGCGAACCCGGATTTCTCCATACAATGCTGGCTCGCTATCGCTCGCCAGGAAAAAATCTGACACCTGGATGTGGATAAACGTCTTGAAACAGTTGTCTGAATGGGGCTGAATGGGGCCGAATAGATACAAGCCAGGGAAACAGAGAAAACGAGAGAAAGATAAAAAAAAAAAAAACGGTGACCCCCCTTAAGTAACGTAACGACCTAAGGTTAAAAGATTCCGTGCTTGTGTGTAAGGGGTCCTAGGACTACTTTAGGCTGCGATTTGCCAAGGCGCACATCTTGGCGCCGGTTTTCTGGACCACTTTCTCCCTCATGTTTAGCCCCATTAGTTTTCAGATGTTAAGATGTTTGCCCCATTAGTTAGTCAATTTTAAGACCTTTCGCCCAATTTCTTTGTCAATATTTATACCTTTCGTGTTATTAGGTGTCGATTTTTCCCCTGGCGAACGATAGTGAGCCTGTAATGTTGGAAGAACCGGCCTTCGGCCGGAATTTTTTCTACCGAAAATGTACAAATTAATCTAGAAGGGGGATCTAATGTTTTTTTTTTTTAATTTGATGGAGGTCTAGGGAGGAAACTAGAAAAATAATGAATACATGCAAAAATCGGCCAAAAAGTGAACCATCTCCCCATAAACACACAGAAGTTTGTAAAACACTAACTAACAGGTAGGCTACACCATAAATTAACCAAGTGATACACATAACGCCTGGGTGGGCGGCGGGCCATGTTGCTCCTGTTATGCAGATTGTCATGGAGATACGGTAAATTTAGGGCAGTAGCGAGTCCTCTTATTGGTGAGAGAGAGAGAGAGAGAGAGAAAGAGAGAGAGAGAGAGAGAGAGAGAGAGAGAGAGAGAGAGAGAGAGAGAGAGAGAAAGAGAGAGAGAGTACAAAGGAGTACACAGGAAATCAAGCAACAACAGGTCTAGTGACCCTTCTAGGCTGCTTGTCCTCCAAAACACTGCGGATCAAGTGTCCAAACAGTGGTTTAGAGTGGGTAAGGGAACATTGGAAAGGGAACTACTGCCCTGGAACTAATGTCCGTGGCAGGACTAGGAAGTTAGTAGGGGACATATGGGTTAGTAACGGAGGGGAGGATAAAATAAAGTTATTCATTTACAAACGCAGTCAGTCGCGGGTTTGATGCGAGATATTTGTCTAAGCGGAGTTTAAATGAATCAACGGTGCTGCAGTCTATAACGTCTCGGGGAAGCCCATTCCACAAGTTGACAACTCGATTGAAGAAGAAATTCTTAGATTCGTGTGAGTTAAAAGATTTATCAATAATTTTGCAACCGTTTCCTCGCGTGTAATTAGATTGGTCGATAGTGAAGTACTTACTACAGTTCATATTGTCGATGCCTTTGATGATTTTGAACAATTGAATTAAGTCACCTCTTAATCTGCGCTGGGTTAAAGGAAACAGATTTAATTCTCCAAGACGCTCTTCGTATGGTTTGTTCTTTAGGCTAGGTATCATTTTGGTAACTCTACGTTGAACTGAACTCGTTCTAGCTTGTTTATGTCTTTTTGGTAATAAGGGCACCAGCATTGAACGCAGTATTCCAGAAGAGGGCGGACTAAGGAATTGTAAAGGGTTAGGATAACGTCTTTGGATTTATGCTCAAATGACCTGCCTATAAAGCCAATTATTTTGTTTGCCTTCTTAACAACTTCTGAACATTGTTGACTCGGTTTTAGGTTACTCGGTATTGTTACTCCCAGATCGGTTTCTCTGTTTACATTCTTAAGCTGAGTGCCATTCATCGAATAGTTTGCTTTCTCATTTAGGTATCCGATATGTAGTACTTTACATTTATCCGCATTGAAACTCATTTGCCAAATTTGGGCCCAATGTGACAATTTATCTAGATTGTGTTGTATATCGTCAACTTGATCTTTTGAGAGTACGCTATTTGCAATTTTTGTATCGTCAGCAAATTTTGAGATTGTACAGGTGAGACCCTCATCTATGTCATTGATGTAAATCAGAAAGAGAATTGGTCCTAGTACCGATCCCTGGGGCACCCCGCTACTTACATTGGTCCATTTAGATGCCTTACCGTTTATACTACTCTTTGCTTTCTGTCGCTGAGCCAATTTTCTATCCATTTCAACACACCGTCTTGTATTCCATGCGCTTTTAGTTTTAGTAGTAAACGTTTGTGGGGAACTTTGTCAAAGGCCTTTTGAAAATCAAGGTATATAATATCTACAGCTTTACTCTCATTGTAGGGGTTGAGGATATCGTGGAAGAAGTCTAAGAGGTTTGTTAAACAGGAACGTTTTTTACGAAAGCCGTGTTGAGTATCTTTAAGTATGTTATTTTCCTCTAAGTGATTTACGAGTCTGTCTCTTATGACCATTTCTAGCATTTTACATACAACTGAGGTTAAGCTAATTGGACGATAGTTACTGGGTAGGGATTTGCTGCCTTTTTTGAAATCGGTGCTACGTTGGCTATCTTCCACTGATCAGGCATAGTTCCAGACTGCAAGGATTTATTGAATAGTAATGTCAGTGGTTTGGAGAGCTCATCCTTAGCTTCCTTTAGAACTCTAGGCGAGATTGTATCAGGTCCAGACGTTTTATTTACCTTGAGTTTATCTAAACAATTCAATATTTCTCTCTCTGTAACGGTGATATTGCTTAGAACATCTGAATTATCAATCTGAATCGGAGGTCTTCTGTTGTAAAAACTGATGCAAAGAAGGTATTGAGGGCATTACTCATTTGTACTTCGTCTTTGGTGTATTCTCCATTTTCATCGACTAACGGTCCAACAGTTGAAGTAACTACTTTTTTCTTTCTGATATAACTATAGAATTCTTTCGGGTTTGTTTTACTTTGATTCGCAATATGTAACTCTAGGGTCTTTTTACTTTCCTTAATTAACTTTTTGGCTTCGCGTCGTACCTCTACAAATTTCACCCGTTCTTCGTCATTTTGTGAGGATTTTAATCTATCATTAGCAAATTTTTTAGCAAGCAGGCAATTTGAAATATCTGTATTCCACCATTTGGGCTTATTATTATGGCCTGGACGCCGTATTTTCAATGGTATGCAGTCTTGCACTGCTTTTAGGTAAGTGGTTTCGAATAACTTCCAAGATGTATTTATGTCGTTATTGTTAATTAAAAAGCTCCAGTCAGTTTCTTTAAACATAGCTCTAAGTTTATGAAAGTTTGCTTTCTTGAAATTAGGGACTTTTTCGATGCTACTATTTGGTTCGTTACTAGTAAAGTTTAAAGTGAAAGTTATCGTACGATGGTCGCTGTTACTGAATTCATCACCAACATTCAAATTCTCTATTAATTCTTCTTTTGTTGCAAGTACAATGTTAAGAACGTTATTACCACGGGTCGGTGTTCGAACAAATTGATAAAGCGAACTCTCTCGCAAGTTCGTGTACAAGTCATGTCCGGAGTGTGAAGTAAGAGTATCGCCCAACTTGGTCACAGGTAAATTAAAGTCGCCAAAAAATACGGTATCTTGTGAGTTACTTACATCTGCAATTTGTTCATAAATTTCTCGGTCAGTTTGCACTGATTGAGCTGGAGGTCTGTATATTAATGCAAGTTTTATTTTTGTACCTTTATTATTCTTTATTAGCACAAAAGATGTTTCGACGTTCACAATTTGAGGTTTTGACAAGAGGGTTGGGTTAAGACTTTCTTTGATATAAAATAAAACGCCACCTCCTGTTACGATCCAGGTTCTCAAAGACACAGGGCTCTTCAACATTGGACTAGATAATGGCAAAAATGCAACAACGGTAACACTAGATCCAACCCCTGCCTTAAACACTGGAAAACAAAACACCATTACCGCCCTGAGTCGTGCCTGGACAACGAGGTATCCTATGACTCGGTAACTGGTGCACACACACTAGGCTGACGCTCGATGAAACAGCCTATTCTCAAACAGTAAAAGATTACTCGATTAGGTTACACAAAGAAAAGATAGTTAACGTGATTAATTAACATTATGGTAGATACTCAAATAACTGGCACTCCTGTATTAAAGAAAGTGCAATGCTAGTCCTGCAACATCAACTGGAAACTTCTGAAATAAGTCTGATGCTGGGAAGATGTTCGTAAAGAATCTTGAACAATTATAATGCAGAATACGGGTCACAATAAATCCTAGGACATATAGTAATAATAGGCAGGCGAATAATAAAGACTGCGCAAAGGTAGTAATGCTCGACAACTAAAGAAATGCTTCGTGACACAACGCACCAGCCTACTAGGGTTGTGCAACTCAACAACAACCTCGGCTCAAAAGTGCAGTGAATAATAATGTTGCATACATATAATAGGGCTTATCTCTAACCAGTGTCTGCTCAGTTAATAAAGTCTAGCTGGGGTATCAAGGCAGGGCAACAATGGGCGAGCATGCGGCTCGTAGCCTAACGTTGTCCGAAGGTGGTATAATGACGATTACGTTATATGACGGGGATGCTCTCTTGATAAATCTAGGTCTCTAGTACCTAGTTCTATCCTGGCGATCCCTCAGAAGTCAACACAAAGAGGCAGCACTATGTTGTGAGGGATAGGCTATGGCCCTCTCACACCACAGCGCTGTGCTCGCAAAGTGAACCCACCCGAAGACAACTTAGGCTCCCACAGTACCTGTCGATGTCGTGCAGGGCTTAGCTAACACTGCACACATCGGAGACAACGACACAGTAACCTTACCCCTAGTCTAGCTTTAGATAACCAAGCAGAATCACTCAACACCTTGCCAGGGAGACATATACCAGTCTACAACCTTCCCGAGAGAGGACACATACGGAAAAGTCCGTCTCTCCAAACCTCATTAAAGACTAATACATGGAAATATCTGAGAGCTTCGCGTACAATACGACTGGCCGACGTCAAACGTCTATGCTGAAACCAGAAGGGATGTTGAGTTTAATAAAGATTAGAGAATGAGAAAGGAGAAGTCGAGAGAGAGAAATAGTATGCAAAGTGGCGAGTATGGGGGACAGAATTGCAAAGGATGTAGACGATACGCGTGTCAGGCAAGCTCTGAGCTGGTAAAGAACACGCGGCCGCGATGGGCAGGGACTAGTTGACCACCCGGCCGCCAACGCCGTCAGCGCCCAAGCGAGCCGCGTGATAGCTCACCCCGCTGCCAGGTGTACCCCGTCACCCTCTCTCGCTCACCTCTCACACAAGCAACATTTATTTTATAGCGAATATAAAATATAAGGCGCGGTCACAGACCAAAACAAAGACCATTTCTAGACTGTCTGTGGCAACACGACATTAATAAAATAAAGCAGATCATTCTAGGACAACTGTAGCCTATTCCCCCATCCTGGCGAGCGCTAGCGAGCTGCAATGCCCCACACAACCATTCTGCCAGCGCCGGGAGGCGTCACACTCCATTTTTATTTATTCGGCTTTTCTCAAACATTACATAACCGGGAAGTGAATACTCTGCTAAAAAGTCTCTATCTTCTGTATTGAGCCAAGATTCTGTATATACCAATCACATAATTTTCAGTAAACACTAGTTCCTCTAAATCTGAAAATTTATTGCGTATGCTACGAGCGTTTGCATAGAAAACCTTTAAAGTTGTGGTTTTAGAACTCACAGAACGTTCTTTAATCAAATTTTTGGTTCTGGTCGGATCTATATTTACATTCATGGCTGTCATCGGTCCTCAGTCGTTATCCCTGGCGGTTTTGAATTTGGGTCGTGTTGGTGGAGCTTTATCCAAATTCGCGGTTCTGGACAGATTAGCATTTAATTCCTTCGCAGGTTGCCGCCCTCGCTGTCTTCGGTTCGAGAGAGAGAGAGAGAGAGAGAGAGAGAGAGAGAGAGAGAGAGAGAGGAGAGAGAGAGAGAGAGAGAGAGAGAGAGAGAGAGAGAGAGAGAGAGAGAGAGAGAGAGAGAGAGAGAGAGAGAATATAAGACAACAAATGAGGGATTGGAGCAAGGGAGCAGGGATTTGGCTCTATCACTCTTTCAATTTTGGGAGAGACATGTCTTGTTACACGCAGCTTTGCCTTTTGTCTCCTTTACCCACACAGGAAAGAAAAGAAAAGAAGGAAAACAAGATAAGTAGTGCTAAGTGTGCCTGTGTGTAAAAGAAGGGAGTAAACCTGCCTTTTTTTTCGCGGCGTTCATCTCTTTTTCCCTATCCCTTTTGTTAGTGATAAATGTAATACCCAATAACAAGTATCACATGCATTCACTGCTTGAGATATAACGACTACATGACAGCTCAGTTCAGACAATGTCCCTACTTTTGTGATTCTCGCCATCGGAAAACTTTAAGGGGAGGTTTTTAGTGTGTTTCTTAGACTTCCATCAAGTTTGAAATTACACCCCCTTGACCCCCTTTCAAGATAAATTTGTACATTTTTCGGTAGAAAAATGTCCCGACCGAAGGCCGATTCCTCTTAAATTACAAGCTCGCTATCGCTCGCCAGGAAAAAATCGACACCTAAATGGCACGAAAGGTCTTAAAAGTGACATAAATGGGGCGAAAGTTCTTAAAATCGCCAAACTAGTGGTGCGAACGTCTTAAAATTTCAAAAGCAATGGGGCTAAACATGAGGGAGAAAGGGGTAAAGACAAAAATCCCTCAAGTGGAAATCTCCCCTTAAATTTGGTTCAGTAGCGGCTCCTTTAGTGGTGTGGAATGTATTAGCAGTATGTATCTTATAACAAAGTAAGCTTCAGAGGAAAACAGTGTGTGTGTTTGTGTGGTTCATCGGATACTTTAGGTTGTGCTTTTACACGGCGCTCATCTTGGTGTCTGACTACACTGGGGTTTGTAATACTGACTAACAAGTACCTTAAGGGGAGATGGCCCGGTTTTCTCGACCACTTTCTCCCTCATGTTTAGTCCCATTAGTTTTCAGATGTTAAGATGTTTGCCCCATTAGTTAGTCGATTTTAAGACCTTTCGCCTCATTTCTTCGTCAATATTTAGACCTTTCGTGTTATTTAGGTGTCAATTTTTTCCCTGGCGAGCGTGTGAGCCTGTAATGTTGGAAGAATCGGCCTTCGGCTGGGAAATTTTTCTACCGAAAAATTTACAAATTAATCTAGAAGGGGGATCTAATGGATGTTTTTGTTTAATTTGATAGAGGTCTAGGGAGGAAACTAGAAAAATAATGAATACATGCAAAAATCGCTCAAAAAGTGAACCATTCACAGCTTGAAATATAACGTGTAAGCGGAAGTTCAATTTTCGCCATTTTCTCTTGTTACGGGTCTCGGCATCGGGAAACAGTAAACCGGGTTTGGCAGCGGCCCTCTGTCGGTATGAAGTGCCGAGGACAAATGGTTGGCGATCACGACAACGGCCACGATACTCGGCCAAGGGAGATATCGATTTGTAAGGTCTGGTAGTGGGGATGTGGGGACGCTTCGTAGGGTGGGGGATAAGCCGTGTGGTGGTGGTGGTGGTGGGGGGGGGGGGTCTTCATCATGTAATGGTACGTCTCACAGTGCTGATTCTTCATGACAAATGGTTTTACGTCGTCGTACAATATCTCTCTCTCTCTCTCTCTCTCTTTTTTTCTTCTTCTTTGCTATCGTTTCCTTCCACTGTCCTTTATTCTCGGGTTAGCTATCTCTACTAGAATTAAGTCCTGACCACCTCGCTGGGATCGTAAGGTCTGTGTGGTCAGTGTATATATGTAAATCTATGTAAATCTCTCTCAATGTATGCATATGTATTATAATTATGATTAGTTTTCTCTACCTGTGTGATTTACTTCGTGTTTGTCTGCCCCCCCCCCCCCCCCCTCTCTCTCATTTCTCTATCAGTTATTTGCCTGTCTGTCATTCTGCTTCAATGCCTTTCCCCCGCAGCGTGTGTGCTTGTCGATTAGAGTCTCTCTCTCTCTCTCTCTCTCTCTCTCTCTCTCTCTCTCTCTCTCTCTCTGCACTATAAAGAGAGCCAGGAACTCGAGGGGGGTAGGTAGTCGTGCTGGAGCCTCGAGCCACGGCCGCATAGTCTGAGGTTCTTGTGGGGAAAAGGCAGCTGAAGGGCCAGGCACGAGTAAACAAGGAGTGGGGAAAGAGGAGGATAACACAACAGGGAGTGGGGTAGGAGGAGGATAACACAACAGGGAATGGGGTAGGAGGAGGATAATACAACAGGGAGTGGGGAAGGAGGAGGAAAACAAAACAGGGAGTGGGGAAGGAGGAGGAAAACAAAACAGGGAATGGGGAAGGAGAAGGAAAACAAAACAGGGAGTGGGGAAGGAGGAGGAAAACAAGTGAGGGAGGAGGAGGATAACAAAACAGAGAGTGGGGAAGGAGGAAGATAACAAAACAGAGTGGGGAAGGAGGAGGAAAACAAGTGAGGGAGGAGGAGGATAACAAAACAGAGTGGGGAAGGAGGAGGCAAACATAACAGAGAGTAGGGTATAGAAGACTATGCAGTAGGGGGGAGATAAACAGAGAGAAATAACAAGTGGGTCAAGAGGTGGAGGAAGGAAAGATGAGAGGGAACAGGAAGCAAAACAAAGGATACACGGAGTGGGTCAAAGCAAACAGGGAATGTTAAATATAAACTACTGGAGCTGTAAAAGAACCGCAAAAAGCTGAGTCGAGTTGCAGTGGCATAGTTAACCCATACAGTACCAGGGACGTCCTTTTCATCATATTCTGGTAACTATTAGATGATTTTATTCAGCTTAGGAAGGACCTCTAGCAAATATTAAGGTTTCAGACTATCTCAACCAACCTCTTTTACCTACCACAGATCCTTCCTAAGCTGCATAATATAATCTAAATATAGCTAGAATATAATATATCACACGTCGCTGGTACTCAAAGGGTTAAGGTTCTTGTGGGAGTAAGGCAGCTGTAGGGTCAGGTAGGGGTAAACAGGGAGTTTATACCCCTTTGATTCCTATAGATACTTTCTAATTTCCACTAAATCGTCTAATGATATCCGGAATAAGGTATAAAAAAGCGCCCACATAATACTGAGAGGATAAATTAATGCAGAGGGAAACGGGAAGCGAGGCTGGGGTATAAGGGCTGAGAAGGGGTCAGGAGAGAACGGGGTGAAGTGGGGAATGAAATGAAAATAGGGAGTAAGGTGGGAGATGATAAAAACCAAGGATTGGCTTTGGGTATGAGAGATAAACAGGGAATTGGGAGTGGAAAATATGACAAGGGATTGGGTTTGAGTGAGGGATAAACAGGGAATTGGGAGTGGAAAATGAGACAAGGGATTGGGTTTGAGTGAGGGATAAACAGGGAATTGGGAGTGAAAAATGAGACAAGGGATTGGGTTTGAGTGAGGGATAAACAGGGAATTGGGAGTGGAAAATGAGACAAGGGATTGGGTTTGAGAGAGAGATAAACAGGGAATTGGGAGTGGAAAATGAGACAAGGGATTGGGTTTGAGTGAGGGATAAACAGGGAATTGGGAGTGGAAAATGAGACAAGGGATTGGGTTTGAGTGAGGGATAAACAGGGAATTGGGAGTGGAAAATGAGACAAGGGATTGGGTTTGGGTGTGAGGGATAAACAGGGAATTGGGAGTGGACAATATGACGGGATTGGGTTTAGGTATAAAATATAAACAGGGGATTGGGAGTGGACAATGTGACGGGATTGGGTTTAGGTATAAAATATAAACAGGGGATTGGGAGTGGACAATATGACGGGATTGGGTTTGGGTGTGAGGGATAAACAGGGAATTGGGAGTGGCAAATGAGACAAGGGATTGGGTTTGAGTGAGGGATAAACGGAATTGGGAGTGGAAAATATGTATGGGGGTGTAAAGGGGAGGAAACAGAATGTGGATTGGGTTAAGCTAAACGGACTGAAGTGGAGTAATCATAGAGTAGAGCAGACGAAAACATGGAGTGGGGGTGAGAGACACAAAACATGGAATGAAATGGGGTACCGGTAACAAGAAGTGGAGTGAGCGAAACTGGTAGTGGGTTTGGTAGGACGCCAGGATAGGAGTGGGGAGGAGGAAGCAAACAATATTAATAATTACACTCAGGTTCTTTTTATTTAAGGGGGGATCACCTGCTTTTTTTATCTTTCTCTCATTCTCTGGCTTGTATCCATTCGGCCCCATTCAGCCAACTGTTTTAAGACGTTTATCCCCATCCAGGTGTCCATTTCTTCCTGGCGAGCGATAGTGAGCCAGCATTGTATGGAGAAATCCGGCTTCGCCGGAAACATTTTTCTATCGAAAAATGTACAAATTTAGCTTGCTGTCAAAACAAAAATATATATACTGTATGCTGGCTCGCGATATATTGACACCTGGATGGGGGTAAACGTCTTAAAACAGTAGGCTGAATGGGGCCGAATGGATACAAGCCAAAGAGAGAAGGAGAGAAAGAGAACAAAAAAGTGAGGTGGGCCCCCTGCCAGACGTACAATAGTAGATAGAGAACGAGAAAAAGAAGGGAGGATAAATTAAAATGGAATAGCAACTCGGAAGCCGGAAGAAAACGTAAGACAAAAGATAAGATATGCAAATGGAATGTGAATGAGTGCAAATCAAACATAAATTGTGAAGGACTGCAAATCAAACATAAATTGTGAAGGAGTGCAAATCAAACATAAATTGTGAAGGAGTGCAAATCAAACATAAATTGTGAAGGAGTGCAAATCAAACATAAATTGTGAAGGAGTGCAAATCAAACATAAATTGTGAAGGAGTGCAAATCAAACATAAATTGTGAAGGAGTGCAAATCAAACATAAATTGTGAAGGAGTGCAAATCAAACATAAATTTGCTAAACACACTGCTTTTCATAGCATTTTTAGACATCATTAACGATTGCATTAATTAATGAAGGACTGGTTTAAATGTCCTTTGCTTATCCTAATGCAATTAATAGTTTCTTCCTTAAATAGAGTAAATCGCTTGACAGTATACACGTAAAATGAACAAGTAAAATACAATTGTTGTTGTGTTTTCAGTAATACGGTATATTCTCAGCATATCCACAACACATTGCGATATTATGACTACTGACATTTATTATTTATTTATTTATGGTTGTTGAAGTAAAGAACGAAATAAACTATCTTACCAAATGCATAATTAAATACACCGCATGTAGGCCTATATTTAAAATATACGAATGTAAGAATGGGAAAGCATACAAAAGTAAGCAAGAAACAAAGATGTAGAAAGGACAGAGTAATTGAGGGGAAAATACCGCAGGGATGAATGAGAATGCCAAAATTAAGAGATATGGGCCAAAATTGTGGACATATTGCGCCAGGGAAATATACAGTATATAGCACAGAAAATGGAGGAAATGCGTGGGTGAAGACATATATGAACGAAGACATAAAATAAATGAGGCATGTTGTAATACAAGATCAGTGGGAAGAGACAAATATATGAGGGGGGGGGGGGGGGTGACTAAGACTATTTAATTAATAATATAAGGGATGGAAATATATAAAGAGGAATCGAACAACATAATAAACTAGAGAGAGAGAGAGAGAGAGATAATAGATAGATATATATACAGTAGCTACGAGGACAAATGTTAGACATAAAGATAAGTGGGCGAACCAGCAGATTATTGGACGAACAAAGGTCTAGATTGATGAAAGGCAAGGGAATATGCAACCATGTTGAATGAAAACTTAATTAATGGGACGCTGGTCAACAACCCCTCTCATGTCCAGCTCCCGCAGCATATACCTTACCTTTACCTTTGGATACCTTTGGATGTGTTCGCCGCTCTTCTAGCGGCACCAAGGAGCGCGACGCCCCTCGTTATGGGTGGTGATTTGGTGCAGTAGACTGTTTGAAGCGACAGCTCGCTCCCTTGCGAGGATGGGCTCGTCTGGCACTTTTTGCAGTTCGACATCTAGGGCTCTCTTGAAGTTGTCTAACGAGATGTCCCTCATGTCTCTTACTCGCCGTGGGAGTTTGTTGAAGAGACGTGGGCCTCTGTGTGATAACCAGCCCTCTCGCAGAGAGCCCATAGCACCCCTGTTATTCATCCGGGGGATTTCGCATTCCAGCCTCTCCTATCACTGAATTTCATGACTATCGGAGTATGTAGGTTTGGTACTAAACCCTCTGCGATTTTCCACGTGTATATTATTAGGTAACGTTCTCTTCTACGTTCCAGTGAGTACAGATTTAGTGCTCTTAAACGCTCCCAATAGTGTAGATGTTTTATCGAACTTATATGCGAAGTGAAATTTCTTTGTACACTCTCTACGTCATTTATTTCACCTGCTTTGTATGGGGATGTTAATACGCTACAGTATTCAAGCCGCGGTAGCACTAGAGATTTGAAGAGCGTTATCATAGGCAATTCACCGCGTGTTTTAAAAGTACGCAGAATCCAACCCGTTAGACGTTTCGAACCGCCACTTTGACCTTCTGGTATATTTGATGAGAGAAAGTTATAATCACTAATCACACCCTGTCTCCTTTCCCGTTAAGTATTGTTGATACCCGAGATATAAACTATATCATTATATCCCCTACCGTTTAGAGGAGGTTTTTAGTTTGTTTCCTACTCCTCCAGCAACCTTAAAATTTCACCCCCTTGACCCCCTTTCAAGATAAATTTGTACATTTTTCGGTAGAAAAATGTCCCGGCTGAAAGCCGGTTTCTCTTAAACTACAGGCTCGTTATCGCTCGCCAGGATAAAATCGACACCTAAATGGCACGAAAGGTCTTAAAATTGACAGAAATGGGTTGAAAGTTCTTAAAATCGTCAAAATAATGGAGCGAACGTCTTAAAATTAGAAACACAATAGGGCTAACTAAACATGAGGGAGAAAGGAGTCAAGAAAAAAATCCCTCAAGTGGAAATCTCCCCATAAGGAGGGATGGTTCATTTTTTGTTTCTTATTTTAATTTATTAATTAGTTTCTAGTTTCCTCCCTAGAACTTCATCAAACTTAAATAAACATCCATTAGATCCCCCTTCTTGATTAATTTGTAAAAATTTTGGTAGAAAAATGTCCCGGCCGAAGGCCGATTCTTTAAAAATTACAGGCTCACTATCGTTCGTCAGGAAAAATATCGACACATAAATAGCACGAAAGGTCTTAATATTGACAAGTAAATGGAGCGGAACGTCTTAAAATCGCCAAAATAATGGGCCGAATGTTTTAAAATCTGAAAACTAATAGGGCTAAACACAAGGAAGAAGGGGGACCATAAAAACCAGCCCATCTCCCCTTAATAAGTGTATTGGGTGAGTGGCAGAACCCATACAGTCCCCCCGAGCTAAGGGCACTTATAGGTGAATGATTAAGGGAGCTCACCTCGCCTTTGTTTCTCTTACTCTCCCTCTCTCTCTTTGGCTTGTATCCATTCGACCCCGTTCAGCCTACTTTTCTAAGACGTTTACCCACCATCCAGGTGTCTATATTTTCCTAGCGAGTGGTAGTGAGCCAGCATATATACAGTATATAATTTTGTTTTGACAGGAAGCTAAATTTGTACATTTTTCGACAGAAAAATTTCTCCGGCGAAGCCGGATTTCTCCATAAAATGCTGGCTCGCTATTGCTCGCCAGGAAGAAATGGATACCTGGATGGGGAGAAACGTCTTAAAACAGTTGGCTGAATGGGGCCGAATGGATACAAGCCAGGAAAAGAGAGAGGAGAGAAAGATAACAAAAAAATCCGGTGACCCCCCTTAAACTAGAATCACTACTGTACGTCCCTTTTTCCTCCATGTATATTTAGTTATAGAGACCCTTCGGAGCACCGCAAATTTTGAGCCTCTCTCTCGTTTTGTACATGCATACATAAATACATACATATACTCTGGCATATACCCCTTTTTTTATGTAATACCTTATATTCCTATTAATGTCCTTCCTTCCAGCTCCGTTTAGCTTCAAAGAGAGGAATTCTAACTTAATGCCCGTACTTTCCTCAGGTGTACTTGAGGAAGAAGACTGCAACTGCATATTTCGATTCCACTTAGATGTAATTAAGCCATGGAACTTAGACTACATGAGCACCTTCCTCTTCTCTTGAGCGGCAGAACTGTAATCACTACGTCCTCATTTCCTCAGGAGTATTTGTTGAGCGTCAGAACTGTAATCACTACGTCCTCATTATCCTCAGGAGTATTTGTTGAGCGTCAGAACTGTAATCACTACGTCTTCATTTCCTCAGGAGTATTTGTTGAGCGGCAGAACTGTAATCACTACGTCTTCATTTCCTCAGGAGTATTTGTTGAGCGGCAGAACTGTAATCACTATGTCTTCATTTCCTCAGGTGTATTTGGTTATGGACGGAACCTTCGGAGCGCCGCGGACCTCAGGCTGGACAGGGATAGTGGGGGACCTCCTGGATGGCTCAGCAGACCTCTCCTTCGCCCCACTCTCGGTCACCGCACAGAGGGCAAGGCACCTAGACTTCTCCGACCCTTACTTCTTCTCAAGTATTTCCAAACTTTCCTCCACAAAGTAAGTGATGGAATTTGTGAATTGTTAGATCCTTATTCTTCATCCACATCCAAGATTTTATTTGTCATGGTCACGGCAGGCGGCGGCCGAGCGCAATAAATCACTGTACTGGAGTGATGGCTCTGGCACGTTGGGTTCGAATACACGCGCAGGCAGGGGAGGCGCCACTCAAAACCTTACCTAGCCGTGAAGGCTAGATCTGGAAGGACCAGTTTCTGGGGACCACACAGTCTCCTGCCTACGTCCTACACCAAGGGGTCACTAATCGCTTTCGTTAGCAAAGCACGTAGGATAAGGTCTAGGATTATCTATTTTCATCTTCATTGTCTGCCAGCTCGAAATATATCGATTATAATTATTATTATTATTATTATTATCATTATTATTATTATTATTATATTTCGTATTACTTGGACCATTACTTGTTCTCGACTATTTCCAAGCTCTCCTCCACAAAGTAAGTAATGGTACTTGAACTTCTTCGATTCTGACTTAGCCTCCAACTCTAGCTCAGATTTGTCATAATTTGTTGTATGAACTGGTACTGTAGAATGTGCTTTAATTTCTCAATTGAGTCTTACAAAAAAAAAAAAAAAAAAAAAAAATCAGGAAAATGAGACTGACAAATATGCTGCATCGACCATGATACATTGGATGCCACTTAAGAAAACATCGATTCGATTCAATCATGCCCCGACGCCTTTAACTAATGATGACGATGGTGATAAAAATCATACTATTTACTTGATATATATTCAGTGACGTTATGGAAGATTTAAAAATTGTGACCCTCCCTAATTAATTTTCGTAATAATTTACTATATCTACAGTATATAAAATACTAATTATTTCATATTATATTGTTTTCATCATGAAAGTTTACCGTGTTTTTTTTTTTTTTTTTTAATTCCTTTCCTCTTAACCAAAGAAATCGCTGCTAAACTGATATAGTCCGAATTGTGCACATATTTCAAGAAGATTACTATATAAAAATGAACTTGATAATATTTCAGAATATTGACTACCGTACCTGTATAGATTCTCTTCGTCTAAATATTATGTTCTCGTCCTGATAGTTTTCCACTACTCAGCTTAAAGTTGGGAATATATAATGAATCTTGAAAAGCCTGCGTCTGCCTTGAATAATCTCATGGGTTTTTTTCGGTAATATTCTTATAACTTTAAATGCTAATGCCATTGAGTTCACTATGTATCCTACCAATCTACATGATTAAATTAATAGCGTAATGCTAATGAATGTTAAATATCCCAATGTCTATCAAGTTAGATCATTACAATCTAAATAATAAATAATGCAAAGATACCGGGTAATTATTTCTTTACCCTACGACACATTGTGAAAATATAATGAATCCTAAATAGCCCGGCCCGGCCTGAATAGCCCCCACTTTCCGGTAATTTTCTTATCGTCTCAACTTGTAAGCTCATTACGTTCCGCCCTAAGCTCTCTTCCTCCGAGCAGGCAAAGCGGATCAATCGACTTACAAATTCACTAGTTATTGGAGGAGTGTGCCAAGACAATAAAAATGACGATAATGATGCCCTTAATAATCGAATTTGAGGAATACTTATATTTGTTATTGGAGTATTTCACACAAAATCAAATACTGCTGTAACTATGCCGAATCTGACTTACAAAATTCATAATACATATAAGACAAAATATATATATATATATATATATATATATATAGTCCTGTAGTATACCTATCTTGACTAATTAAAACAATTAACGACCCATTGACCAATTATAACTAGTCACTGAAGAAGTTGAAACAGACAATAAAAAGTTATGTTACTATGTCTCTAATCTAATAGTAGCATTCGAGTAACACACACACACTAATTATTGGGCCATAATTAATATAACAATGTCAAAAGTGTTCTATATGAACATTTCATTTTAGTAAACATATCCAGGAATATAATAACACAAGAGCGAAGTAAACATACATACAATCAAAGCAAAAAGGGTTACAATGTTATCAATGTTGGCACCAATGATAGTCCAGTACTAAGAATCTATAAACATGCTGAAAAAAAAAATCAAATTAAAACAAATATATAAATAACTAAACAGTAATAATAACAATACTACTACTACTACTACTGCTACTACTACTATTAATACTAATAATAATCTATCTATCTATCTATTGCCTAACGCCGTGATCCCCGAAGGGGTGGCCACGAACGAACCGCCCCCATGCACCTCTGTCCCCAGTCAGTCGACGCCCCTCCCCCCAACCAGCACCGCCTTCGTTCATGTACTTCCTCACTCCTCACTTCCTCACTTCGGTAAGGCATCTAAATGGACCAATGTAAGTAGCGGGGTACCCCAGGGATCGGTACTAGGACCAATTCTCTTTCTAATTTACATCAACGACATAGATGAGGGTCTCACCTGCACAATCTCAAAATTTGCTGACGATACAAAAATTGCAAATAGCGTACTCTCAAAAGAACAAGTTGACGATATGCAACACAATCTAGATAAATTGTCATGTTGGGCCCAAATTTGGCAAATGAGTTTCAATGCGGATAAATGTAAAGTACTACATGTCGGATACCTAAATGAGAAAGCAAACTATTCGATGAATGGCACTCAGCTTAAGAATGTAAACAGAGAAACTGATCTGGGAGTAACAATATCGAGTAACCTAAAACCGAGTCAACAATGTTCAGAAGTTGTTAAGAAGGCAAACAAAATAATTGGCTTTATAGGCAGGTCATTTGAGCATAAATCCAAAGAAGTTATCCTAACCCTTTACAATTCCTTAGTCCGCCCTCTTCTGGAATACTGCGTTCAATCCTGGTGCCCTTATTACCAAAAAGATATAAACAAGCTAGAACGAGTTCAACGTAGAGTTACCAAAATGATACCTAGCCTAAAGAACAAACCATACGAAGAGCGTCTTAGAGAATTAAATCTATTTCCTTTAACCCAGCGCAGATTAAGAGGCGACTTAATTCAAGTGTTCAAAATCATCAAAGGCATCGACAATATGAACTGTAGTAAGTACTTCACTATCGACCAATCTAATTACACGCGGGGAAACGGTTGCAAAATTATTGGTAAATCTTTTAACTCGCACGAATCTAAGAATTTCTTCTTCAATCGAGTTGTCAACTTGTGGAATGGGCTTCCCCGAGACGTTATAGACTGCAGCACCGTTGATTCATTTAAATTCCGCCTAGACAAATATCTCGCATCAAACCCGCGACTGACTGCGTTTGTAAATGAATAACTTTATCCTCCCCTCAGTTACTAACCCATATGTCCCCTACTAACTTCCTAGTCCTGCCACGTTAGTGGCAGGGCAGTAGTTCCCTTTCCAATGTTCCCTTACCCACTCTAAACCACTGTTTGGACACTTGATCCTCAGTGTTTTGGAGGACAAGCAACCTAGAAGGGTCACTAGATCTGTTGTTGCTTGATTTCCTTTGTACTCCTTTGTACTCCTTTGTACTCCATCCTTCCACCTCTCATTCGGTCTACCTCTCCCTCTCTGTCCCTCCACCTCGCTCTCGTACACCCTCTAAGTCATTCTCTCGCTTTCCATACGTTCCATATGGCCGAACCATCTCAAGTTGTTCCTTTTCACACTTTCCAGCACATCTACTAATACTAATAATAATAATAGAAATATGAATAATAATAATAATAATAATAATAATAATAATAATAATAATAGATAAATATAAATAATATATAACAGAAGAGAAGGCCCCGGAAAAGAAACAATACTGCAAATAATATAACCAATATTGACAACATTGATAGTTCAGTTATAAACATTATTCATATAACTATACCAAACACAAAAACCTTAACAAATACAATGACATACATGCCAGATCCAACTACCTTAAGGGGAGGCAGACCGTTTTTCTGGACCCCCTTCTCCCTCATGTTTAGCCCCATTTTTTTTAGATTATAAGACTTTCGGCCCATTAGTTTGGCGATTTTAACACCTTTCGCCCCATTTCGTTGTCAATTTTAAAACCTTTTGTACCATTTAGGTGTCGATTATTTCCTGGCGAGCGATAGCGAGCCTGAAATTTTTAAAGGATCCGGCCTTTGGCCGGGACATTTTTCTACCGAAAAATTTACAAATTTATCTTGAAGGGGGTCTAGGGGGTATTTTTCTAAGCTTGATGGAGGTCTAGGGAAGAAACTAAAAAAATATATGAATAAATTAATTAATAGACCAAACAAACAGTCTGCCTCCCCTTAAACGCATAAACAGCATAACACTTGACAGTATCAAGCAAAATATACATCAAATGCAAGCACACTCATGATAAAAGTCATCATTATTGGATCACTGACAAATACAAAACAACGATCATGCAGTTCTACGAGTCTTTCCTTTTCGCACACCAAAGTCAAAACCCAAAGACATTAAGGGCAGATATCCACTTGAGGGATTTTTTTCTTGACCCCTTTCTCTCTCATGTTTAGCTCCACTGCTTTTGAAATTTTAAGACGTTCGCCCCATTAGTTTGTCGATTTTTAGAACTTTCGCCCCTTTTCCGTCAATTTTAAGACCTTTCGTGCCATTTATGTGTCGATTTTTTCCTGGCGAGCGATAGCGAGCCTGTATTTTAAGAGAAACCGGCCTTCGGCCGGAAATTTTTTCTACCGAAAAATGTACAAATTTATCTTGAAAGGGGGTCTAGGGGGTGTAATTTTAAGCTTGATGGAAATCTAGGGAACAAACTAAACACCTCCCCTTAAGCCGAAAACGCGCCAATGTAAACAGCCACGACGAAAAAGTGTCACAGATATTGGTAAACAAATAATAGTGCAGGAGAGAGTTGTCCTAAGCACACCGACGACACAAAACCTTAAGGGAGCCCACCTCGCTTTTTTTTCTCTCTTTCTCTCCCTTTCTCTTTGGTTTGTATCCATTCGGCCCCATTCAACCTACTGTTTTAAGACGTTTACCCCCATCCAGGTATCAACATTTTCCTGGCGAGCGGCAGCGAGCCAGCATATATTTCAGTTTTGACAGCAAGCTAAATTTGTACATTTTTCGATAGTAAAATGTCTCCGGCGAAGCCGGATTTCTCCATACAATGTTGGCTCGCTATCGCTCGCCAGGAAGAAATCGACACCTGGATGGGGATAAACGTCTTAAAACAGTTGGCTGAATGGGGCCGAATGGATACAAGCCAGGGAAAGAGAAAAAAGGAGAGAAACATAAACAAAAAAAGCCGGTGACCCCCCATAAAACATCAAACAGACTCCCAACATCCAAACAGCAAGAACAAAAAAATGTCATTAGTATCGACCTCTGATATCTCCAAAGAAGAGGGACTCCATACACCGCAAATGAAAAGCCCAAAGTTTCCATATTACCGAAAAGTGTCGAGATTTGGAATGAGGAATTTTCGGAGAGCATCGAGGCAAAGTCATAGATATTTCTTTGGGATATTTAACCCCTTCATTACCGGTACCGTCCTTTTAATTTCTTCTGGCTACTATTAGACGATTGTATTCAGTTTAAAAAGGGCCTCCAGCAACTAAAAGGCATCCAACTATGTCACTTAATGAGAGATATATTCACAATGCCGTGAATCCTTGAATGAAGAATTAAACCCACATGGCAGTATAATGTGTTTATTAAGACAATAAATAAACAATAATAAACACATTATATTTTATACTACCATGTGGGTTTAATTCTCTATGTCACTTAACCCTTTTTACTACCACAGATCCTTCTTAAACTGCACAAAAACGTATGAATTTAGCTAGAATAAAATAAAGAAACGTTGCCGGTACAGAAGGGGTTAATATTGCCAAATTGTTTTCTCTAGCAACATTTCGCGGGGATATTTGGCATTGGGTAACGTCAGCTAGATTGGAGGTTGTTGTTGTTGTTGTTTCCCAAGCTGCCTGGCCGAACAGCCCCAAGGCCCCGAGCAAGGCCAAGGCCATAACCGAGCGCCCCCACAGAACCCTCCCTGCCGACCACAATAAAGCCGGGGTGACCGAAGCCACTCCATGGCGGGGAGCTGAGGAGGGTGCGGAAACGCCCGGGAAACCAAAGACCCACCCAGGGCCCTGTACCCCTCAGCAATTATGAAGAGAAAGTTGAGGGGCAAAGGAAAAATGTGACGCTTTGGCTTCCAATCTTGGTAGATTGGGAGGTCAATCCACGGAAGAGACGCCGTCACTTGAGATCTAGAAAATATATAAGTAAAAGGAACAGTCAGACTAAGCTATGGGTATGGCAGAGATCGCTCAGTTCTCACTCTGATAGACCAGCCCATCACCACATGACTAGAACCCAATCCTCTCAGCATCAGCTAGGAAAGGCCCTAGAAAGCCGCCTTTGGCGGGGGGATAGCTCCCCTATTTCAACCCCTTTCGGGGTTGGGCACCCGCCCAAGGAGGTAGAATATAATACTGAGTTGAATTCACGTACAGTTAATGGGCATATATAAGTTTACACCAATTTAAATCATTGCAATATTTTATTATGTTATCTCCACCAACCGACTTTACTCCTAAACTCAATTAATGAAATCAACAAATACAATGTGGCAGTCCAGGGATTCGAACCTATATATATATAAGAGACAAAACTTGAAGCATCTGGACTATACTTAACCCTTTCAGCACCATGACGCCCTTCTACCTTTGATTCTGGCTAACATTAGATGATTTTAAGTAGTTTAAGAAGGACCAATGTTAATAAGAGAGTTTATTGAGATCATATTGACCCATTTGAGTCGCATAGGTAGATTGTAAACTAAAGAAAATCGTCTAATGGTACCCAGACAGAATATAATTAAATTTACGTAATTGTCGTGAAGGGGTTAAGGGGGGATGGATAACTTTTTGGTAGATTTTTTCATTTATTTATTATTTTCTTTAGTTTCCTCTCTAGACCTCCATCAAACTTAAAAAAACATCCATCAGATCCCCCTTCTAGATTAATTTGTACATTTTTCGGTAGAAAAATTTCCCGGCCAAAGGCCGGTTACTCTCAAGATTACAGGCTCGCTATCGCTCGCCAGGAGAAAATCGACACCTAAATGGCACGAAAGCTCTTTAAATTGACAACGAAATGGGGCAAAAGGTATTAAAATCGCCAAACCAATGGGCCGAACGTCATCAAATCTGAACACTAATGGGGCTAAACATGAGGGAGAAAGTGGTCCAGAAAAACGACCCATTTCCCTTAAGCATGGTCATGTTTATGTTTGATAGTGGTTCAAATGGCCTGCGTCACAATGTATGCTCTTGGCTGTACGGCTTATAAGGGGGAGGTAGTCGATCGCTTTTTCTGGACCCCTTTCTCCCTCTTGTTTAGCAGATTAGTTTTGAGATTACAAGACGTTTGTTCCTTTAGTTTGGCGATTTTGAGATATTTCGCCTCCTTTTTTGTCAATATTAAGACCTTTCGTGCCATTTTGGTGTCTTTTTCCTGGCGAGCGATAATGAGCATGTAATTTTAGAAGGAACCGGCCTTTGGCCGGGAAATTTTTCTACCGAAAAATTTACAAATTTATCATGAAAGGGGGTCTAGGGAGTGTTTTTTTAAGTTGATGAAGGTCTAGCGAGGACACTAAAAACTAAATAAATAAATAAATATATAGACCAACAAAACAAGCACTACCCCCTTAAATTCATACGCTGCAAGACCATAGCTGCCAAAATAAAAACAAATGTAAGAAAATGTCTCATGTGACTTTGCCGTAAAGGAGAGTCATTGCGAAGGAAATGTTTTCAGAGTCACTGGGTCGCACGAGATAGATGACGGCAAAAAGGAGAGGAGGGGGTCGAGGTGATGATGATGATGATGATGATGGGTGGACGGGAGATCGTTTAAGGTGATGTCACACAAATAACACAGTTACGGTATATCCTTACTTGTATAAATGAGTATACCGGTATATATATATATATATATACACACTACGGCCTTGCATCATTAGTTCCACTAATTTCTTCTATCTTCATAACAGAAAAATACGTGTAATGGTAGATGGCCTTTATTCTCAATTTCACTCAATAAATGCTGGTGTTCCCCAGGGATCAGTTTTGGCCCCAACTCTGTTCCTCATTCATATCAATGATCTCATATCTACCACTCATAATCCAATATGTACATTCCTACGCAGATGACTCAACACTCCACAGTTCCTTCACATTTACCAATTCTTTCACCCAACCCGATCTTATAAATTCAAAAATAAACACTGCAATTTCTCTGAACCAGGACCTTTCTAGAATTAATGAATGGGGACAAGAGAATCTAGTTTCCTTTAATGCACAGAAAACCAAGTACATTCAATTTTCTAACCGACAGAATCTCACTGACTCCCATATATTTTTTAATGATGTAAATATTCCCACTTCCCCTAGTATTGACATTCTCGGTGTAACATTAACTACTAACTTGAGCTGGACACATTATGTTAGAAGCATTGCTAAGAATGCCTCTAAAAACTGGGACTCCCGTACAGAGTTCGAGAATTCTTCACTGACGAGCAGTTGGCCGTAATATATAAAAGTCATGTGCGCTCTCAGATGGATTACTGTTCACCTCTGTGGGGTGGAAGTGGAGTGGTTGCATTGAGGCAGTTGGACAAAATTCAAAATAAAGCTATTAGATTAATCAATAACCCTGCAATCACACAGGACCTTCCTACATTAGCCATACGAAGAAACGTTGCATCCCTTGCATTATTCTACAGATATTTTCACAGCAATTGTTCCGAGGAACTTGCTTCAATTGTGCCGCCTCTCCACATCTTTCCCCGTAGAACTAGGGCAGCTGAGTGCGCCCATGAATTTACACTTTCTCCTCCACAATGCAGAACTTCTGCTTATCAGAATTCATTTATCCCCAGAGCTACTACTCTTTGGAATTCACTTCCCTCGAATTGCTTTCCACAAACTTACAATCAACAAATGTTTAAATCCAGTTGTTACAAACATTTTATGAATGGAGGATGCCTTTAGGCACATGGACCTTTTTGTTTTATCTGTGTTTTTCCTTCCTCCGTTCATTGTCTCTTAAAAAAAAAAAAAAAAATATATATATATATATATATATACTGTATATATAATACAAATATTTATATTTATAATTCCGAAGATTGAGCCATATATCAACTTGCTAGCACCTATATGTTATTTTTAGCAGTCATATTCGCCTTATCACAAGAGCGTTATGAAAACTACGTTCGTCATTAGTGGGCCATTTCCGCTTCTCGGCCGCCAAAGCTTATTAAATACCGCTTCATAATTATTTAGAGAACCGGCGAGGCAGGTAACATGAACAAAGGAGCATGAGGGTACTACAAGAAGGCTACTCTATTAGCATCGGCCATTTAACCACGGTTTCCTTTCAAGTTAACCAGCAAACCATATCAATCAGTTTATCTCAAAATTTGCCTTGTGAAGCGCTACCACTTTAAGGGAGGATTTTTTTTTTATATATGTATATTATTATCATCATTTCATTATTATTATTATTATTATTAGTATTTAGTTTCCTCCCTAAGAGCTCCATCAAGCTTAAAACATACCCACAATAACCCCCCCCCCCCCCCCCCACACACACACACACGAGATAAATTTGTGCATCTTTCGGTACAAAAATGCCCCGGCTCCTCCTGGATTGCAGGCTCACTGTCGCTCTCCAGGAACAAAAAACTACCCCTACATGACACGAAAGATATTAAAATTGTTAAAGAAATGGAGCGAAATGTCTTAAAATCGAGAAACTAATGGGGCAAACGTCTTAAAGGTGAATTACGGAAGTAAATCAGTGCTGCAATTAGTTATTTACAGTGTAGTAATGGTCAAGATATGTTGTATTACTGAACGTCACGTTCTTATATATAAACATTATAATAGTAGAAATATGCAATAATTGTTTTTCTGGCACGTAGTTGAAGCTTCATGACAGAAAACAGCTGGGAGAAAAGGAGTATGTTGATTGGCAAGCAGGCTCGTGACGTAGGTTGCGACCGGGAGAATTTGAAGACAGTAAACAACCCCATATAAGTAAAGGCAGGATGATACCCTCTGACATGTCTTCATTAATCATAGAGATCTGCGTGACTGTATGGTATAATAATCTTTCTACGGCACCAGTGAATTATGCCAAAGTTCACTCAAAGCAATACAGTGAGCATATTTTGATTAATTTTGTTTTACTTGAAGCCAGACCAGACGTATTTTTGAGAAGCATCCTGGAAAGTGGAAAGTTATTATTATTCATATTAGTGATATACATTAATTCGGTCTGAGCATCACACCCTGGTGCTAGCTTATACCAACTACTTCTCAAAGCATTCCTTTGTGTTGGGTATTAGAATTGTTCTTCATAAAAAATATATATATAATAATAGCCAAAACAGGGCCTGGGCCTATTTACAATCTCCAAATAGGCCTTGGCCTAGTTAACATATGTGACATATCAAAATATCTCCCCCAATCCATATAGTAGGCTAGATACCTTAAACGATTTCAACATAACTAATCTAGAACTAATTTTACCATTGGGTAATGTATTTTACCCCAATTACTTTATGTAATACTATATTAGCTCATAATGTATATAGTTCTGGCTATTAAAATTAAGATTTGCTTCAACTGAATTCTTCCAGCGGCACAGTTCTAATATATATCTACTGGATATACCCTAGGAGGTTTGGAATACCATTACGCTACGCTAACCCAAACTATTTTAATATTGTAGGTTAGGAGTATCTATTGGTTTAGTTAGGTTAACTAAAAAAAAAATAACTTCTTTCAGCCAAGCTAAAACCTAACCTAAAACCCCTTCATTAACGTTAATATGTAAAACAATGAATTGCACGATTCGATTAGCATATACAGTATAGACTATTAACACAATAATGTCAATTTCTAAGTTCCATGGAGATTCCAATTTAACAATCAACTTTGCAGTCTTTAGGATAGAATAGCCCTAGATATAAAAAGCTAACATGAACGTAAAACTAGCCAAAATACTTGCCTGATTTCTTTTTTTTTTTTTTTTGGAACACTCAAGAGGTCACCACCTTTGGAAAGCTAGGCTAGGCTAGTTTAGGTAGGCTGCGATAGTTAGGTTAGCATGGTTGTCATAGATTATTGTATTAAATTAGTGGAGTTAGATTAGGCTAATTGAACCCTATTAACCAATCCATTTAATCTAATATTTACCATCCTCTCCTATACCTAACCCAATCTTATCCTATCTTCCCAAAGGTGGTAACCTCTTCCTATAGGTTTACCCGCTGTTTTCAGTAGTTTGAACTAGGCCTAGTCAAGTCACTACACCAAGATCACTGCAAGTTATACAGCCCCCCCCCCTATTTTTTACAGTTGGGTATTATTGTATGTGTCAGGAGTGATGTCCTGGCTCCATTTACATACATGATGAAAAAACAAATATATTTGGTAGCTTCATGCATAACTTTTGTATGGATCATTGGTATAGCCTAGTGTTTATGAAGTAGTGCTGCTGTAAACTATATAATATTTTGTATTGGCATATCGACGAAAAGTTACAAGGCCTAACTAGAAAAATAACATGAAAATCTGATGTTTAAATCACGTGTATGGCGTTTCGTCGGCGGCCGGGTAGCGACCTCATAGTTTCTTCTCAACACCCCCCCCGCCCCACCCATCTTTCTAAAGTTCTGGATACGGCCCTGTTTTAAACTGTAGGCCTAACTGTGCTTGGAAATGTAAGCATCTCATACCAAGGTAAGAATGACAAGTGCCTAGCCTAGTCTATGTAAGCATATCATACCAAGGTAAGAAAGACGAAGTGTCGAGCCCTAGTCTAGCCTTGATCACGGTAAACCTTGCCTGATGTTATTAACCAAACCCATTTATACAGAGCGTCAACCACATCCCCATCAGAAAAAATCAAACCAAGAACCCCATGGCTAACTCTCAGCTCCCAAAGTATTTCTAAATTCATTGATGGTTGAAGGAGGGACGTAGACATTTTCTTTTCATGGTCCGCTGGGGAATCTCTATTTTCGCCAGCTGAGAATGTCCTAGTAAATACAGACTATTAAGAGGATTAATAGTTTAATACAATATACTGTGTAAATGATACATCAGGAACCATCACTTCATAATCATAATTGGTTTCCATTTTGTTCATCGAGAATAGAGGGACTAGAGATAGCTAGGAGACCTCTCTCTCGTGTCATATTTGTTGTGGTAACATGTGACGCCAGCAGACGATGCGCCTATCATCGTATCGGAAAATAGTTGACGATTTGCTTTCGAGTATATTTATTATTATAAAAAAAATTCATATGAATTATGTCTAACTATCAGTGTCTGATATCTCTATGGAAAACTATATTCGTATATTGTTTGGTCTCAGTGAGTAACTCGCCTTTTTTATTCTACCCCCATAATTCACCTTTAAAGTATCAACATTAACGGGACTAAACATGAGGGAGAAGGGGGTTCAGACAAAAAAATACTTAAAGCAAACTGACCTATCCAAACAGGACGAGGTGAGTTGGCAACGTTTGTGACGTACTGATTGAAGTGGTCTATTAGTTGAACCATTCTATCACCACTAAGCACAGTATGTATAGGAATATGCCTTCGCATTAAAATAACCTCCACAAAATAATGCGAAGACTAAACAAAATAAACTTGTTTAGGAGAACAGGTACACACAAATTAAAATGTACACTCTGACGCCATAGTCTGTAACCCACTCATACAAATTCGTGGACCCCCTATGTTTTTCTTTATTCAAATTCAATCGTCTGGGTTGATTTTTGGGTAGAACTCGCTTTTCAATAAATAGTCTATAGGCCTATACTATTCAAGTTGATTTATAGAAAACTATATTCATTAATTAGTTTCCAGAGATCTATTTCCATATTTAGAAATAGGTTGATTACACAAATATTTATGAGTGAGCTAGAGACTATGGCATCCGAGTGTACATAGAAAACCTTGGTTTAATATAGCATAGACTCCCTTACACATTTTTTTGGCAAACCTATGAAAGAAAATAAGCCTAATAAAAAGGGTGAATTAAAACTAATAAACACTGTTATGGTATTGTGCTTCATAATATATGTATTGTCAATCAATTAAGTTGTCAAAGAACTGTAGAAGCTGGGTGCATCTCTCTCTCTCTCTCTCTCTCTCTCTCTCTCTCTCTCTCTCTCTCTCTCTCTCTCTCTTACACAGACGTACCTGATGCCATTACGATAATTTCCTCCTTTGACACATCTTACCATTATTCATGAATTTTTTTACCTTGATTTTTTTTCCACTCACACTCTCTTTCCTGCTTTATTTGTTTCTTTTGATCTATGCGCCCTAGTTTGTGTTTATTATTCACTCTTATGATTCAGTACTATTGAATGTTCCATTTGTGTATCTCTGGCTGTGTCTTCCTGTCTGTTTTGGTGTCTGTCCTTCCCTCTCTGTCTGTTTGTCAGCATCTTTCCTTCTCTCTCCCTCCCTCTCCCTCTCTCCCCCCCCCCCCCCCCCGCCTTCTTTCTCTGTCTCTCTCTCTCTCACACACACTCACTCACTCACTCTCATTCTCTCGCTCTCTCCCTCCCAAATAGACCAACATATTAAGGCCATCATCGACCAGAGCTGGAGCAGGGCACTCAAGAAAGCAATAATGATGAAAATGGCCAATTACTTGCCTCCCATCACTCTCACCCTTCGAACCAAAAGCCAACTCACTCCTTCTATAAAGGCCGTCACATGAGCGCTCTTTCCGGCAATACTTACTGGCAAATTTTCGACATTCTGTACCATTGCTTTCCGAAATTTTCTGGCAATCTTTCGAACTGATCTCGGCCATTTTTTCTTGCAACATTTTGGTGATGTACTGAATACGTATTGGCGATCTATATTTCTGGTATTAAATGTGTTGGTGGTGTAATGGTTTAGATGCCTATGTTCTGGGAGTGCTGTCCCGAGTTTGAATCCCGGAAAGACCATATGCTTTCATTAATTTATTCAAGTGCATTGGGGTTTGTAATGGAGGATTAATGTTAAGAACGGGGTGTTCCTTAATTGATATCTGTATTGCACCTATCAATATTTTCGGGCTCAGTTGTACTGGTAGTGGCAACATTTAGTGTTTAACATTTTGAGGCTTGTTTGCATTGGTAGCGGAAGAGAGAGAGAGAGAGAGTCTCTCTCTCTCTCTCTCTCTCTCTCTCTCTCTCTCTCTCTCTCTCTCTCTCTCTCTGTGTGTGTGTGTTTTTAAGTAACATTCGTATAAGCAACCGTATTTTCTGCCAACATTTGAATCTCTTTAGCATTGGTATTCGCAACTAGACAATGAGTACATTCTACAAGGCTGGATTCTTGCAAAACCTCCATTTAGAAGCAGTTAGACCAAATTGCTTATATAAATACCAGAAAAAGAGCTCACGGAATTCCATTTTAATTTATGGCCAACATTCCAGCTGTCACCTTGTCTGCCTTGGTGTTAGTGGGCTGGATTTTATGTCCCTCAATTTCCTTTATCTTTCGAAATTCGGAAAAGACAAATGAAATACATACGGCAAAATTGGGTTTCATAAAGTGAACTAGTTTGAGAATGGTTATTGTATATAAATATCAATGTAAATAAGCTACAAATGTGAGGAATCCTTAGAATATAATACATAGTTCCAATTAAATCATTTGTGAGAAATATAAAATTTGACTTTAAAAAAGAGAGGAAAGGACAGCATGAAAAATAAATGCTCAGAGATGTTGAAACGTCGGGAGATGTACTCATATTATGCGGCAAGGAACCCCACGAGTTGTTGTTCTAATTAGTGTAACATTTCGCAAAAAAAGCAAAGAAGTAACTAACACTTAACAAGTCATATTAATTTAATATCAGGAATAGCTAAACGTTCTCAAAAAAAATCTCACCAGTAGAAAATAGTCCTCGCAAGTACACATTTTCTCACGAGTACCCAAATGTTCTTACAAGTACTTACTGTACATCTTTCCACAACTAGCAACTATTTTTCATGATTAGTTACATTTTCTTATGAGTAGCTAAATGTGCTCAAGCTAAATATATGGGATCCCGAGTAACTACAGTATATTATCTGACACAGGTTAAAAATTCTCACGGGTAGCTACATTTTCTCAGGAGTAGCTACATTTGTTCACGAGTAGCTACATTTTCTCAGGAGTAGCTACATTTTATCATGAGTAAGCACATTTTCCCACGAGTAGCAAAATGTTCTCGTGGGTAGCTACATTTTCTCACGAGTAGCTACATTTTCTCACGAGTAGCTACATTTTCTCACGAGTAGCTAAATTTTCTCACGAGTAGCTACATTTTCTCACGAGTAGGCAAATTATCTCACGAGTAGCTACATTTTCTCACGAGTAGGCAAATTTTCTCACGAGTAGCTGCATGTTGTCGTGGGTGGTAAAATGTAATAATCTCACTAGGGTCTCCGAGGAATTTCCAGGTCTCCTTATCACCCCCAGCTGCTTCATAATAGCCGGGCCCCAACTCCATTAAGGGGGAGATGGGGCGTTTCCTAGATCTCCTTCTCCCTCATGTTTAGCCACATTAGTTTTCAGAGTTTAAGATGTTTGCCCTATTAGTTTATCAAATTTAAGACCTTCCGTCCCATTTCTTGTCAATATTAAGACCTTTCGTCCTATTTTGGTGTCTATTTTTTTTCCTGGCGAACGATAGTGAGTCAGTAATTTGGGAAGATCCGGCCTTCGGCTGGTATATTGTTCGACCGAAAAATTTACAAAATAATCTAGAAGGGGGATCTAATGGATGTTTTTTTAAGTTTGATGGAGGTCTAGGGAGGAAACTAGACCAATAATTAATTTATGAAAAAATCGACCAAAAAGTGAACCATCCCACCTTAAGGGGAGACTCCTTAAGGATGCCACCCACCAGGGCTTTTTCAGGCAATTTTGGAGGGCAACATTATTATCTGGCAATATTTTGGAGGACAACATTATTATCCGGCAATATTTTGGAGGACAACATTATTATCTGGTAATATTTTGGAGGACAACATTATTATCTGGCAATATTTTGGAGGACAACATTATTATCCGGCAATATTTTGGAGGACAACATTATTATCCGGCAATATTTTGGAGGGTAACATTATTATCTGGCAATATGTTGGAGGGCAACATTATTATCTGGTAATAATTTGGAGAGCTACATTATTATTTAGCAATATTTTAATTTTGGAGGGCAACATTATTATCTGGTAATATTTTGGAGGGCAACATTATTGTCTGGTAATATTTTGGAGGGCAACATTATTGTCTGGTAATATTTTGGAGGGCAACATTATTGTCTGGTAATATTTTGGAGGGCAACATTATTGTCTGGTAATATTTTGGAGGGCAACATTATTATCTGGTAATATGTTGGAGGGCAACATTATTGTCTGGTAATAATTTCAAAGTCAACATTATTAACAAGCAATATAACCGAGGACTTGGTATCGTCACCTATACACCACAAGGTACAGTCGTGGGCATAAATAAGGCAACACCCATTTGAATCTTTGAACCTTTTTCGCCAAGTTTTGAAGCATCTGAGCTGCCGTAATTGCATGGTCTCGTTTTGGCTCAATACTGATTCAAATGGTGCGTAGCTATCTGTGCACGCGAATGTACAGTCGCGCTAATAAGTCATGTCCCAGCTGGAATTACGTTTGGCTTGCTCTGTGCTGTATTAATGTCGGTCAGATGTTGAATAGGGTGGGTAAGTGTAGGAACATGTTTGTATATCTCACTCGATATGAAGAAATGAAGCTTAGACATTGCTGATACCAATTATTGATCAAAACATTTACTTGTTGACGAGACATCACTTATTAGCGCGACTGTACAATGACCTGCATAAGTAGCTGGCACACTAGTAGGAGATAAACTAAAGGTATTGAATATAGACTCCGTGCCTCAGGTAAAAGGAATGTTGACAATATTACATTAAGGGGGTAGTGCTTGGTGTTTGGCCTACTGTATATATTAATTATTTATTTATTTGTTTCTGCTAGACCTCCATCAAGCTTAAAAAGATGCGCCCTAGACCCCCTTTCAAGATAAATTTGTACATTTTTCGGAAGAACAATTTCCCGGCCGAAGGCCACTTACTTCTGAAATTACAGGCTCGCCATCGCTCGCCAGGAAAAATCGACACCTAAATGACACGAAACCTCTAAATATTGACAAAGAAATGAGGCGAAAGGTCTCAAAATCGCCAAACTAACGGAACGAACGTCTTAAAATCCTAACATTATTATGCTAAACCTGAGGGAGAAGGGGGCCCAGAAAAAACGAGCACTACCCCCTTAACGTGTCAGAATCGTTCAATACAATACATACATATAATCACCGCCAGTTATTTCACTGTTGACGTAGTATATGAAGAATAACATGAATTATTATGTTACCTCCACCAACCGACTTTACTCCTAAACTCAATTAATGAAATCAACAAATACATGTGGCAGTCCAGGGATTCGAACCTAGGATGCTCACACCGAAATTCAGTGCATTTATCCATTGCGCTACGAAGTCAGTTGAACAGAAGAACAGATGTTCATAATATTCGTTTCAGAAAACTTGTAACAGAGTATTGAAATTGCCCACTTGCGAGTTTCGTTCTATAAGGAAGTTGGAGCTGTAGACATCGATATTTAACAGAATTAACAGCTAAAATACGGTCGTAGTACATAATTATATACATACATAAAACCCAATTTAACATACCATTTATCCATCAGACACGTACTGTACATTATTGTTGCATTTCTGTTTAATATCGATGTTCACGGCTCCAACTTCCTTATAGCCTGAAACTCGCAAGTTGTCAATTCTACAACATCCACCACCAAAATTGACGAAGTACAATGATAATATTAGGTTACATAGAGTTGCATAAATACACACTCCACACAGACCTCATAGCACCAACGAGGAATTATGACCTTTAAGCGACTGATAGTAGAAAATAGCTTAAGGGGGGTCACCGGCTTTTTTTTTTATCTTTCTCTCCTTTTCTCTCTTTCCCTGGCTTGTATCCATTCGGCCCCATTCAGCCAACTGTTTTAAGACGTTTATCCCCATCCAAGTGTCGATTTCTTCCTGGCGAGCGATAGCGAGCCAGTTCTTGTATGGAAAGATCCGGCTTCGCCGGAGACATTTTCTATCGAAAAATGTACAAATTTAGCTTGCTGTCAAAACAAAATTATATAATTATATGCTGGCTCGCTACCGCTCGCCAGGAAAATATTGACACCTGGATGGGGGTAAACGTCTTAAAACATTAGGCTGAATGGGGCCGAATGGATACAAGCCAAAGAGAGGTGGAGAGGGAGAGAAAGAGAAAACAAGCGAGGTGGGGTCCCTTAAGTTAAAGTAAAGACGAAGAAAACGGTAAAGTATGATGCAGTGACAATGTGAACGAATCACACCATTAAGTCGGTATCACACGGGCGCTTTTTCCCTCAACATTTATCCTCAACACTGGACTGGCAGCTTATGAGGTCAACATTTAATATTTTTCTGTTACCTAAATTCATCTATCATCAGTCTAGTTTCCAATACCAGTGCAAAATATTCCAGAAATGTTGCCAGAAAATGTTTGATCATCGAATGTTGACTATAAAAGCTCTCGTGTGATACCGGCTTTAGGCATAATTCTTCAGAGCATAAGTGGAACCCTACTTTCAACGCACTTCCGTCCCCATTTTGTCCAACTCTCTAACCCTAGAATGAACGATTTTTACTTATGTTTTGGTAACTTTCTTCCTGTACGTCCAAACATTATTACTCCAACGTACCTTGAATGTGGCTTTCTATCTCTCAATATGAAATGACACCATCTAAAGGCAGTCTTGCCTTTTGTCTCATTCTTACACATAATAAAACATAGTAAATTGGATGAAAACACAAATAGACGGACATACAAAAAAGAACGTCGGCCATGTGGAACTAGCTAGATAAACTAAACACTCGTTCAGGGGAAAGTGGCTGTTTTTTTGTGTTTTTTTGTTGGGGGGAGGGGGGGGGGCTCAATCAATTAATGTATTAATTTACTTCATAGGCTCCTCGCTAGACCTCCATCAAGCTTTTACAACAAACGCTAGACCCCTCTTCAACATAAATTTGTAAATTTTTCGGTAGAAAAATGTCCCAGCCGAAGGCGGATTACTCTTAAAATTAGAGGTTCGCTATCGCTCGTCAGGAAAAAATCCGACAGGTAAATGGCATGAAAGGTCTTAACCTTGACAATGAAATACGTCGAAAGGTGTTAAAATCGCTAAACTAATGGGCCGACCGTCTGAAAATCTCAAAACTAATGGGGCTAAACACGAGGGAGAAAGTGGTCTAGAAAAACGACCCATCTCCCCTTAGCCTGATATTAAAGACGAACCACACGGAACATTACACATTGAGTTGACATTAAGAGAGACAAAAACAAAATATTTAATATAACTACAAAATAGAAAAATAACAAAACAACACATAACACTATACAACAGAAAAAACCACAAACTAGACAAACTGGTCATAGTATGTCAGTATAAGTTATATGTATACAAAGTAGCACACACACACACACACACACACACACACACACACACACACACACACACACACACACACACACACACACACAAGACATATAGGAAGAAGATAGAAACAGAGATACGAAATATAATCTGAGGAAATAAAAGAGTAATCGCCGACATTATTAACCCTTCCTGTATAGGGGACATTATTAACCCTTCCTGTATAGGGGACATTATTAACCCTTCCTGTATAGGGGACATTATTAACTCTTCCTGTATAGGGGACATTATTAACCCTTCCTGTATAGGGGACATTATTAACCCTTCCTGTATAGGGGACATTATTAACCCTTCCTGTATAGGGGACATTATTAACTCTTCCTGTATAGGGGACATTATTAACTCTTCCTGTATAGGGGACATTATTAACTCTTCCTGTATAGGGGACATTATTAACCCTTCCTGTATAGGGGACATTATTAACTCTTCCTGTATAGGGGACATTATTAACTCTTCCTGTATAGGGGACATTATTAACTCTTCCTGTATAGGGGACATTATTAACTCTTCCTGTATAGGGGACGCGTTTCTCCATTATAATATATCTGACAATTAGTAGACAATTTTATTCCGCTTAAGCGGATGATATTAAGGGGGGGTCACCGGCTTTTTTTTCTCTTTTTTCTCTTCCCCTGGCTTGTATCCATTCGGCCCCATTCAACCAACTGTTTTAAGACGTTTATACCTATCCAGGTGTCGATTTTTTCCTGGCGAGCGATAGTGAGCCAGCTATGGAGAAATCCGGCTTCGGCGGACACATTTTTCTATCGAAAAATGTACAAATTTAGCTTTCTGTCAAAACAAAAAATATATATGCTGGCTCGCTACCGCTCGCCAGGAAAATATTGACACCTGGATGAGGGTAAACGTCTTAAAACAGTAGGCTGAATGGGGCCGAATGGATACAAGCCAAAGAGAGAGGGAGAGAACGAGAAAACAAGCGAGGTGGGCTCCCTTAAGATAATTTGAGGATTGCTTGAGATAGGTTTTACTCCTAGGTACACTCGGATACCAGTCTCTGGCCCACTTATTTATATTTGTGGACTTTACCTATTTCTAATTATGGCAGTATATCTCTGGAAACAAATTTTTGAATATCATTTTCTATAAATCAATTATGAAATTATTTATACTATTTATTGAAAAGCAAGTTCTAACCAAAAATCAGTCCAGATATATATATATATATATATATATATATATATATATATATATATATATATATATATATACTGTATATATATATATATATATATATATATTATATATATATATGTATATTGTGGAGAGAGAGTGAGAGAGAGAATGAGGTTATATACTGAAAAGAGACGGGACAGTGTAATAGGTTGCATACCGTACATAAATATGAAACTATAAAAATGTATGGGGATTAGTAAAACAATAAAAAATGACAAATGAATGGCTCTAACAGGAGGGGTAGAAATGAATAGCATGTTGTTGTTGTTGTTGTTGTTGTTGTTGTGGTTATTTGTAGTCATGATTGTAGTTGCATTTTTTTTTCTATGTGAGTGAGGGAGACAAAAGGCAGAACTGCCTGGATCGAGTGCCTCCCCCAGAGTTGAAAGAGTGATAGGGCCAAAATCAAGGGACGTACGAGCCAAAATGCCTGGACACACGGAGTTTGAAGTAATTTAAGTCATAGGAAGAGGGAAAGATTGATTCTGGGAGAGAGTTCCAGAGCTCAGCAGTTGAATAGAAGAAAGACTGAGAATAAAGTTTTAAACTCTTGGGTTGGAGAGTTGCACAGAGTACGGGTGGGATTGTGTTGCAAGACGGGTACTACATACCCTACGTAGAGGAGATGGTAGACACTATGAAAGCTCTGAGGAACATTGATTATTATTATAATAAGGATAGAATAGCGAGAGAGATGCAACACTGCGGCGAAGAGAGAGAGAGATTGCAGAGAGTTGGTGAGTGGGCGGGAGTTAATGATACGAAAGGCTTTCCTTTCTACTTTGTCTAGGAGTGCGGTGTGAGAGGATTCTCCCCACAAATGTGAACAATACTCAATACAAGGACGCACTGTGCCCCTGTACAGAGCAAGAAGCTATGCAGGGGTGAATAACCCCTTGAGGCGGTTGAGCACACCCAGCTTCTGGGAGGCTGCCTTAGCAAGACTGGTAATATGATCCTTCCAAATGAGAGCAGAAGAAAAAGAGACACCGAGAACATTGAGAGAAGATGAAGGATTGATTTTTGTATTGTTGAAGTGTAAGGGATGGTCCTCTGGGAGTTCTGAACGGGTAGTAAGATGAAGAAATCGGGTTTCGGAAGCATTAAAAGCAACAAGGTTTTCTCTGCCCCAATTGGAAATAGTAGTTAGATCAGAAAATAAGTGTTGCATGGCTTCATTACGTTTGTTTTTGAGGGATTGCTGGCTGGAAAACTAATTGAGTAGTGTAAGGTAGAGTTGTCTGCGTATGAATGGATGTGACTGGAGGTACTGTACAGTTGAGAAGATAATTTACGAAAATTAGAAAGAGAATGGGAGATAGGAGAAAGCCCTGTGGAACACCGGAGTTGATAAAATGAGGAAGTGAGCGATGGCCGTCCACAACCGCAGCTATGGAACGGCCGGAAAGAAAATTAGAGACAAAGGCACAGATGGAGGGATAGAAACCGAAGGAGGGTAGTTTAGATATTAAAGTTTGTGCCAGATTCTATCGAACGCCTTCTATATGTCTAGCGCAATAGAAAAGGTCTCATCGAAGTCCCGAAAGGAGGATGACCAAGAGTTAGTAAGATATGAAAGAAGATCACCAGTAGAGCGACCCTTAAGGAAGCCATACTGGCGATCTGAGAGTAGATTATGAGAAGAGAAATGCTTAAGAAATTTGGAAGCAAGAATAGTTTAAAAAACTTTAGAGATACACGAGATGAGAGCAATTGGACAATAGTTGGAGGGCTGAGAGCGGCCACCCTTCTTTGGGACAGGTTGAATGAGAGCAAACTTACAGCAAGAAGGGAAGATGTTAGAGGAGAAACAGAGACAAAAGAGTTTGCCAAGGCAGGGAGTCAGCATGGAAGCACAGTTTTGTAGTACAACAAGAAGACCACCGTCGTCCGGACCGTACTCTTTCTTAGTATTAAGCCCAGAGAGGGTAGAAAATACATCTTTAGAAGAGATTAGGATATTAGGCATAAGTAGGAGAAAGGGTGGTGGAGAAAGAGGAATAGCACCGGAATCATTCAAGGTGGAGTTTTTAGCAAAATTTTGAGCGAAGAGTTCAGCTTTTTCAGAGGAAGAAATGATGCTTGTGCCATCAGAGTGGAAAAGGGGAAGGAAAGACGAGGAAGAAAAATTGTTGGAGAGGTTTTTGGCTAGATGCTAGAATTGGATAGTTCAGATATAAGTTGGTGGTTGTGGTTTTCAGTGGTGGTGATGGTAGTAGTTGTTGTTGTTGGTGGTGGTGATTGTAGTGGTCTTTAACAGTTCTTGCTGGTGGTGGTGGTGGTGTTATTGTCCTAGTAAAGGTGGTGGTTAATATACTTGTGGTTGTTGCTGTGGTTTTTCGTATTGTCATTGTTGTTGTTGGTGGTGGTGGTGGTGACGGTAGTGGTTGTTAATTGTTCTTATTGGTAGTGGTGCTCATGTTGATTAAGTAGTATTGGTGGTTTTTATTGTTGTTGTTATTGTTATTATTGTTGGTGGTGGTGATGGTAGTGGTTGTTAATTGTTCTTATTGGTGGTGGTGATGATGTTCTTGTTTTAGTAGCGGTGGTGGTTATTATTGTTGTGGTTGTTGATGTTGTTGTCATTGGTGGTGGTGGTAGTGGTTATTAATTGTTCTTATTGTTAGCGGTGATGTTGTTATTGTTTTAGTAGTAGAGGTGGTGATTATTATTGTTGTGGTTGTTGTTGTTGTTGTTGTTGTTGTTATTTTTGGAGTTGTTAATTTATCTTATTGATATTGTGACCTCCATCACACTTAAATAAACATCACTTAGATCCCCCTTCTAGATTAATTTGTAAATTATTCGGTAGAAAAATGCCCCGGCGCTCATTATCGGTCCCCAGGAGAAAAAAACCTGACACCTAAATAGCACGAAAGGTCTTAATATTGACAAAGAAATGGGGCGAAAGGTCTTAAATTCGCCAAACTAATGGGCCGAACGTCATAAAATCTGAAAACTAATGGAGCTAAACATGAGGAAGAAGAGGGCTCATAAAAAACGACCCATCTCCCATTAAGCTCGTAGTGCAAATTGGAAATGCTCAGAACGAGAGGGAGGAGAGAGGCGATGAGGCAGAATAGTGAGAACTGGGAATGTCAGTCACTTCGCCCACAAATAGTTTCGCCCATATATTATAGTTACCTAGCCCACACCGGGTTGTCGTAGAATGTGCGCTTGCTTTCAGCTAACGGTAAATTCAATCACTTAACAGCTAATTTTTCGATACGTATTGAAAAAAAAAATATTAGTAAATAAAAAGAAATAAACTACTGTATCTGCATCATAATAGACAACATACTTTGCTACTAAATCATTGCAATTGGTGACTAATGAAGAAATGGAGATGACAATTTACCGTCAGCTGAAAAAAGGCTATAGGCTAGGTTAGGTCAAAATCTGAATAGGTTAAATCAGGCTATGATTAGGTCTGGAAAGATTAGGTAAGGGTACGTTAGCCTAAGTTAGATTTGCCGAGGTTAATATGATGTTAGGTTAGCTTACGGCTAAGTTAAAATTGTATTATCTTTATGGTTAGTAATTGTTATTTAAGGATGGGTTAGGTTAAATTAAGCTAGGCGTGTTTAAATTGGGAATAGTTACGTAGAAATGAAGTGAAAAGGCGATGAGCCAAAATGGTGAGAGCTATAGTTCGGTCATTCTAGGTTGGACAGAAATGGTGAGAGCTATAGTTCGGTCATTCTAGGTTGGACAGAAATGGTGAGAGCTATAGTTCGGTCATTCTAGGTTGGACAGAAATGGTGAGAGCTATAGTTCGGTCATTCTAGGTTGGACAGAAATGGTGAGAGCTATAGTTCGGTCATTCTAGGTTGGACAGAAATGGTGAGAGCTATAGTTCGGTCATTCTAGGTTGGACAGAAATAGTAACCCCTAACCTCTCATAACTCATAAAGGACTAGAGTAATCGAGCTAATATTTCTACCAAATACGAAGACTTGGCTAGGGAATGTGTGTATAAATTGACGGTTCATTTGCTCTAGCCCTTTTTGAGTTACAGAGGTTAGAGGTTACGATTTCAGCCCAACCTAGAATGAACGGACTATAGGAATATAATTTTGCTCGGAAGAAATATCGCCCATAATATACAGTAGTTGCCCTACCCACACTACACTGGTGGATAAAATTGGACTAAATTAGAGCAAAATTTACTTAATTTTTAAACAGTTTAAGGAGATGCTAGCTTAGGTTAAGGTGGTGTACATTATATTAAGGTTAGGTAAGGCTTGGTCAAGGTACGTTATGGCAGATAATGCTAGATTAAATTAGGTTAAACTAGATTAGATTACATCAGATTACGCTAGGTTTGGGCAATGCTAGGTTAGGGTGGACAAAGGGAAGGGAAGGTCTGGTTTGATTTGATTAGGTTAGGTTAAGTTACGGTAGCTAAATTTAAGATATAAAAAGCTATTATCAAGTTAGGTTGAGTTTGATTAAATTTGACTAGGTTACGTTACTTTAAGCTAGGTTAGGATTACATTAGGGTAGATTAGGTTGGGTTAGGCTAGGCCAAGATTACAGTAGCATAGGTTAGGCTACTTTACGCTTGAATAAAATTGCATAAGGAAGGGTTAGATTACGGTACGTGTGAACAAATCAAATATAAACGAAATAACACCGTCCGAAAACACCGTAGACCAAGAGCTTGCTATCCAGATGAACCTTAAAGGGGCTAGAGTCTCGCCAAACACGTAGGCTGCATTTTCTCTCACCTATTGCGCTCTAACCTCCAATAAATACATGGGTTCTATGATCCAACTAAACTAGTATTCTACCGTACAGTAAACACAAACACCACGGACAATACGCATGTGATAATCTGCAGGGTAATGACATGAAGGAGTGTGCACAGATCAGAGGCTTATTTGACACACAGACAACATTTCTCTCACCTATTGCGCTGTAGCCTCCAACAAATGTGTACCGGTAACACACTATCCTGTTCTGTCTCCTATATACTTTATCCTCTATTAAAATATGGATTGATGCTCTAAATAAAAGAGCGCACTAATTTCCAATACAATCAGCATTGACCAAACCATCTACCCCCCCGCCCCCCAAAAAACAAATCTATCTATCTCTCTCTCTCTTTTTGCTGTCCTTTTCGTCCACTCCTAAAGAAATATACGGGATTGAATTGCTTACCGGTAATTTTCAAGGCCGGACCACCTCGTTGGGACCAAGTGGCCTGTGTATCTATGTAACTCACTCTTTCTCTCTGTCAACATAATCCCCCCAGTACTAACGAGGGCGTATTCAACGTAAACATGCAATTACAAATGGTCATCAGATTCCAAAACAGATGTGGAGTCACGCTCAAGAGTAGTGTCGTCTGCTCACAATTTAAATTCTATATTTATTCTCTGTTGATAAGAGCAAACTTTTGACAATTGAACAAAGCATGGATATAAAGGCCTCGTTCTTTATCTCTTAACTACAAGATAATCAAAGTTGAAATGATAGGGACTTGACAACACTTTTGAGAGTATATGAACAAGCAGAACATAGATTATATATTTGGTTTAACTCTAGATTAGGTAATGCTGAGGTTAGATTATATTTCACTTGGTTAAAAAAGGTCACACAAGTTTAGATTATGGTATGTTATGCAAAGACTGCCGGGGAGATTTTCACTTGAGGGATTTTTTCTTTACCCCTTTCTCCCTCATGTTTAGCCACATTGTTTTTGAGATTTTAAGACGTTCGCCCCATTAGTTTGGCGATTTTAATAACTTTCACCCCATTTATGTCACTTTTAAGACCTGTCGTCCCATTTAGGTGTCAATTTTTTCCTGGCAAGCGACAGCGAGCCTCTAATTTAAGAAGAACCGGCCTTTGGCCGGGACATTTTTCTACCGAAAAATTTATAAATTTATCTTCAAAAAAGGGTCTAAGAGGTGAAAATTTAAGCTTGATGGAGGTCTAGGGAACAAAGTAGAAACCTCCCCTTAACCCGTGGAGCCCCGGCTAGTTTTGTAATGTTTGCGCACCAGAACCCGGCCGGTTTTCAAAAAATGGTTTTATTCCAGAAACAATAGCGAATGGGTTAGGAATGAAGGAAAACCACGAAAAACCGCTCAAAAAGCTTAAAAAATGGTCCTACAGAGCCCCCGAAAATGGATTTTACAAGAGTAAAAAATTGAAGGCAATTATCCCAAAAAACCAGGTTATTGCGCGCTCGCGCGCACGCACGTGGACTTTGAGAGTTTTCAACCATCGGCACGGTTGCGTGGGATACGTACACAGTTCCCATACAAATCTGAGCCCTCTTGAGTGGCTACACCTGAGGTCACGGTCGGCGCAATTAGGGTGACGCGCCAGGCGCGTCTCTGGGGCTGTGCGTTACATACATCGCCGACGCGTCAGGCGCGTCGCTGGGGCTGTACGGGTTAAAACTAAATATTATGGTTTGGTTTATCTAATATTAGGTAATTACTGAAGCCAAATATAGCACAGATTAAATGCCAATACATATATCAGGATTGTAATGCCTTGAGGATTAAATGGCACGCTTTGTATTATATTTTGGCTCTCATTATTTGTGTTTTATGTAGATTATGATGATTGTTTAAAATATCAAAGGGTAAAATTGATCACACTTAAGGGGAGGTTGACCGTTTGTTTGCTCTATTAATTTATTTATTCATATATGTTTTTAGTTTCCTCCCTAGACCTCTATCAAGGTTAGAAAATCACTCCCTAGACCCCCCTTCAAGGTAAATTTGTTGGTAGAAAAATTTCCCGGCCGAAGGCCGATTCCGCTTAAGATTGCAGGCTCGCTATCACTCGCCAGGAAATAATAGACACCTAAATGGCACAAAAGGTTTTAAAATTGACAACGAAATGGGGCGAAAGGTGTTAAAATCGCCAAACTAATGGGCCGAACTTCTTATACTCTCAAAACTAGTGGGGCTAAACATTAGGGAGAAGGGGGTCCAGAAATACGGTCTTCCTCCCCTTAAACCTTAGACTCCCACAAGCCCTTCCTAAACTGAATACTGAAAGAGGATAACTTCACGAACTCCTAATTACCCTATAATTACCCTATAATTACCCTATGACCACTGAGCCACCACCTACCCATGATGAGGTAGATTTGGCTTTTATTCATACCCGCCCTCGATCATGTTTTTGACGCGTATGGACATGATTGATCTTTGAAGCTGAATAGATGCTTTATCAACTCCACAAGGGGAAAAAATATTATGAACGGCTAGATTGGGTGATTAAATTTGACAAAGATTTCTTATTGAAGTGTGTGTGTGTGTGTGTGTGTGTGTGTGTGTGTGTGTGTGTGTGTGTGTGTAGTGTGTGTGTGTGTGTGTGTGTGTGTGTGTGTGTGTGTGTGTGTGTGTGTGTGTGTGTGTGTGTGTGTGTGTGTGTGTGTGTGTGTATAGTGTGTGTGTGTGTGTGTGTGTGTGTGTGTGTGTGTGTGTGCATTATGATATATAAACACACGCAAATATATTCAATGATTAATATTAATTTCATATATCTCTTGCAATTTGACCTGCTGGAGTTACTTTAGATACATTACTTAATCTTATAGCCAATGTATCGTTCATATAATGAGTTAGTTATTACATATCAGTGTAGCATAAGTAATACAAAAATTAGCCTATCCATATAATTTTACATGATTTACCTTACCCAATAGCTAACATGCATACCTGCGCTTTTTAATTTGTAATTATGATGCTTTAATTGATCCCATAACTAACCAAGAGAATGATATAACATCGTGCATATATATTCCTACCAGGTATAGTAACTAAATCTACTTGTGTTAATGATAACAAGACAAGGCAACTAAAAATATCAAAGTACAACTTTACCGCTCTTGTTGTTTCGAAATCAAGAAGTAATTTGCAAAGTTCACAATGCTGAATAAAATGTATCATTAACGAGACTAATCAATCTCTCTCTCTCTCTCTCTCTCTCTCTCTCTCTCTCTCTCTCTCTCTCTCACACACTGATAGAATAACAGCTGTTGTTCATTATTAGGTTTCTCGTCTGCTTCCTTTCAGCCAATGATCTCTCTCTCTCTCTCTCTCTCTCTCTCCAGGGAACTCTTGACATAAATTCCTAGTACTAATGAGGCGCCATTTAGCCTAAGCGCGTAATTACAATTTGTCGTCAGAATCCACACACACACACACACACACACACACACACACACACACACACACACACACACAGTTAAGAAGGTAAACACCTGACCTATCTAAGCCAATCTCTCTCTCTCTCTCTCTCTCTCTCTCTCTCTCTCTCTCTCTCTCTCTCTCTCTCTCTCTCTCTCTCTCTCTCTCTCTCTCTCTCTCTCTCTCTCTCTCTCTCTCTCTCTCATTTTATGTGTGTGTGTGTGTGTGTGTATGTGTACACAGGACTGAGTGGTCTTATCGACGACAAAACCAGTGTGATCTTAAGCGACTTTAATTTCCTAGTAAACTGGGAAGCATGAACTGCCGAAGCTGATGGTGGGCGTCTTGTGGACTTTGCTAATGGGAAATTTGTCTCAGTGAGTGAACGAGCAAAGTAGAGGCAACAAAATACTATATCTTGTGTTCACCACTGAAGAAGAAAGTGTGACCAACGTATCTGTTGGGGAATCACTCGGAGGTAGTGACCAAAATCTAGTTAGGTTCTATCTTCGCACCTTTGGCAGCAGACCCACCAGTCTTCAGAGTGCAAAACTAGATTTCCGTCGCGCAAATTTTAAGGCCTTCGGGAAAGCTTATCCCAGATCAGACTTGAGGATGTTAATACGATTTGGTGCTCATTCAAAAAGCAGTTTATGGATTGACAAGCTACAATCGTTTCCACTAAACTTACCATATCAGGCTCATCTCAATCAAAATAGTTAATAAGTGACATAGCTTCAGCAATAAGAAAGAGAAGGGATGGAAACAAAAAGGCCAAAATAAGTCATAAGCAAAGATATCTAGATTCATTAATAAACTATGTGTAGGAGAGTGAAATATCCTATAAAGGAAGCAAAGCGGAATGAAGTACTCAGGGTAGCCGTCCTCTGCAAATAGAATCCTAAAGAGTTCTTAAGCTATGTGAACATCAGAAAGCCATTCAAAAGTAGCACTCTAGCTCTAAAGGATCGAAAAGGCCAACTACAAACCTCTGCCACTGAATTAGGGCATAATCTTCAATAGATCACCAAAACTGGAGAGGTCCTTGAAGACTTGAAACTGGCCAATGTGACCCCAATCTTTAAGAAAGGGGATCATGAGTGTCTAAAGAATGTTCGGCCAATTAGCTTGACTTCCATCATAGTATAACTTTTAGAATGGATACTAGTAAACAAGATAGTTGACCACCTGGATATCCACTACTTGATTACAGATTCCAAACATGGATTCATGCAACACCGATCATGGCTTACCAATTTGCTAGATTTTTTCCACGAAATGCTGAGTATGACAAAATTAGAGCCATAGACATCCTTTACTTAGATATTCAAAAAGCTTTGACAATTTGCCTCATTGCAGGCTAATGTCAAAAGTGAGTGCACTAAGTATCAATACAGAGGTCACAAATTGGATAAAAAGTTGATTCACAGGTAGACAGCAACGGGTGGTAATCAATGGTGTTTCTTCTGAGGTGATTCCAGTCACTTCTGGAGTTCCACAGGGATATGTCCTTGGCACACTGCTGTTTATAATATATGTAAATCAAATCGATATTGATCTGTTGAGTGTGGTCTCCAAGTTTATAAATTACATAAAGTTTGGAGTGAATGTGAAGAACCCAAAAGAGGTTGAACAGCTTAGGATTGATCTTAACAGACTGGGTGAATGGCAGATGCCACTAAACTAGGATAAGTACAGTACAAGGTGATGCATATCAGCCAAGCTATTATGAATGCCTCTGGAAGTGAATTACTTGGAAAAGGACTTAGGATATTCTGATTAGCAGTGACCTAAAGATTTTCAAGCAGTGCATTGAAGTAGACAATATTGGGCTATAATAAGAGGGAATTTAAGTATAGAAATACAGATGTACGGTACGCCTCATACTCTACAACCTTCTGATACTTCCTATCCTGGAGTATACTGCTCAATTCAGGTCTCCAGCACTCAGAAAAAAAATATATAGAACAACTGGAATGAGTACAAGTTATAGCTACAAAGCTTAATGCATAGATTATATGACTGGGCTATAAGCACCGGTTGAGAGCTATTGATCCGTTTTCAGTGGAAACACGCCGACTACGAGGTTAGCTCATTGAAGTTTTTAAAACCTTAATGGGTTTGACAATGTGGATTATAGCAAAATGTTTAGTCTCAATATGAATACAACACACAACCATGAATGGAAGTTAGAATTTAAAAGGTTCAACACTAATATTTTTGAAAATGTTGTTCCATGTAGAACTACCTGGAACATACTTCCCTCAGAAGTTGTAGACTAAACATTCTTCAGCAGAGCAGTTCAAGAAGAGAGTAGATAGTATTTTGCACACTCTGTAATGAATGTAGCGCACTAATCAATCTCTCCCTTTCCACTTCGAGTATCTCTCTTGAATGGACTGCAGGTACTAACTATTCCTTGCAACTCTCTGTAAATCTCTTTCCACAATGACGAGTACCCAACAGATTAAAGGCCAAGAGGTTCTGTTTACTTTGCCAGGGAACTTTGGAAGGGATGTTTTTGTTTACTTTGTTTCTCCCCGACTTGGAAGTTCATGGATATTGTGGATATATATATGCTCTTTTCATGAGAGAGAGAGAGAGAGAGAGAGAGAGAGAGAGAGAGAGAGAGAGAGAGAGAGAGAGAGAGAGAGAGAGAGTGTGTGTGTGTGTGTGTGTGTGTGAGTGAGTGAGTGAGTGAGTGAGTGAGTGAGTGAGTGAGTGAGTGAGTGAGTGAGTGAGTGAGTGAGTGAGTGAGTGAGTGAGTGAGTGAGTGAGTGAGTGAGTGAGAGAGAGAGAGAGAGAGCGCGCGAGAGAGATATGATGTCTGTATTTAGGGATATTCTGAGGTTTATCATACGATAGAGAAAAAGTAGCAAAGCGCATGTTGATAAATTATTGAATTCATAAATAAAATGTAATGCAATGGGATTGATGAATCCTCAAAAAATGAAAATATTTATATACTCACCAAAATTCTCTCTCAAGTTGCTATTGTCTTCAGTTCTGCAAAAAGAAAGAAATATAAAACATCTAAATGATTGAATATTGGAAGAATAATGGAAGTACTATCACTACTCTTACCTCCATTTTGGTTTAAAACAATATGTAAAATAAAATAAAATTATATATATATATTGTATATATATATATATATATATATATATATATATATATATATATATATATATATATATACTGTATATATTAATAATATGGAAAAGCAAAGGCTCACTGACACCAACTAACTGACTTCGTGGATACCCCACAATTTGAAAACAAACATATATAATATATATATTTTGCAAGTGACTATCTATTATATTGAATAATAATAAATCAAACATAAATACCGTACATCAAAATAAAAGATATACACATCGAGTTGATATGACAACACCACAATAACGTCATCGAGTGTTCAACAATTATCATATAATCAAAATATTATTCCCACCAACAACAAAACATGGTCATTTGCAACCTAATCTCGACAAACAAATTCTTAAAAAACAAGATACTGATTTTACCTCCGAAAACGTATACATTTGTTAGCTGGTTCGTCATTAGGCCCAGTTACATGAAGCCAGACCCTTTGACGTTATTAGTGGGGTGAAACCTCTTAAATACCGTCACTAGATTATTCAGCCATTCTAACTGAAGGAGCAATTGCATATGTGTATTAATGAAATTGTCCCTAATCGATTTATAAAGGAACATGAAGTGGGCAAAATCTGATGTCACTGAGCCTTCAAAGAGTTATTCTTCAATAGTCCAAACAGATCTTCATTTGTTCCAACTCCTTTCTCATTTTGCTTTTAGGCTTACACCTTTGATTATTCAATAAAGTATATTTATAAGAGAATATACTATTTAATTGTTGCCAGATAACGCGTCAGCTATATTTACTATCTCTCTCTCTCTCATTCTTTTTCTCTCTCTCTATCTCTCTCTCTCTCTCTCTCTCGTCCTTTGTGCCCTCTTTCCCCCCCGAGCCTTCACAAACATGCGGGTTCCCATAAACGAATTCCGGCTCGGATTCAGTATGCATTTCCATTCATCTTAATTCTCTTCGGATTCTGGGTTCGGAAGAATTTTTCATTTTGGGGGGTCCGCCTGTAAGATCGATGGACGATTTCCTTGCTTTATCATCTTTACCATGCGCTTCAGAAGATGAAAGTGTCTGCACGTTATAGGTAATTGCTTTTACCTGTTCTTGACCTTAATGCTTTTGGAGATGTGATGTGTATATATTCATTTATTTTATCTATCTATCTATCTACCTCTATCTATCTATCTATATCTATATATATATACTGTATATATATATATATATATATATATATATATATATATATATATGTAAAAAAAAAATCCAGAAACACCTGCGATACCGAGTTATAATGTAATATGCATGCTTCTTTGAAGGGGATTGAAGTGAACGGGATCAGACTCTCATTCCCTGTGTTGTGTGCAAAGGAAGAGCAAACACTACTGCCAACAAACACTTGAGCAGGTAAACTGATTCTAACCCAAATAGTACGGATACCAAATGTATTTATTGTATTCTGGCTATCACTAGACGTATCACTTATAGAGCATCTGTGGGGTCAAACGGCTAAGATACTTTATACCCCTTGAATTACTGGACAGTTTTTAAAGCTGAATAAATCCCAAAGTGTTCGGCAAAATGAGTAAAAGAAACATTATCAGGGAGTTTAATGCCACGGCTCGTCGCAGGTATCATCACAAATGTTTTACGAGCATGTTTGTTTCTGTTTGCTATGATATTATTATTGATGATGATGGGACAAATATGCTGAAAATAAGCTCCTTGAGAGAGAGAGAGAGAGAGAGAGAGAGAGAAAATAGAATTTCAAGACATACATCATGGATAAACATTCTTTATCCTACCACTTAGTTTCCGATCATTTACATACCTTGCTGAATTTGTTCTGAGCTTCCCAATTGTACGGATAATTATATTCACATGAGCGGCAGCATTACTCTGGCTGCAATTCAGGATTATTTTATACTGTTATCAGCGACAATATTGAAGGGGACATGGGCCGGTTTTCTGGATCACTTTCTCCCTCATGTTTAGCCCCATTAGTTTTCAGATGTTAAGATGTTTGCCCCATTAGTTAGTCGATTTTAAGACTTTTCGCCCCATTTCTTCGTCAATATTTAGACCTTTTGTGCTATTTAGGTGTCGATTTTTTCCCGAGCAAACGATAGTGAGCCTGTAATGTTGGAAGAACCGGCCTTCGGCCGAGACATTTTTATATCGAAAAATGTACAAATTAATCTAGACGGGGGATCTAATGAATGTTTTTTGTTTTTTTTTATTTGATGGAAGTCTAAGGAGGAAACTAGAAAATAATGAATACATGCAAAAATCGCCCCAAAAGTGAACCAGGTAGATAACCGTGCGCAAAAGAAAAGTTATTACAGTTTAGTACAGAATCAGGCAGACTAGAGTTGTACAAAATATAAGGTTGCGCAAAAAACGCTCGCGTGAATCCACCTTAATTAGGGGATAAATGTAGATTAGCACCAAACACTTTTTTCCCGCAACTCGTTTGGGCACATTTGGTCTGGCATCTCCTGAATTAAAGTGTGTGGGTTAGTGTGTGTTTTCTTATATATTTATTTATATATTTTATATGTATTTATATATTTTGTGTTTTTTTAATTACGTTACCTAAATGTGTCTACCTTCAGTTTAGTTGCCGATACCGATGCTAGTGTATAATTAATAATACATATCAAATGAAAAGAAAGGGGGCCATCAGAAGATTTCAGTAAAATCGTCAGATTAAGGAGGTAGTGCTTGTTTTTTGGTCATTATACTTTTATACTAATTAATTCTTGAGTTTCCTAGCTAGACCTCCATCAAGCCTAAAACACCTCCTAGACCCCCTTTCAAGATAAATGTGTAAATTTGGGGCTAAACATGAGAGAGATGGGGATCCAGAAACGCAACTACCTGCCCCGTAAGGCATCATCACAGGAACAGTTTCCCGGTGCTTATGCTAATCAATATCGGATTATTACTTGTCATTCTTGGCTATATACTATATTGAAGTCAGTCACAATCATTGATTAGGCCTAACTAACTCTAATTTTAAGTTAGTGTGTGGACTGGCTAACGGTTCCAAATACATCGGGTAATGATATAAGCATATATATATTTTTGATTTGACAGCAAGCTAAGTTTGTAAAATTTTCGATAGAAAAACGTCTCCGGCGAAGCCTGATTTCTCCATACAATGCTAGCTCGTTATCGCTCGCCAGGAAGAAATCGACACCTGGATAGGGATAAACGTCTTAAAACAGTAGGCTGAATGGGGCCGAATGGATACAAGCCAAAGAGAGAGGGAGAGAAAGAGAAAAAAAAGCGAGGTGGGCTCCCTTAAAGATTGAGACTACAATTATACAAAGAAAGGCAAGGAAACGCCAATCTATTTACACTTATGCTGTAGTTGGCAGAATATTTAGCTAGAGAGAGAGAGAGAGAGAGAGAGAGAGAGAGAGAGAGAGAGAGAGAGAGAGAGAGCGAGAGCGAGAGCGAGAGCGAGAGCGAGAGCGAGAGGGAGAGCGAGAGGGAGAGAGAGAGAGAGAGAGAGAGAGAGAGAGAGAGAGCGAGAGAGGGGGGGGGGGGGAGAGGTAAGAAATCTAAGAATAAATACAAAAATCAGAGAAAATGATTGAGACGGACAGTTTAGAAGGGGAGGCGCCAGGGGGAAGGTGTAAGTATGAGGAATGAGAGGCCAAAAGTTGATAGAGTTTGGGTGAGCTCAAAGTGAACGATGGGTGTCAGAGTCGTATTCTTAAAAACCCACACCTTCCCTTAACTTTCCTTTCCCTTCCAAGGAATTTTCTTTCCCTTCGGTATTCTTAAAGAATTCCTTGGAAGGAAAAAAAATCGGAAGTGTTGGTAGCTCTGTTCCACAGGCGAAGCTAGGCGCGCACCAGTTGGTATGCCTGAAGTAGTAAACAAACCTTGTCAAACAAACGTTTCCAAGGGTTGACTTGCATTATTGTTGCCCAAAACATGATTTAGACCACAAATATTGTCTTCAAAGCATATTATGTTGACTTGCACAAACACAATAATGAATTGTCAACATGATATTAATAAATACAGGATCCTAGCTCTAAATTGCGCATGTACACCAACAAGCTATATTCTGTTGTAGTATTTAGACCTAGCCTATAGGCTATTATCCAAGAATATAATTACATATAAACTGATATGATAAGAAACAGGGATGGAGATAAATTAGATTAGCCGAATGTAGTGCGAATTAGTGTACCGTATATCAAGCATGAGAACTTTTCAATCACAAGGTCAAGTCTTCCATTTCTGACCAAAACTTAACAACTAGGCTATAGGAATCGCACAATAACCCACTATTGAGAAGTATTTACCTTCAAATTTCAATACACACTATAGCCTGACATATTCTGGTGTGCTGAGTTCAAATACTAACTTGAACTTCTGTAGGCCTAGCCTATATATTATATAGGCCTAGGCTAGATTTGTTTTCTATTCAGCGAACAAAAAATAAAAGCTAGGCTATATTTGATCTGGCCCAATTTGGTAAAAAATTGCAATTCATGGCCCATAGTAGATTTACTATGCTATTGAAACTAGTTTTTCTCAATGTTTATATTTAGGCTACTGATATTTATTTATTAATTATCTAATTTGACCGTTTTATATTTGTATACATTATTTTGGGGCAAGAATGTAGGTACCGGGTGTACCGGCAGTACCGCCCACCTTGTTTACACTGTGCGGATGCCTTTGGATATAAAAATACATTAGCCTAACCAAACAACCTAACCTAACCTAACCTAGTATTCATGCAGTAATGACAGGGGGCAAATAGCAGAAAATATAGCGTCGAAATGGATGGGGAACGTAAGTGCGAGCGCACAACATGACATCCTTCCCTATTTTGGTAAGGGTTGTGTTAGCGGGCGTACCGCCTGCTTTGTTTCCATATTCGCACACTCGCAGTTACATTCACGTCTAATTTGACTGCTGTTATTTGCCCCTGGTAATATACTGTATATGATGATGACAATGTCATGGGGGGTGAGGGGACATAGCACCCCTTAAACCATTATTGTATCCCACGGCCAGGTGTTGGGTAAATTGTTTTGCCGTGGGATACAATAATGGTTTGAGGGGGGCTCACCCCCCATCATCCCCATGACTTGTTGTCATTATCATACATATTACCAGCAGGGGCAAATAACAGCAATGAAATTAGACGCGAATGTAACTGCGAGCGTGCGACTGTAAACAAAGTGGACAGTACGCCCCGCTAACACAACCCTTACCATTATTTGTTATTTGCCCTTCTGCAAACAATATATACTGTATATTGATGACAATAATTCCTGGGAAGGTGAGGCCCCCCTCAACCTAAGAAGCGGACATAATAGAAGTGAACTTAACGGTCATGGCCCAGAGCGTGCAAATCGACGCGGAAGGTTGCTTGGATAATACTGAACCTTTAAAAAAAGATTCTTCCTTTTTAAATTGATTTTTGTTCTTGGGTAATCTGAATAAAAGATGAATCACCAATAGTTATGATTTAGGCATCAATGAGTAGGTTATTCATCATATTAGCTATCCATTAGTATAGTTTTGAAGATTGGGTGATATTCTTATGTTCTTTACTCTCCCCTCAAAGGCTAGGCTATCATATAGTTTGGCAAAGGCTAGGTTATCATGTAGTTAGGCAAATATCTTTGTAAAGCCTCGCCCAATTTCTTACCGATTACTCACATACACCAGTGGCTTGCACTATTTGTTTCACTAACTGACCTTCCTTGTGCAGCCCAATATAATGTGCAATTAGATCCGATGTCACGTTCTTTCGCGGACCCGTACACACTAAAAACTGACGGGGACTTGTCCACCACTGCCATACTGATCATAATAATGACTGATACTGATCCACCCACCACAGCTGCTGGAAGCACTGATGTTCCAACACTGTATGTACTGTATGTAATAGTACCATAATTATTCCTAACCTTCAAGACTAGAGAATACTAAGGATGTAAAGTAAATTCAGAAAGAAAATCCACAAATTTTATTTTAAACAGTGTGCGGGGGACTCTGGTGACTAGTGGGGTTTTCCTTACAAACATTGAGTAGGCTATATTTGACTATTATTGCTTTGCTGATTCAGTCCTTTCAATGCATTAATTTTGTGCACAGTGTGACTACATTTTGACACATGTTAATGTAATAAGTTTGAAAATTCAGGTTTTGAGGCTTGCCAGGGATTAAGAACAATCCCAAGTTTTCAACAAAATCTCATACCATACTGTATACAGCCCAAAATAAGTAGCCACATTTTTTCATTAGCAATTTTGGGCTCTAATCTTATACATTTTCTTTTAGCCTACCAGACTTTTAGCTACTACCAATGTTTGTAAGTTAGCCTATACACTCGGCATAATCAAACGCTGTATGTTAGCATAGCCTAGGCCTATCTTAGGTTCTCAGGTTAAGTTATATTGCTTGGATATTTAAAGAAAGTAGAGGGATTAGGCTAAGATATTCTGTAATGAAAAATTAGGGTAGCCTATAATTGTACTCACAACCAATAGTATTGAATAGGCTAGTGTTTACAAATATGTTTTTCAAGGGATTTTGTTTTGATTAGGCTAATATGATGGCAATATTCAAGCAGACACTGCGGTAATATTAGCATGCTCTATCTCTATGCGTCAGAGTTTGCCACTTTTTTCTGAAATCATCCCTCGGCGAGTGGTTATTTGCCTCCTGCTGGCATTATATATGAATATGATGATGACAATTATGTCCAAACACTGTCAAATTAAAAATAAACGCAGAGAGCGTGCAAACTGCTGCTGTAGTCTCCTTGAACTGTAGTTAAGATACCCGGTAGCTACCGAATAATGTAAAAACACGCTCCCTGAGTGTACAAGGCTATGAAAATCAGGGAAAATATTATAGTGAAAAGGTAACTCGGACTTTCTATAACATAAAGTAATAAAGGTAAGGATGTAGTATTAGAGGAATTTCGAGCTTATCGCCTGCCTTGTTTACACTACTCGCACGCTCGCGATCACGTTTCATTCTATATTGACTGCCGTGGGATACAATATTAGGTTGAGGGCCCCCCTCACTCCCCCATGACTTATTGTCATCATCATATATAGGCATTTTGCCAGCAGGGGGCAAATTACTTAAAAAAAGCAGTCAAAAGTCGTGTGAATCGTGAAGGATGTATCCGGGTGTACGGTCGTCACGTTTACATAGGTAGTGCGCTCGTGGTTACGTTCCCGTCTATTTTAACGGTTATTTTTTCTGTTATTTGCCCTCTGCTGGCAATATAATATATGATGATGACAACATGCAATGGGGGGGGGGGTGAGGACCCCGTCAACCTATTATTGAATCCTGCGGCAGTCAAAATAGACTGGAACATTATCGCGAGCGTTCACTGCTGCCGCCGTTCCGCGTAGTGTAAACCAATGCAGGCGCCATGTAGTATGTCTAAATACTACATCCTTCCCATAGGCCTAATAAATTCACAACATTTTAAAATCCAGATAGCCTATCTGAGGTGAGCCAATTCTGACAAAATCTAACAAATGTTGGCTTGAACATTATGATGGGCTAGCCTAGAGGGACAGAGACTAGCCTAGGTTAGTTTCTTCAGTGGGGATTGAGCCTAAGAAAACAAAAATTAGGCCTACAATCCTGTATGGGTCATGAAATTCATAAGAAAAATAGATTAGCCTGGGCTAGGCTAGCTCACATGATGATGTAGCCTACTGTAGGCTATAGGCTAAGCCTAGGCCTAGCCGCCTAGCCTAACCCAATATGTGGTACTGGTAAGGTAGGCTAAATTAGTATATAAGATGATTGACCACTATTACTGTTAGCCCACAAATTTATATTAATATTACAGTATATGCCTAGCTATTTTTAGTTATGTAAAGTATGGTGTTACTGGGAATTGTTGATAGCGTATCTCTGGCAAGCCTCAAAGCCTGGTAATGTTGACACTTATTGCATTAACACGTGTCAAAATATAGTCACACCGTGCACAAAATTGATGCTTTGAAAGGGCTACATCAGTAAACCAATGAAAATCAATAATAATCAAAATATGTATAAGATGAGGAATAGGCTATCAGCTGGCAGCCCGAAATTGCCCGAATCGTAAGTGGAGTCTTCTAAACCTTTACTTTATTTTCAATATCATTTTCAATATCGTGCATTATATCATGTTAATAAAATTACATAGTGGTCACATCCAATATTTAGTCACACTGACTCCAATTATATAAGAATGTTATGAACAAAATGACGAAGGGAAAACTGAAGACCTGCCTAGTGAGAGTCCTTCAAATTCTAATATTTTCCCCTGTTTAAGGGAAGGATTTTCCCTTCCCAAGGGGTCCTGAAGGGAAGGATTTTTTAAGAATACGAAATCGAAAGAAAATCCCTTCCTTTCATTTTCGAAGGGAAGGAATTGTTTAAGAATACGACTCTCAGAGTTGAGAGCGCAGGGAGACGGAGGAAGGTGGAAGTCAAAGAGGTTAAGGGAGCCCACCGCGCTTATTTTCTCTCTTTCTCTCCCTCTATCTTTGGCTTGTATCCATTCGGCCCCATTCAGCCTACTGGTTCAAGACGTTTACCACATCCAGGTGTCAATATTTTCCTGGCGAGCGGTAGCGAGCCAGCTTATATATATTTTTGTGTTGACAGCAAGCTAAATTTGTGCATTTTTCGATAGAAAAATTTCTCCGGCGAAGCCGGAATTCACCATACAATGCTGGCTCGCTATTGCTCGCCAGGAAAAAATCGACACCTGGATGGGGATAAACGTCTTAAAACAGTTAGCTGAATGGGGCCGAATGGATACAAGCCAGGGAAAGAGAGAAAAGGAGAGCAAGATAAAAAAAAAAGCCGTGACCCCCCTTAACATAATGGTAATAAAACTCACACATACGTTTTGAGGGATGAGGATGTAAGTAAACCTTTTTACGTACTAATTTTACGCAATTATAGCTATTTATAAATGCGGTTCTGTCTCGAGTCGTCCCCCCCCCCCCCTCAAAAAATAAAAAAATAAAAATAAAATAATAATAATAATAATAATAATAATAATAATAATGGGGTAGGCCCTAAGTGCCAGAGTACATACATACATACATAAATGCATGTAATAAATGTAATAGGTTATGCCATTTCGTATCGTCCTTAAATAATATATTCAACAAGATTTAAATTTTGTTTTAATATTTTGATACACTAATATATCAAACAGTTGCCTTTGTTATATATAAATTTTATTTATTCAGATTAATACAACACTTTGAACCATTTCAATAGTCAATGCTTGTTAACGTGTCGGTGTAGTGTACCTACTCAACTTACGAAGGACCTCTGGAAATCAACAAGATAATTACAATCTCACTTAAATGTCCGACTTCCACAGGTGTTTTCTGAACTGCATATAGTCTCCTAACCCATTCAGTACCAGCGACGTCTTTTTAACTTTATTCTATCTATATTTAGACGATTTTGTGCAGTTTATGAAGGATCTGTTGCAGTCGAAAGAGTTAAATATGATCGTTTGAAGACTGTTAAATGTTGGAATCCCTTTTTAAACTAAATAAAATCGTCCAATTGTTGCCAGAATGTAATGAAAAGGATGTCATCGGTGCTCAATGGGTTGATGTTACTCATACTTAAGACAAAGGAGGCATCACTGTACTCAAATAGTTTAAGGCGGGATGGGCTGTTTTTCAGGTCCCCTTCTCCCTCGTGTTTAGCCCCATTAGTTTTAAATTTTTAAGATGTTTGCCCCATTAGTTTGTCGATTTTAAGACCTTTCATGATATTTAGGTGTCAATTTTTTTCCTGGCGAACGATAGTGAGCATGTAATTTTGAAAGAACCGGCCTTAGGCCTGAACATTTTTCTACCGAAAAATTTACAAATTAATCGAGAAGGGGGATCTAATGAATGTGTTTTTTGTTTTTTTTAAAGTTTGATGGAGGTCTAGGGAGGAAACTAAAAATATAATAAATAAATGAAAAAATCGGCCCAAAAAATGAACCATTCCCCCTTAAAAAAGAGACGACCAAGAAAAAGAAAAAAAAAGGAAAGAGCCTCAAACTACCAACACTTAACAGACAGGAAACGCTGCCAGCCCTCTCTCTGATGAAGCTAAGCAACCTGTAATTTGTGGTCGGGGGGTATGTGAATGGACCTTGATGAGCTGGTTGACTCGGCTTGGTAGTTAAGGGGGGTCACCAGCTTTTTTTTTTATTTGTCTCTCCTTTTTTCTCTTTCCCTGGCTTGTATCCATTCGGCCCCATTCAGCTAACTGTTTTAAGACGTTTATCCCCATCCAGATGTTGATTTCTTCCTGGCGAGCGATAGCGAGCCAGTATTGTATGGAGAAATCCGGCTTGGAGAAATTTTTCTATCGAAAAATGTACAAATTTAGCTTGCTGTCAAAACAAAAATATATATATGCTGGCTCGCTACCGCTCGCCAGGAATATATTGACACCTGGATGGGGGTAAACGTCTTAAAACAGTAGGCTGAATGTGGCCGAATGGATACAAGCCAAAGAGAGAGGGAGAGCAAGCGAAAAAAAGCGAGGTGGGCCCCCTTAATAATTATAATGTACAAGAACAAACAACATTCTTGGATATCTATTCAAAATCAATGTTGTCAACTTAAATTGACTTATAACCCGAAACTCACAAGTGATCATTAATTACTTTGCCGTTAATGACAACACATTTATGTTCGGACACTTTACTAGAGGTTGATAATGATAGTATAAACTGGATTGGACACACCCACCCACACAGACACACACACACAAATGCTCGCTTGCTCGCTCTCACTCTCTCTCTCTCTCTCTCTCTCTCTATATATATATATATATATATATATATATATATATATATATATACAGTATATATATATATATATATATATATATTTTTTTTTTTTTTTTTTTTCTATATTCCAACTTACTTCCTCTCGGGCATAGGCTGAGAGCCTTAACATTCACCGCTTTACAATGAACAGTGAAGCCCGTGAGGTCTTGTTCCAGTCTAGGGAGTGAGACATGTGAAGCACGTAGAGTACAACGAGCACCTGCCATCTTGCCTTCACATGAGGCACGGTGCTCACTCATGGCCCGAAACGACCCAATCTCTGAAGCCACCTCGTTCCCGTGCTTCACTGTCTCACTCCCTACACTCGGACTCTCACACTTACATACACACAACGCCACCTGTTGAGCAGATAACTCACCAGGCATTGCACCCCTATAGCATATTTTGAATATGGGAATATTCATACAGTGCTATTTAATCAGGGAACAATGAGGGTATATTATTGACGTTTCGTTTCGGTGGGCTTGTGATAATGCACTGATACTAGGTACAGCACAAATTCCATCCCAATAATATCTTCCCATTGATACATCTGGATTTGAACCCGGGACCTTTGGGTTACCAGGCCAGTGGCAAGACCACTCCACCACACCTCCTATATATATATATATATATATATATATATATATATATATATATATATATATATATATATATATATATATATATATATATACACCGGTATATATATATATATATATATATATATATATATATATATATATATATATATATTATATATATAAAAACCTATCTATTAATGCATCCTCACTCTTTCCATCTGTCTATCTTTACATTTCACTCCCCCCAGCACACAAAAAACGACAAATGAGCAAGAGGCGGAGAGAAAATGTGTGTGGGTACGAAGTGATCTAATTCAGACACACCACTGGACGAACAAAGAGACAGGAAGAGCGGAAAGTACTGTCACGATGGGGTTCTGGCAGGGGACGGATGGAGGTTACGAGACAGGAGCCTGACAGAGACAAATAGTAACCAGAAAAGTCGAGGATAAAACAAAAACATAAACAAGATAGAATATTCGAAGGAGAGAGAGAGAGAGAGAGAGAGAGAGAGAGAGAGAGAGAGAGAGAGAGAGAGAGAGAGAGAGAGAGAGAGAGAGAGAGAGAGAGAGAGAGAGAGAGAGAGAGAGAGTGAGTGAGAGATACAGAGACAGAGAAAGAGAGAAAGATAGAGAGGAAAACATAAAATGGTCTGGGTTGCCGTTGCTAAGACAGACATCGTGCCAGCGTGACAACCACCAAAACATTGACAGATAGATGCCGCAATAAAGAGGGATGACAAATAACCTTGCAACGGATCCAAGCTGCGGTGACAAGCAGGGAACGTCAGATGTTGACAAAAATGACACAGATGAAGAGACAATATTTCGAGGGAAGCTGGAGACTGTCCGTAGCCACATATAAATAAATAAAAACAAAACAAAATTGTATGGAGAAATCCGGCTTGTATCCATTCGGCCCCATTCATCCAATTGTTTTTAGACGTTTATCCCCATCCATGTGTCGATTTCATCATGGCGAGCGATAGGTAGCCAGCATTGTATGGAGAAATCCGGCTTCGCCGGAAACATTTTTCTATCGAAAAATTTACAAATTTAGCTTGCTGTCAAAACAAAAATACATTTACGCTGGCTTGCTACCGCTCGTCAGGAAAATATTGACACCTGGACGGGGATAAACGTCTTAAAGCAGTAGGCTGAATGGGGCCGAATGTATACAAGCCAAAGAGAGAGGGAGAGAAAAAGAAAAAAAGCGAGGTGGGCTCCCTTAAAAATAGTAGGGATGATTATTTTTGGATACGGGAGGGCAAGAGCGTCTAAAAACATGTGAATTACGGTATCCACATACATTCATACCAACGGCTTCTTTTTGCCTTAAGGGGAGACTGGCCGTTTGTTTGGTCTATTATTTCATGTATTCATATATTTTTTTAGTTCCCTCCCTAGACCTCCATCAAGCTTAGAAAAACAGCCCCTAGATCCTCCTTCAAGACAAATTTGTACATTTTTCGGTAGAAAAATGTCACGGCCTAAGGCCGTTTCCTCTTAAAATGCAGGCTCGCTATCGCTCGCCAGGAAATAATTGACACCTTAATGGCACGAAAGGTCGTAAAATTGACAACGAAATGGGGCGAAAGGTGTTAAAATCGCCAAACTAATGGGCCGAACGTCTTATAATCTCAAAACTAGTGGGGCTAAACATTAGGGAGAAGGGGGTCCAGAAAAACGGTCTGCCTCCCCTTAAGTATTGACAACATTCGGATATGGGAAGGTTCTGTCCGAGCGAGAATTGCGAGAATCAGGTACGCGTCTCTAGCCCACTCCTAAGAATTCCTGAACCACGTATGTTTATCTTTATGCAGTTATAACTATCTGGATTAAATTTCGGATAAAACATGCTTATCAATAAATAGTATATATATGGTTTTGTAGTTGATGTATAAAGAAAGTTGTGTTCGTAAATTCGTTGCCAGATAATTATACAGGGTGTTCCAGTAATGCTTTTCATAAATTATATGGTGGACTCATCAGACAAAAATAAGAATAAATTACTCTATGAACATGAGGCTGAGTATTTATAATAACGGAGTTATTACACGATTTAAGTTAACGATAGATACAATGCCATTCAGTCCAAGGGGTAATGTTGCCATTTTAGTGGATTATATCCATTTGGCCTTCGCTATCGCTTGCTAGCCTCAAGATAGTGAGCAGTAGCGAGCTGATGTTTTCGGTAGGAAAATCAAATCCGGCGAAGCCGGACATATGTCCGGCATTATGTCCTTTTCTACCGAAAAGTCAGATCGCTACTGCTCACTATCTTGAGGCTAGCAAGCGATAGCGAAGGCCAAATGGATATAATCCACTAAAATGGCAACATTACCCCTTGGACTGAATGGCATTGTATCTATCGTTAACTTAAATCGTGTAATAACTCCGTTATTATAAATACTCAACCTCATGTTCATAGAGTAATTTATTCTTATTTTTGTCTGATGAGTCCACCATATAATTTATGAAAAGCATTACTGGAACACCCTGTATACGTCCATAATTATAAATAGTTAAATCCACGACTATTTATGAGTGGGCTAGAGACTATGGTATCCGAGTGTACATATTTGTGGTTCTTCAGAATACTGTAATTCTATATCTTTATCAATTATCCCTGTATTGAAAAAAAAGTATATTAATCAGTTTGGGCATGCGTCATCACGGCTAACAATTTGACCGGCATTATGAAGAGATAAAGTAAATGGTCAAAATATCAATGGTTCACTTTTTGGGCGATTATTGCATGTACCGGTATTCATTATTTTTCTAGTTTCCTCCCTACACCTCCGGCACATTTAAAAAGAACATCCATTAGATCCCCCTTCTAGATTAATTTGTACATTTTTCGGGTAGACAAATGTTCCGCCCAAAAGCCGGTTCTTCCTACATTACAGGCTCACTATCGTTCGCCCGGAAAAAAATCGACACCTAAATAGCACGAAAGATCTAAATATTGAAAAAAAAATGGGGCGAAAGGTCTTATAATCGACTAACAAATGGGGCAAACATCTTAACATCTGAAAACTAATAGGGTTAAACATGAGGGAGAAAGTGGTCCAGAAAACCGGCCATCCCCTCTTAAATAGTGACAGTTCAGTCGGATACCATAGTCTCTAGCCCACTCATAATTAATAATTCGTGGACCCCTGTGTTTTTCTTTATGCGATTATAACTATCTGGATTTATTTTTGGATAGAATTTGCTTTTCAGTAAATAGTAGTTATAGTTTTGTAGTTGATGTATACACAATTATACTCATAAATTCGTTCCCAGAGATATACTTCCATAATTCGAAATATCTGAAGTCTACGAATATTTATGAGTGGGCCAGAGACTATGGCATCCGAGTGTACATCACCATAACACTGTATGTACATTGCTGTAAATGCGTATAATTTGTGATGTAAAATGTATGTTTAAAATACATGTGTTCCGAAAGTTTCTACTTCCCTAAAGTTTCCCTCCATATATAATCTAGTTACTCAAGAGACCGTCACCAAAGTCTGAGGAACTGAGAAGTCAAAATGCAAATTAGTAGGGAGCTCAGAGAGGCAAAAAGCTTGACGTGAGTTCGAAAACGGTTTTAATTACGAAATACTATCAATGCAGAGGCTAATTGCAGCTGTGTGATTTTTAGCAAAAAGAACAACTCATGAGACTGATACAAGGGTGTGAAATGGTGCAACAAACAGTCAATGTATGTACAGTATATAAATAAAATAACAAAACCAGGAACAACAATTTAGACAAATTTAGCGAAGGGGATACGTTATGAAAACTACTAGAAATGAGTCTTTATTAATTATTATACTGTCGTTATCGGATGATTATGAGTGATGTATTTAAAACATGTGTTGTATTATATGTTTTCAAGGGTTTGAGGTCCAAAACACCGACCAAAGTAAATATATAAATACACAAACAAATAAATAACACATAAATAAATATATTATAATAAAACAAAATATAGACCTACTGTACATATAATAATTGTCGGATAAGACTGTGACTACGATACATCCGCCACTGAAAGTATTCGTGTGATTCGATATTATTTATAAGTTACAATAAAGAAGGTTGGCCAAGGGAACACAATCAAGAGGACCCGAGGGCGTAGGAGCCAAAATGCAAATGAAGAAGGAGTCCAGGAACAAAAAAGTGAATTGGGTTCCAAACGTTTAGTTAATATTCATAGCACGGATATATATGATGATTACAGTGAATACATAGATAACATGAAAGATTAATTGCTGCCCAATGAATCTTAAAACAAGAACAAATATATGAATATTGATGGAAAACTTCGTGGATTCGAAATTGTATAGTAAATCTCCAAAGGATGAATATATAAGATTCGGAATATGCTGGAAAAAAAAGGAAACCCACACACACACACCTACCTGTAAGTCCTGTAGGTAGTAGTTGCAGGCAGTGTTGTCCGCCCGTGGTCACGCTGATGCGCCACCACTAGTACATTCCATCTGCCCGTCTCTGCACCAGCTGGTCCATGATGCTGTTGCTAGCGGCGCGGAGGTGGTAGTGGGGCAGTTTGGGTTGATCAGGTAGTGTCCAGAGATCCCTTTAAGGGATCACAACCGTTTATCTTGTACCGGTTACATAGGTTTGGGTGAGCAAAAGGGCAGTCACAGCCTTTTCGGCCAAATTTGCACTAATTATTTTTGTAGTAGTAGCATAATTTATTTTTCCTTTCATCATTTTGAAGATTTCTATGATTTGTTTTATTTGTTATGGTTGGTGTGCCACTTTGTTCTCCGGAAAAAGGTTCATCACACTTACCACCGTTTTCAGTGGTGTTTTCCTTGTCGTTGTTTGGCTGTTTAGCCTTACTTTCCTTTTCCTTTTCCCTGTCCAGTAGGGTATAGACGAGCGCAAACTGCCGGTCGCCTTGTTCACCCAGCTGTTGTTTAACACATCCCTCACAGGTGTACTGACTCCTTGTGTTCAGCAAATTCACGATGGCATTGACAGGGAGGTGTGCGCAATTGGCTTGTATATATTTTGTACACGTTCTGCATTTCAAACACTAACATGCACTGGTTGTTACATGCTAAACAGTTTGTGTCTGCAGGAGGCAAGTTACTTTTGGGTATATTACTCATGTTGCACTGTATATTTTCCTGTTTCACTAATTTACCTGCACTTGCCTAAACTAATTAAGGAACAAATTCAAGTAACTGCTACTTATAAACTAGTGATGAGGGTACCGATAGTGTTAGTTGTGTGAATGGTAGTTAGTTTCGTAATCGGCAGGTGGTGCTGGCTGTCAGGGCAGACGACAGGATAGGGTATCAGGTTTTCACTAATATTTCAATAATCACTGGCCTAAATTCGTTCCAGACAGCTTCACAACCGCCGCGGTGTTTCGATGTTTATCTAGGTAAAGTCCGAGTACCGCAACTTCACTACTTTCGAAGATATTGATGAAAACAGAGGAATGCGGGAGTCACTGTTCACACCGGGCACCGCCAAAACAGACACACACACACTCAACCACACACACACACACACACACACACACCCACACACGAGTGATTAACTGGGGATCTTATGAATTTTCCCAAAGGGAATTGTTAATAGTTAGGGTGCAGATATAGTATATACTCTGAATTTACTGAATAAAAAAGAATAATACAGAGAAAAAATGGAACACTTAATGATGTAGATGTGTGAAATACTGTTAACACACACTAAAGGGAAACGTGCAGCACAATTAATCTCAAGTGGTATTAGAATGAACATTATACGAAAATAATAATTGTAGCACTTCAATTTCGAAATCTGACATAAATAAACAATGTGATTCTGTTAATATAAACACGAATAGCCATCTGACCACAGAAAATTGTATCTAGGAGAAATACAGAGAATATGAAAAATGTGGGAACCCAATGTAAGATCAAAAGACAGAAAGATGATCCTGTGGGAAGAAAAAAAGGAGGAGGAAAAAGAGGAGGAGGAGAAAACGAAGACGAAGACGACCACTAAGACAAAGCAAAATGGGGAGACGGAAAGGGCAAGTAAATAGGAACAAGATAATACGAAATCAAAATTGAAAGTAAGACTAAATAAAATTATATGTAAAGGAAATTATTAATGAACAAAATATAATTCGAACAAAGAGAGGACTAGCAGATTGAATGACACAATTATATTTTACATATCACCAATGATGTCTATTGGAGTCATCAAAATATCTTTGCATATACTTTGCATATATTGTCGATAACGTATAAAGCCACATCATGTGAAAATAATATGCATGGTAATTGGAACTTAGTAGGACAAAATATGAATAGGATTCTAAAATGAGAAAAAAGTGGAAATTTGGGAAAAGGTACAGGTTAACCCCTTCTGTACCGGTGACGTCTTTTTATTATTTGTCTTACTATATCTAGACTATTTTCAGCAGTTTAAGAAGGATCTGTGGTACTAAAAAGGGTTAAGGTAGAGAGTTCGAAGCCTGTTAATTGCTGAAGGCCCTTTTTAAGCTGAATTCAATCGTCTAATAGTAGCCAGAATAAAGTTAAAAGGACGTCGCGGTACAGAAGGGGTTAAGAGAGATAAACACAGGAACTAATTCAGAAAGGGACGAAACTCAGGAAGAAAACAAATGACGTGCTGTAAAGGTATAGGGGAACTGCAGAAGTGAAATATAACGTCAAGTATTTACATGAAAGAAAACATCAGAAACTATAAAATCTTAAGGGGGGTCACCGGCATCTTATATCTTTCTCTCCTTTTCTCTCTGTCCCTGGCTTGTATCCATTCGGCCCCATTCAGCCAACTGTTTTAAGAAGTTTATCCCAATCCAGGTGTAGATTTCATACTGGCGAGCGATAACGAGCCAGCATTGTATGGAGAAATCCGGCTTCGCCGGAGACATATTTCTATCGAAAAATTTACAAATTTAGATTGCTGTCAAAACAAAAGATATATATGGTGGCCCGCTACTGCTCGCCAGGAAAATATTGACACCTGGCTGGGGGTAAACGTCTTAAAACAGTAGGCTGAATGGGGCCGAATGGATAAAAGCCTAAGAGAGAGGAAGAGAAAGATAACAAAAGCGAGGTGGGCCCCCTTAAGGAAAATTGCAGGTACGGTAAAGGGCTAAATTAAACTATAGGACACCTAGATTGTGGATATATCAGATGAAAAGCCAGGCAGTGGAAATTAGTCACAACATATTAGGGCTATTAAAAAGAGGAAGGGGCATAACAAAAGAAAACATGAACACACAAAAGGTGAAATATGAAATAGTATGAGATCTATTATTATCAGGTAGAGAAATAGGGAGGTGAAAATAGTATGAGATCTATTATTATCAGGTAGAGAAATAGGGAGGTGAAAATAGTATGAGATCTATTATTATCAGGTAGAGAATAAGGGAGGTGAAAATAGTATGAGATCTATTATTATCAGGTAGATAAATAGGGAGGTTAAAAAGGGAGGCAGAGTAACACTAGGAAATATTAACATCGGTTGAGACTTAGAGGAAGTAAAAAGTAAAGGAAAGTAAAATATGCAATATACATGTAAGAAACTGAATAAATTAAAAGGAACTGCAAGAAAAGGGCTATAATCTATTTTGTATTAATTTCACCACAACACCAAACACCTCCAATGAAATTAATTAAACCATATATGTGATCCACCAGGATTCGAACCCGGGTTATCACACACAAATTTTTAGACACCTTAACCATTACACCACAAAGAAAGGCAAGCGAAGGGGAGAAGAAACAACATATTTGATAGAGGAAATACCGAAAGAGGAAAAGATTGAGTGGATCTGCAAAGAGAAATTCGAGAGATATAAAATTGTAACACATAATACAAAAATGGCAATGGCTCGGAAGACCTGTAAGACAGGAAAGCATGAGGTGACATAAAAGTGAGCTAAGGTATATAAGAACACACGAAGTTATTTGGAACTGCAAGCAATAAAGGCAAACAAAAGAAACACAAATACTAACATAGGTAGAGGATACTAAGATAAACTGAATGAAAAGGGAAACGAAGTAAAACAAGATCAATTATAAAATGTATAAGAAAAAATTAACTAGTGTAGAGGAACTTCAGGGAACGAAACAAGTACAAACATGGTAGGAAGCACAAACATGAAAAATACATATATACCAGGAGGAGCTGTGTGCAAGAAGAGTGACAGGAGAGAGAAAAGGTGGACTTAGGCAAAAGTATATGGGCACCATTCGGGCACCAAATGATGGAAAAGGAAAAGGAAAGATGGGATAAAAGGCAGGGGATTTTGGTAGTGAGAGGGAGGCACACAGACAGAAAAATAAAAAGTGAAAAACAAAAAATATTTTTTTTTTTTTGGGGGGGATGGTAGGCAAACAAGGACATAAGTCGTGGTTCTTTCTGAATCCTCAAATTGCTTATATACGGTAAATCCCCTAAATGCATGTACGAGGTAGAGCATGATTGAGATTATGTGAATCTTTTAAAAAATGTATATCCCTGAGTATACAGTAAACAGTCAAACAAGCAGGCAAATTGTTAGGCAGGTTGGCCGGGAGATAGAAAGGTAATTAGGTTGGTAGGGAGAGAGGTAGACAGGTATACAGTGCCAGACAGACAGACAGACAGGAGGGCCGACAGAAACAAACGGAGAATGCGCTAGATAGATACGGATATGTAGAAACACAGAGCACGAGAAAGGGAGAAGAATGTTTATATTCATGATAGAACTCCAATCACCAATTTTTAAGTCAGCTGAATAATTGATATATCAGGAAAATATACTCAAATATCAGCCAACATATCAAAACAAAGAGTAGCTATGGAAAGTCTGAAGATATTTATTAACCCATTGTATTAGTTCCAAAATACGTTATCAGTAGGGATAATGTTTTTTTTTTTTTTTTTTTACATCACGTTGCTTATATTCTTTCACGATATCAATAACGTCTAATGGTATTCAAACAATTTAATGCTGACTTTAATGAGAGTAAGTTGATAAGCACACTGATATAATATGTATAGAAAACAAAATAAAACAATAAACATTACGACAATTACCAAGTTACATAGTATGATAAAATTAAAAGAAAATTACACTAGTTATGTGATAAAAGTAATATTAATATATATATATATATATATATATATATATATACTGTATATGTTTTCTGTTGTCTCATATAGATCTCAAGGGAGTGTGGACGAGGATAGAGTTGTTATCACTCCCCCCCCCCCCCCTCCCACCCCTCTCTGTCTCTCTCTATCTATCTATCTCTATCTATCCATCTCTCTCTTTCTCCCCCCACCCCACTGTAAAATACCACTAATCCTACGTATCACTACCACTAAACCTCCATGAACACATCATTATCAACCAATTAGCCTAAATCTCCTTTCACCGACATCAATCGCATTAACACTTTCAATATACAAGAAACACTCTTTTACCAACATCAAACCTGTCACTCCCACCATCACTACTACTACTACTACTACTACTAAAATCGTGCCAATACCACCATCACCATCACTACGAGTATTTCTATTATCACCACCACAATCATCACCATCAATATCACCATTACAACCATGTTCACCATCAATTTCCTCATCGTATCACTCCTGTCGATATTGCAATTCCAACCAAATTTATTGTTTCAATTATACTGATCTCTTGCACTCTAGCGAATATAATTTATGTTTCCTATTCCTTATATCTTTGGGAACATTCATAAACCATCGATGTTGCTCTCAATACAACATATATAAACAGTATATATATATATTATTTATTTTTATCACGATCATTCTTACAACCACCATTGTTATTACCACCAACAATATTAAGGCGAGATGGGCCCGTTTTCTAGACCCCCCTTCTCCCTCATGTTTAGCCCCATTAGTTTTAAGATTTTAAGATGTTTGCCCCATTAGTTTGTCAATTTTAAGACCTTTCGCACTATTTCTTTGTCAATATTAAGACCTTTCGTGCTATTTAGGTGTCGATTTTTCTCCTGGCGAACGATAGTGAGCCTGTAATAGGCCGGGACATTTTTCTACCGAAAAATTTACAAATTAATCTAGAAGGGGGATCAAAAGGATTTTGTTTAAAGTATGATGGAGGTCTAGGGAGGAAACTAAAAAAATAATAAATATATGAAATAATAGACCAAAAAATATACTCTTCCCCCTTAACACTTCAATCCATCAACAATAGCATGTACAAATATCCATAACCATTTCATTAACAACCACTACCACCATGGTTATCACTAGTAACAACAACAACAGCCATAACAAAAAAACATGAACATCAACAGCGATTATAATAACCACTGTGAGAAAAATTAAAGACGAGAACCATCATCATCATCATCAGTACAACCCCCCCCCCCCCACCACCAAGACCATCAACCCCCCCCCCCCCACCACCACCACCACCAATAACAATTATCTCCACCAATTGAACATTTTCGTCCTTCCTAGAAATCCTGTAGTAATAAAAAGAGGCTCTTATTTTCTTTGGATGCCATTTTGGTGACGGGGTAATAATTATTTTCGTTCGTGTAGATTATAATATCCACAGGTCAATCCAAACGTATATCCTGTACCGGTATTGGTGAATATTCATTATGGAAAGGGGTATACTGAATGTGAGTGCCAGAAAAGGCTAATGAAACCAGTGTCACCGATATTATGACGCAGGTTGGCCGATCTCTGTTACTATAGGGTCTCTAGTTCCTCCCTCAAGGTCAACCCCCCCCTCCCCCCCGCCTTCCAATCTCCAGGGTTTCTCAAGAGAGCTTTACCACTCTCTGCCTATTATCTCTGTGGTATATCTCTCACGGCTATTGTACACTAGAGAGAGAGAGAAAGATCTCTCTCTCTCTATATATATATATATACAGTATATATATATATATATATATATATATATATATATATATATATATATATATATTTGTAGAGAGAGAGAGTGAGAGAGGGAATTATGTAAGTGTAAATTTGGGTGTGGCGTAGGCGTGTGCGTGTCTCGTGGGCTTAACCCCTTCTGTACGATTTTGTGTAGCTTAAGAAGAATCTGTGGTAGTAAAAAGGCTCAAGTGAGATGATTCGAAACCTGTTAATTGCTGGAGGCCTTTTTTTAAAAACTGCATAACATCGTCTAATAGTAGCCATGATATAGTTAAATAGACGTGCTGGTACAGAAGGGGTTAAGGACAAATAGCAGCGTAACATACAGCGTGGGAAAAAAATGGGACCATAGTAAACGCAAAATAACTACTACTTACACCCTACACAGACCTTCAAATATCCTACCTCCCCCTAACATAAAAATAATATAATATAATAACATTTAAAGAGAGAGAGAGAGAGAGAGAGAGAGAGAGAGAGAGAGAGAGAGAGAGAGAGAGAGAGAGAGAGAGAGAGAGAGAGAGAGAGAGAGAGAGAGAGAGAGAGAGAGAGAGAGAGAGAGAGAGAGAGAGAACAAAAAACAAACAATCAATTCAAACAAATCCTAGGCCTCTCGACAATAGCTTCTCTTCCAGGTCTCGCTATACCTACAGTGACGAATATGACTTGGGCAACCAGTTCTCAGTTGCCTTAGACAAACAGGACCACCATCACCAGAACCTTGGACGCCGATTAACCCTTACAGTACCAGGGACGTCCTCTTCATCGTATTCTGGCAACTATAAAGACAATTTTATTCAGCTTAGGAAGGACCTTTAGCAATTATAAGGCTTCAAACTATCTCAACCAACCCTTTTAACTATTACAGATCCTTCTTAAGCTGCATAATATCGTTAACATATAGCTAGAATAAAATACAAAACACGTCGCTGGTACTCAAAGGGTTAACCCTTAGAAGATAAGATGACGCAATTAATGTTCTGTTTTCTGGCTTTGATTTAACGATTTTAATCAGATTAGGACAAGTCTATGGAAGTCATCGGGTGAATTGAGATAGTCTTTACCCTCAGAATTCCCACAGATCCTTCCTAAATTGTATTAAAATCTTCTAATGATGGCCAGAATAAACTGTCAAAATGCTTCATAATCTTCAAAGGGTTCAAGTCTTCCCACATCTTTGCCCGAGATACTCTACGGGGAAGGGCTATAAAACTGCGATAAATACAGGACTTTTGAAGACACGGTGAATTTGTGCCCTATATCCTGTTCCAAGTAGGTAGGCCAGATATCGTGAATCCAAACCTCTATAACTAAAAAAGGGCGAGAGAAAATGGGCTATAAATGTCCACACCTATTCCCTGACAGACCCTTCCGAAATGGTAGAAATATTAGCTCGATTACTCGAGTCGTTTGTGAGTTATAGAGGTTAATGCTCCAGAGTGTTGGTCTACTTATTTGGAACAGGGTATAGTAATGCATGCCCCGGAGTGAGGTAGCCTACAATACTTATCTTCACTCAACACTTTCCAGAGAAGAGGACGTGTTTCTTCCTTATATTCTGGCTTTTGGGAGGCGATTTCATTTTGATTAGGAAGGAATTTAGGAAGTCAAGAAGTTAGATGAGATTGATGTTACTCATTCGCTTCATATAAAGGGCCTTCCAAAACTGATTACCGGGTATACTTGTCTAATGCTAGAAAGAAGGCTGACAAATTTAACTATCGGGTTAAATTAAACATTTAGCGACCGATAATGTGAATGAAATCCATGCCTATGCAAAGACAATGGCTACAACAGACACGGAATTACGTGTACGATAGCAAAAACTTTGATTGTATAACATGGCGAAGGAGCGATCACACTACAATCCTATTCTCTCTGTGTGGGTATTTTATGATCATATGGCCTGTTTGTACGTGTGTATGTGTGTGTGTGTGTGTGTGTGTGTGTGTGTGTGTGTGTGTGTGTGTGTCTGTGTGTGTTTACAGTTTACAGTAAATACAGTTAATTGCCATTACATTGCAAAAGAAAACATACAACATATACATAATTTTAATTTGTCGCAGTATGCTGAGCCGTAGCTCCCTAGCAGACACTTGAATTATTACACAATATCATTAGCAACACACGCATATTATTTTATCCTTGGGTAAACATATTTAAGTAAAATTTACATTGTGTTTATTGTATATATTTGTAACATGAAAATAAATATATATCGCATATTTATTCATCAGTTTACAATTTAAGAAGACTGTATCAACATGTTTTGTTTTCTTTCTTGTTTTACAATTTTCTTAATACATACCGGTATGAACAGCATTGTGAAACATGATATTTTAATGCATCAGTCAATGAGTTCCATACCTTTGGTTTCTGACATAGAATACTATTGTTAAAGAGCGTCGTACTAGCATGAGGACATCTCAAACTGACACTATTATAGGTCGTGTACAAGATTGTGATCTACATACGGTACTTACAAAGTTTCCTACTAGAAACAGCAATATTTATTTCTTGTATAGACACTCAAAAGAAGAAAGTGTTTAAATCAAATTATATTAACTTTAATAAGGCAAAAACATCACTTTATTGTTTCATACTTCCCATTAAAAGCGTTAGTTCGTAAGACTGTCTGTTAATCTCTAATACTACTTTGTAAGTAGGACGGCTATGTACAACCCCATATAGTAGGACGGCTATGTACAACCCCATATAGTAGGACGGCTATGTACAAACCCATAATAGTAGGACGGCTATGTACAACCCCATATAGTAGGACGGCTATGTACAACCCCATATAGTAGGACGGCTATGTACAAACCCCATATAGTAGGACGGCTATGTACAACCCCATATAGTAGGACGGCTATGTACAACCCCATATAGTAGGACGGCTATGTACAACCCCATATAGTAGGACGGCTATGTACAACCCCATATAGTAGGACGGCTATGTACAACCCCATATAGTAGGACGGCTATGTACAACCCCATATAGTAGGACGGCTATGTACAACCCCATATAGTAGGACGGCTATGTACAACCCCATATAGTAGGATGGCTATGTACAACCCCATATAGTAGGACGGCTATGTACAACCCCATATAGTAACACACTATAATATAATCATGATCCTAACACAAAGTATAATACAGTATATGTTGATCATTGACTCCGTTGTAAGCTGATGTCTCACTCTATACATAATACAACATATTTTGGATAAACTAAACATACAGAATTTATGTGACATTTTCAGTTTAGATATTTATCAATTATTATACCCAGAAACTTTGTTGTAACACGATGTAATGTCTCTCCTCCAAAGGCTAAGAGTGACGCGCCGTGTTCTAGAGACCGATTTTGAAATAATATATAATTCGTCTGTTAAACATTTATAGTAGGTTTATTAGATTTAATCCATGTGAATACTTTACTAAAGTCAGCATTGAAAATATTATGCTATTGATTAATATGCTTACCTACACAGAGTAAATCCCTATCATCTATAAACAAGACATACTGAACCTTTTCACTTACAGATACTATATCATAAATGTAAATTAACAATTAAATAGAACCTAAAATTGATCCTTGTGGTGCCCCCACATGAATATCTATATAATCTGAATAATTATTGTTGTAAAATACCGACTGTTTCCTATGTGTTAAATAATTGCTTAACCCCTTCAGTACCGATGAAGTCCTTTCAACTTTATTCTGGTTACTATTAGACGATTGTATTCAGTTGCAGAAGGACCACCAGAATTTAACAGGCTTCAAACTATCCCACTTAATAATATTTACTCCCACAGCTACTTCTTAAACTGCACGAAATCCTCTATATATAGCTTGATTAAAATATATAAGATGTCTCCGGTACAGAAGGGGTTAAAAGTCTGTGCGGTGTTCCTTTTATTCCAATGACAGAATTTTATCTATTAGTATCCGATAGTTAAGAGTATCAAATGTTTTTGAAAGGTAAAAGGGACACTCCTGTGTGTGTGTGTGTGTGTGTGTGTATGTGTGTGTATGTGTGTATGTGTGTGTGAGAGAGAGAGAGAGAGAGAGAGAGAGAGAGAGAGAGAGAGAGAGAGAGAGAGAGAGAGAGAGAGAGAGAGAGAGAGAGAGAGAGAGAGAGAGAGAGAGAGAGAGAGAGAGAGAGAGAGAGAGAGAGAGAGAGCAAGAAAGGTTCTTTTATAGGATCATATTTCAATATTTCCAATCCCTAAAGGATTACGAAATCTCGTGAAGCTCCATAAGTTACAACCCAAATTGAGCATCTAGATATTATGGGGTCTACAAAATTCGTATATCTTGTCATAGTTTCTGGTGTCTCAATGAAAAGTATGAGATGGGAGCACAGTCGGTAGTAGAGACTGGTTCACTTCAGTTTATTTGACGACCCGTAGGAGGCTGGCCTTAGGTAGTAACATGTACAAGTGTTCTTCATTTTGAAAAAAAAAAAAAAAAATCTTGGAATGCTACGTACTCCCTCTCACTCTTAACCCTTTGAGTACCAGCGACGTGTTATATTTTATTCTAGCTACATTAAGACGATATTATGCAGCTTAGGAAGGCTCTGTGGTAATTCAAAGGGTTGATTGAGATATTTTGAAGCCTTATTATTGCTAAAAGGTCCTTCGTAAGCTGAACAAAATCGTCTAGTAGTTGCCAGAATGCAATAAATAGGACGTCCCTGGTACTGTATGGGTTAAACACACACACTAACAAACATACACACATACGCTTTCGGCAACACACACACACACACACACACACACACACACACACACACACACACACACACACACACACACACACACATACTATTATTATATACGCACTGTATACTGTATATAAGTAGGTATGATGTGCATTAGCAATTCAAACGAGTCTTGTGTAAACCTATGAATATTTGAATAGACGGTGTTGTACTAGTCAATACATTCAGTAAAATATACCGACCGTAGAGGTACCGTATGTATTTATATAAAGAAATTTACAAATGAACAAAGTGTGTAAGTTATGGTATATATAAATAGATAGATAGATAGATTCATATATAGATAGATACATGGATAAACACGCAGTAAAAGAGAGAGAGAGAGAGAGAGCGTGAAAGATTGAGAGTGAGAGTGAGACTGAGTCTGAGAAAGAGAGAGGAGTGTGTGAGAGAGAAAAGTGAGAGTGACTGAGAAGGACAATGAGAATAAGAGAGAGTGAGAGTGAATGGGAGAGTGATAGTCACAGAGCATGAGCGAGAGTGAGTGAGAAAGGGAAGAGGAGTGAGAATGAAAGTGAAAGAGACAGACAAATTTACACGTACATTAAATCACACACACACACAGTCTCTCTCTCTCTCTCACCAAAACACATCATCACCCAACCAACACAACCTCTTTCCCAGCCGACAGAGTTTATTTACGACAAGACATACGAGGTCCATAACCAACCCCCACTATACTGAACATAACACAGTGGGTGTATCTTTCCTTCTTTGGATTACGAATAGGAGTAAGCATGTAAGAGTTTTACTGCAGGGACGTTCTGTCAAGCAGCCCCGCAAGGATCTATCTATCTATCAATATGTCTATCTATTTATGTATCTATCTATCCATCTATCCATCTATCTATCTATCTATGTACCTATCTATCTATCTATATACCTACCTATCTATCTATCTCTCTATGTACGTACAGTTGCCCACATACATTCTGTCCTCACTGTGATCCTATACATGGAACTATAATCCGCATGATTGAATTACGAGTGAAGTTTCTTGTGCCTTGGTTAACTCATCTGACTAGGCAACTGATAATTAAAAGAAACCACACTAGCAATTATAACATCCTAATTTTACTTTCGTATATAAGAAGATCACGACGAGGAACAGAACAAATGTGCGCAATTGACCACTTGCGAGTTTCAGGCTATAAGGAAGTTCGGCCTATAAACATCTATATTAAACACCAATACAGTAATTATGTAGGTTTCTGATGAATAAATAGTATGTTGAATTTGATTTTATGTATTTTTATAATTACTAAGACTGTATTATAGCTGCTTATTCTGCTAAATATCGATGTCTATAACTCCAACTTCCTTATAGCCTGAAACTCGCAAGTGGTCAATTGTGCATACCTGCCTATAAAGCCCTACATATTTACGAGTACCGGTATGTACTTATTTGCTTATAATTTATATATTTATATATGTATCCATTAATTTACCACTGCATTGAATCCTTAACTTTCCTTTACTACCCAATTATCGACATAAACAACCAACAGCTGTATCCTTAAGGGGAGGTTTTTAGTGTGTTTCCTAGACTTCCATCAAGCTTGAAATTACACCCCCTTTCAAGATAAATTTGTACATTGTTCGGTAGAAAAATGTCCCGGCCGAAGGCCGATTCCTCTTAAATTGCAGGAAAAAATCGACACCTAAATGGGACGAAAGGTCTTAAAAGTGACATAAATTGGGTGAAAGTTCTTAAAATCGCCAAACTAATGGGGCGAACGTCTTAAAATCTCAAAAGCAATTGGGCTAAACATGAGGGAGAAGGGGGTAAAGAAAAAAATCCCTTAAGTGGAAATCTCCCCTTATCCCTTCAGCACCATAACGCCTTTTTACCTTTTATGCTGGCTAAAATTAGAGGATTTTATAAAGCTTAAGAAGGACCTATGTTACTAAGAGGGTTTATGGAGATCGTATTTATCTATTTGAATCACATAGGTAGATTATAAACTAAGGGCAAATGTCTAATACTATTTGAATCACATATAAAGGCAAACGTCTAATACTATTTGAATCACATAGGTAGATTATAAACTAAAGGCAAACGTCTAATACTATTTGAATCACATAGGTAGATTATAAACTAAAGGCAAACGTCTAATACTATTTGAATCACATAGGTAGATTATAAACTAAAGGCAAACGTCTAATAGCAACCCGAATATGATGACAATTACGTTATGGTAGTTTCTATCAGTTACTCAATAAACTCTTAAACCACTCATTATTTTGTCCTCTACTGTTATTTACAATGCAACAGCCACTAACATCGCCAACAACATTCAGCAGCTCTTCCAATACAATTAACAGAGCGACCACAATGCAGAACACTGTTTATCAGTCCTCATATTCCAATAATTAGTTGCAACAATCGTCTATAAGCACTACAAGCAACATAGCTACAATAGCCAATAGCATACATTAGTCCAAGCACCCTTAACATAGGCAACAACAATCACAAACCAGTCCCATCCACAATCACCTACAACAATCAATATTTCTCTCACGATATTTAACAACTTCTACCACAATTAGCCTTAACAATAAGCACCACCTTTGCCTCCTTCTTCTCTTCCCGTTCACTCAACTCTCCACCACCATCACTGCTTCCTCCTCCTCCTCCTCGTTTATCACCAGTCACCACTACCTCCTTTTCCTCCTATTTCTCGCATTTATTCTACCGTAACCATCCTGCAGACCACCACCGCACTAGCTACTTCTACTTCCACTACCACCACCTCCACCTCCCCTTCTATTACCACCACCACCATCACCTCTTCTATCATAATCTCATCCCCTTCCAGTGTTCCTTCGTCTTACATAACTCCACACCATCCCCACCACACACCATCATCATCCCCACCACATACCACCACCAAGCGAGCAACCCGAGGACTGCTGGTGGGGACCAATTTAATCACTCGAGGCCGCTGTCAGGTGGCCAAAGGGTCAGAGTAGAACGAGAGGACCTTTGGTGGGTTGGGTGGTGTAATGGGAGGGGTGGGGTGACTCTGTGAAGTGAGTGGGTTGTTGGTAGGTGGAACGGGTGGGTTGAGGATAAAGAATGTGGGATTTGGGTGGTGGAGTGAGTGGTGAGTTGGGAGGTGGGTTGAGAGCAGAAACAATAGAGTTTGGTTTGATAGAAATGGTGAGTGGCGTGTGTATTTTGATTAGTTGTAAATATTATACTGATGACAAGCATGTGAGCATCTTCAGTTAGATTATAGCGGGTGGTGTGCTTAGTTTGTTGAAGTTAGTAGATGGGCTGAGAGTAGAAGGAGTGGATTTTGAGTGTTGGAAAGAGGAATTGATTGCTAGAGAGGGAGGTGGATTACGCGGTGTATACATTTTTGGTGGATAATACAAGATTGTTTGGGTGAGTTGGTAGAGTCGGTGGGGTGGATGAAAGTGATGGGAGGGGTAAGTGGGTATATGTGGACGACGTAGGTGGTATCTAATAAAGGAAGGCCTAGCTAGAGTAGAGGTCCTATGAGTATATACTGGAATGTACAGGATATAGATGATAGAAAGTGTAGGTGGTGACTGAACGATGTATTGTACACTGTATCAGTTCGATCTCTAAGATAAATGCAAGTGGTGCCTAAGTGATATATACTGAATGTAAGATATCGATTATATACGATATATGATGCAAGATGTAACTTTTAAAGTATCAAATGGGTCTCTTAAGAAACAACATATATGTGGTGGGGTAAAGGGGGATGACCTGCTTTTTTGTTCTCCGTTTCTCGCTTTCTCTGGCTTGTATCCATTCGGCCCCTTTCAGCCTACTGTATTAATACGTTTATCTCCATCCAGGTGTCGATTTCTTCCTGGCAAGCGGTAGCGAGCAAGCACTGTATAAAGAAATTCAGATTCGCCGGAGAAATTTTTCTATCGAAAAATGTACAAATCTAGCCTGCTGTCAATATTTTTGTTTTAATAAATATGCTGGCTCGCTACCACTCGCCAGGAAAAAAATAGACACCTGGATGGGGATAAACGTCTTAAAACAGTAGGCTGAATGGGGCCGAATGGATACAACCCAGAGAGAGAAAAAAAACGAGGTGGGCCCTCTTAAGGCGTGGTGGGCGGAGAGTGTAGTGTGTGTGTGTGTGTGTGTGTGTGTGTGTGTGTGTGTGTGTGTGTGTGTGTGTGTGTGTGTGTGTGTGCGCGCGCGCGCGGAGAGTGTAGGATGTTGAGGCTGCTAGGAAGTTGGAAGGAGCTGGGGTAGACGTGACCGGGAAGGAAGGAGAGAACTTTGGATTACATAACACTCTCTGGGTAGGGAAGATGCCTCATACCTCTGGCTTAGCTATTTGGTTTATGTGGATATATACAGTATATACCATATGAGGAGGAAGACATCTACTGTATATACCATAAGACATTATTAACAACATAATTTCGTACAAAGTTCTCCTAAAATCGTTTCTTTATTCATTCTGTCAAGTGCCCGAAGAATATTTTCAAAATTTGGTTTACATGTTCCATATGAAATTAATATAATTGACTTACATATTCTCAAAAAAACACACACACAGGTAATTATATCAACATGAAATGACCTTACTAAGCCAGGAAAGATAAAACAGAGAGAGAGAGAGAGAGAGAGGAAAAAAAAAGAGGAAAAACAGGACAAAGGTAGAAGGGGGAGCTGCACAGATACAATTGTATACACAAATAAAAGTGTTGAGAGTACGATGCACTAGAGTGAGTAAGAGAGGTAGCAAACGATGTTATACACTATAATGAGATATATGTCTGTATAGAATGTTCTATTTACTAACTGATCAATATGTCTGTCTGTTTGTCTGTACGTCTAATAACATTCAATAGTATATATATATGTATATACGGTATATAATAATAATAATAATAATAATAATAATAATAATATATCATTATTACTATTTTTATTATTATTATTATTATGGAAATGAATGCCGTTCCTCAAAGCAAGGTAGGGCATATAACAGAAAGAGTCAGAGTCACCTAGGAAGATGTGGAGATGCGAACTTTGACAACACAAAATGAGGGTACGAATTTTAAAAAGGGGTGGAATAATCTTGGAATCTCATCTTGACGATCACCCACGTACAGTCTGAAGCAGAAGTTCCAACCCACCTATGCTCTCAGTCAAGTCTAACCATGGGAATTAAGGGGGAAGGGTTTATTTGTTGGTCGATTTATTTAATCATTAATTTTTAGTTTCCTCCCTAGACCTCCATGAAGCTTAAAATAACATCCCCAAGATCCCCTTTCTAGATAAATGTGTACTTTTTTCAGTAGATAAATGTCCCAGCCGAAGGCCGGTTCCTCCTAAATTACAGGTTCGCTATCGCTCACCAGTAACAAATTGACACCTAAATGGCACAGGTCTTAAAATTGACAAAGATGTGGAGAGACAAGCCTTAAAATCGCCAAAATAATGGGCCGAACGTCTTCAAATCTTAAAACCAATGGGGCTAAAAATAAGGGAGAAGGAGGGCCAGAAAAATCCCCCCTCCCCCTTACAGATCGAACACTTACTTAACACCTTACACCCAATAGTATACGCAACAATGGATGGCTGGCTATCAACCCTCCACCCTCAACAGAAACACCCTAGGGAGGATCGAACGTGTTGTCTTGGTATATGGAGGCGATTTGTTGTTAGATGGATGGATGGATGGTTGGATGGATGGATGGATGGATAGATACATAGATAGATAGATAGATAGATAGATAGATAGATAGATAGATAGATAGATAGATGGATAGATAGATAGATCACCTAAGTAACCATACCCCTCTTTCCGTCCACCTCTACAGTATATTGATACAGTTTTCAATAATATCTATACAAATATACAAAGCTCAAATATACAGGGCCTCTTCATGTGTCCCAACATTTTCCCTTTCTTTTACTAATATATATATATATATATACAGTATATATAAAAATTGAAACGATAGAGATAAGACACAATTTTAGAGCGTGACTGAACACCCACCACTCCACGTCACTGCTCAAACATGCCTCTCTATGTTTACCTGTGAATATTTACATGTGATATTTGTTCTCTTTCATATTCTACCCTACTCTACTCAGCTTGACTGTACTCTCTCTCTCTCTCTCTCTCTCTCTCTCTCTCTCTCTCTCTCTCTCTCTCTCTCTCTCTCTCTCTCAAGAATTGTTTATGTACAGAACACAGGACCAACTATGCGCTAAAGACTTTTAGCTTAATGTTTACTACTTAAATGACTGTAAAAAGTGTATATACAGTATATATATATTGAGTATATATCACAAATACACGTGAGCCACTAAATGTTTCTAATCTCTCAGTGGGGGTCGAACCGCCGACCGTCAGGACGATAGCCGACGCTTTACTGCCGTAGTGTAGTTGATTAAAGCGTCGGCTATCGTCCTGACGGTCGGCGGTTCGAACTCCACTGAGAGATTGGAAACATATATGTGTGTGTGTGTATGTGTGTGTGTGTGTGTGTGCTTCTCTTTTTAGTATACTTAGTCAACATTGTATACAAGTTAAGCAGCCTCCTCCCTCCCCACGTCTCTGTTCAACTATACAGTATACTTCTGTTTCGTCGTAATTTCTTCCTTCATAATACTCTTTCCATTGTTTGCCTGTGTCCGGAAAAAAATGAGGCTGATGAACACAAGACTTTTTTGTTGCTGTTGCTGTTCTTGAGGAATGGGATCTTGAAAATAGGACCATTTTGATTGGTTGTCTTATTGTCCAGTAGATACAAAATCGAAATTTAATCAGCAGATATAATACATGACTAATGCAACCAATAGTTTTGTTCTATATCTTAAAAAACACACACACAGAGGAAGATTGCATTGCTATTATGTAATATATATTAATAATGCAACATCAATTAATTATTTGTGATAATTAAAGGCTGATTCACACCAGTGATTTCTTGGCAATATTTGCAGGCGACTCTAGCTTGGCATGCATCTCCAAAATTATAAATTATATAGTTTAAATACAACCTGCAGTAATCTACTTTAAATTATACTCGCCGCCAAAAGCGACTAAAAGAAATGTTGAAAGAATATATTTATAAATATATTATTATGTTCTCTCCACCAACCAACTCTACTCCTAAAATCGATTAATGAAATTAACAGACACATGTGGCAGTCCGGAGATTCGAACCTAGGATGCTCACACCGAAAATCAGCACACAATGCACTGCACCACGAAGACAGTTAAAGGATACTGCACAAGCCTACGATTTATTATGCAGTTTCGAATCCTGCATACCAATCTTAGCATGTACAATATCCCAACTGCACCATCGGAGGCTATGAAATACAAACTAAGCGTGTGAACTATTTTTAAGACGAATAAAGGAAAAACAATGTCAGGATCGTTATTCCTTAGAGAGACTTTTCTTACTATACCGTATACAAGTTAATCTCTAATAAATAAAAAGGTGTGTTACAATATGTCAAAATAAATAAAATTCAGCACAAAATGGCGTACAATAATTAAAAAATAGATATAGAAAAATGTATTTCTAGTTGTATGTGAGGCAGATGACTATGGCAAAGCAAAACGCACGTATTGTAAACAAATGCTTATGTTGGCAAACCTCAATCGATTTTAGTGGAATCATATACTGTCACCAATCTCTCAGTGAGAAAATGTTACTCAAAAAACAGATCGAAGAAAACTAGGAAGTAAAGCGAGACCGAGAACCCTACTTCTCTTCCTATTCCCCTTCCTTCGCTTTCTCCTCCTCTTCCTCCATCTTCTTCTCCTCCTCCTCCTCCTCAGAATCACCCTTCCCTCTCACCCTCCTCCACTACCCCCACCTACTCCTTTTTCTCCTCCCTCTCCCCAGGCCTCATCAGCCCATGTTCCTGTCTGCTCATAAAGCGTAATCAAGTGCTTCCCTTTGCTCTCCTCCCCTCAGGGTATTCGCACTCTCACCTTTTATCTTGTCCACTTGTTTTCGGGGTCTTATTGCGCACAGGGGGGGGGGGGGGGGAAATGGTATGTTTTACTCACTTTCTTTACCTATGTACTGTGAAAGGGCTAAATGAAATTGTCTATATTTATACTCAGTTTCATTTCATCTGACGGTAAATTGAATCCCTTACCACCTGTTTTATCGATAACTAAAGGAAAAATAAGAAACTACTATGTCTCTGCTTCATATTAGTGCCAAGTTCCCATAATTAACAACAAATTTCGCTACAAAACCTCCATAAAAGCCTAGTTATCAACCTGAAGACGTACCAATTTACCGTCAGCTGGAAAAAAAAAGAACAGTAAAAAAAATAAAAATAAATTATCGTCATTGACTTGCACTTTTATTGAAACAACAACCTATTCCTACCACTTTCGTTAAGCGGAGAACGAACATTAACTTTAAATCATTAACACCCACAAATCTACGATATCAGGAATTGAGGGAAATGTAGAACAACTTTTGTGATTGACTTTGCATTTTCAAGTCTTATTATAGGAACATTAATTAGGCTTACCTCATATTACGACAATGTATTTTGAGTGCTATTCTGGTCCCGAATATTTGGCTTTATTTTAATATATAGATGTATTTATATATTTATTTATTCATTTATTTATCAGTACCTGGCTACGATAAAGTTTGTTTTTCTATTAACATATTCAGCTTGCAATGAATCTCTAACAGTACGAAAAATGACAAGAATATAATATAAATACTCTGAAGCACCAATGCCAACAGTACCTTATACCAGCTTCCACATGGCGATTCGATATAAGGGGAGATGGGTCGTTATTCTGGTCCACTTTCTTCCTCATGTTTAGCTCCTTTGGGTTTCATATTTCAAGACATTCGGCCCATTAGTTTGGCGATTTTAAGACTGTTTTCCCCATTTCTTTGTCAATATTAAGACTTTTCGTATCATTAAGATGTCGATGTTTTCCTGGCGAAAAATATCGAGCCTGTAATTAAAGAGGAACCGGCCTTCGGCCCGGAAAATTTTCTATCGAAAAATGTACAGATACATCTTGAAGGAGGGTCTTTGGGGGGTGTTTTTTTAAGTTTGATGGAGGTCTAGGGAGGATACTACAAATATAATAAAAGATACATAAAGGAGCAGATAAATACGTACATCTTCCCTTAATTTAAAACAGTTGTAGATCGTTAAATTAGTTTGATGGTGGCAATTGAAATTCATGATGGAAGTAGATAGATATACAATTAGACAGATAAATAGACATAGATATTAAAATCGATATATAGATAGATACATAGATGGATAGATAGATACATTGAGAGGGAGAAAGTATTTGTGAAGTCTGAGACAATAGGCAGCGGAATGAGAGAGAGAGAGAGAGAGAGAGAGAGAGAGAGAGAGAGAGAGAGAGAGAGAGAGAGAGAGAGAGAGAGAGAGAGAGAGAGAGAGAGAGAGAGAGAGACAGAGATGACCGGTGCTATGAATTGTATTGTCAAGAGGAATGGATGGGGAACATGGGCAGAGGTGTGATAGTTAAGAGGGGGGTGGGGGGGGTCCTCCCTAGACCTCTATCAAGGTTTTAAAAAACACCCCCAAGACCCCTTTCGCTATCGCTTGCCAGGAAAAAATCGACACCTAAATGGAATGAAAGGTCTTAATATTGGCAAATATATGGAGCGAAAGGTCTTAAAATCACCAAACTAATGGGGCTAACGTCTTGAAATATCCAAACTAATGGGGCGAAACCCGAGGGAGAAGGGGGTCCAAATAAAAACAACAACCTCCTTAAAGACAGAGGCACCCGACAAACAAAGATAAACACGGGATAAACAGTGACAAGGCGAAGGTATACTCCATTCACTTGACCCGTGCATCTGGCTCCTAACTGGTGCTTGTATCGACGCTCATGATTGGCTATCTTATCAGTATCCTAGCGGCTCCTAACTGGTGCTTGTATCGACGCTCATGATTGGCTATCTTATCAGTATCCTAGCGGCTCCTAACTGGTGCTTGTATCGATGCTCATGATTGGCTATCTTATCAGTATCCTAGCGGCTCCTAACTGGTGTTTGTATAGATGCTCATGATTGGCTATCTTATCAGTACCCGAGCTCACTGGCCAAGATGAGCGGCAGAGCTGATAATTTATTTATTATATTTATTATTCCTTATGTATTTATTAAACTAGATACGTTTAAGTAATGTTAATGATTACTTATCAAATCACAGTGCTATCCGAATCTAAAGAGCTATAAAATATCACATGAAACACAATGATAACGTATATATCATAAAGTAAACACCAGCAAGATAAGAAATGATAAACAGGAGAAGGAAGCGAGAGGTGGAGACTGACTGACTCGGTCCACGCGTGGCTTAGCCAATCACATATCACACATTTAAAATAGGCAGTGACGGCATTTTTCCCCTTGCTTGTGTTTACTGTATTATATTTAAGATTATATATATATATTTTTTTTAAAGAGACAATGAACGGAGGAAGGAAAAACACAGATAAAACAAAAAGGTCCATGTGCCTAAAGGCATCCTCCATTCATAAAATGTTTGTAACAACTGGATTTAAACATTTGTAGATTGTAAGTTTGTGGAAAGCAATTAGAGGGAAGTGAATTCCAAAGAGTAGTAGCTCTGGGGATAAATGAATTCTGATAAGCAGAAGTTCTGCATTGTGGAGGAGAAAGTGTAAATTCATGGGCGCTCTACGGGGAAAGATGTGGAGAGGCGGCACAATTGAAGCAAGTTATATATAATAATGCAATATTTTCCAGCTTTCTGGCTATTATTAGGCGCTTTTATCCAGATTAGGAAGGGTATGAGGACGCCAGAGGGTTAATTGAGATGGTCTTTGCCCTTATAATTTCCACATAGCCTTCCTAAACTGTTTAAAATCGTCTAATGATAGCCAAAATATACTGTCAAAATGCGTCATAATCATTAGAGGGTTAATCATAGTTAAATAATTGGAAAACCTTTTAACATTTTACTATAGTTTCAGCTCTGGTTTGAAAATGAAATAACCCCCATTACACTTGCACAAAGCTTCCTCGCTCACTGCAATTTAAGCAGTGGTAACGAAGAGCTCTACTGTATATTTAATAATGGAATATATCAATGGCGAAATGAAAGAGTTACGTGACCATGCAGTACCGGCGACGTCCTTTACATCATATTCTGACAACTATTATACGATTTTATTCAGCTTAGGAAGGATCTGTGGTAGGTAAAAGGATTTAATGAGATATTCTGTAGCCTTTCAATTGCTAATGGTCCTTCTTAAGGGGGGTGACCTGTTTTTGTTCTGTCCTTTTCTATCTTTCTCTGGCTTGTATCCATTTGGCCCCATTCAGCCTACTGTTTTAAGATGTTTATCCCCATCCAGGTGTCAATTTTTTACTGGTGAGCGGAAGCGAGCCAGCATATTTTTTATTTTTGTTTGACAGCAGGCTAAATTTGTACATTTTTCGATAGAAAAATTTCTCCGGCGAAGCCGGATTTCTTCATATTATAATGTTGGCTCGCTATCGCTAGCCAGGAAGAAATCGACACCTAGATGGGGATAAACGTCTTAAAATAGTTGGCTGAATGGGGTCGAATGGATACAAGCCAGAGAAAGAGAGAAAAGGACAGACATAACAAAAAGCAGGTCACCCCCCTTAGGCTGAATACTATCATCGAATAGTAGCCAGAAAAGGACGAAAAGGACGCCACCGGTACAGAAGGGGTTAACTGTGAGTGGATACCGGCAGAGGAGAGAGAGAGAGAGAGAGAGAGAGAGAGAGAGAGAGAGAGAGAGAGAGAGAGAGAGAGAGAGAGAGAGAGAGAGAGAGAGAGAGAGAGAGAGAGAGAGAGAGAGAGAGAGAGAGAGAGAGAAGAGAGAGAGAAGAGAGATGGGGGGTGTCCAAGAGAAAGGAGGGAATATATAGCTTGGAATACGGGAAGGGTCACGATATAAGGATGAATGTGAAGCTATTGGGCTGAGGTGGTAGGGAAGATAAAATGGGAGAATATATAATAACTGGGAATATACTGGACGGGGGAAATCAGGTGGTAGGGGAACGATTTGAAACTAGAAATGGAGTTACAAACAAAGAAGCCAATTACAGGGAGGCAACAGTGAACGATGAGGTGGTGAAAAGGCGAGGGGATAACTGAAGAGGAAAGATAGCATGGAAGAAGGGAAATTAACAGAACATTAAAGGATCAATTAATTAACCCCTTGAGGATTATGACGCGTCTTGACACTTTATTATAATGCTTATCAAACAATTATAATCAGTTTAGGAAAAGAATATGATGTGAGAGTTAGTGAGTTAGTGGTGTTAATATGATGTGAGAGTTAGTGAGTTAGTGGTGTTAATATGATGTGAGAGTTAGTGAGTTAGTGGTGTTAATATGATGTGAGAGTTAGTGAGTTAGTGGTGTTAATATGATGTGAGAGTTAGTGAGTTAGTGGTGTTAATATGATGTGAGAGTTAGTGAGTTAGTGGTGTTTAATATGATGTGAGAGTTAGTGAGTTAGTGGTGTTAATATGATGTGAGAGTTAGTGAGTTAGTGGTGTTAATATGATGTGAGAGTTTAGTGAGTTAGTGGTGTTAATATGATGTGAGAGTTAGTGAGTTAGTGGTGTTAATATGATGTGAGAGTTAGTGAGTTAGTGGTGTTAATATGATGTGAGAGTTAGTGAGTTAGTGGTGTTAATATGATGTGAGAGTTAGTGAGTTAGTGGTGTTAATATGATGTGAGAGTTAGTGAGTTAGTGGTGTTAATATGATGTGAGAGTTAGTGAGTTAGTGGTGTTAATTGGTCAGCCCTATGCTTCCTATAGATCCTTTATACTTTGCATAAACTCGTCTATTGATAATCAGAATAAAGTGCGAAGACGTGTCCTAAGGGGAGGCAGACCGTATTTCTGGACCCCCTTCTCCCTAATGTTTAGCCCCACTAGTTTTGAGATTATAAGACGTTCGGCCCATTAGTTTGGCGATGTTAACACTTTTCGCCCCATTTCGTTGTCAATTTTAAGACCTTTCGTGCCATTTAGGTGTCGATTTTTTCCTGGCGAGCGTTAGCGAGCCTGCAATTTTAAGAGGAATCGGCCTTCGGCCGGGACATTTTTCTACCGAAAAATGTACAAATGTATCTTGAAGGGGGGGTCTAGGGGGTGTTTTTCTAAGCTTGATGGAGGTCCAGGGAGGAAATTAAAAAAATATATGAATAAATTAATTAATAGACCAACCAAACGGCCAGTCTCCCCTTAAGGAAGAAAGGGGAACTATCGGACAGGGATGGTAGGAAACCAGACCAGGGCGACGAGGTAAAAGGGGAACGACCAGAATCTACCACAAGGACGACGGGGGAGTAAGGGACAGCAAAGGGGCGGGAGGAGCGAGACAGGGGAGGGAGATTTACGTATATACACTGGCCACACAGCCCTTACGATCCAAACGAGGTGGTTAGGACTTAATGTAACAAGGGATGAATGAGAAACTGACAGGGTAAAGCATATTAGACAGGTAAAACGGAAAGGAAAGGTAACAGGGGGAGCAACCAAACACTGCTAGACAAGATGAGAGGGAAACTAGGTACGCAAGGGGACAGGAAAAGACAGGGAGAGGTTATGTGAAAGGCCCAATAGAAGAATGAGACAGTGGCAGGGAAGAGAATATTAGACAGGAAGAGGCGATACAAACAGGAGAGATATAACGGGTAAAAAAAAAAATAAAAAAAAAAATAACAGGGAAACAGGGACAGCAGGGGGACTGAAGGACATAGGGAGAGGGAAGAATGGTGGACTAGAGCAAGGAGTGATGGGTAATGTGGAGCAGGAAGAAGGGACAAGGACAAAAAAGGGTAGCCTAAAAGGAAAGCAATCAGCAACAACTACAAGGGCAAGAGGGATGATGACGAGAAAGAACACAAGGGAGAGAGAGAGAGAGAGAGAGAGAGAGAGAGAGAGAGAGAGAAAGAGAGAGAGAGAGAAAGATAGAGAGAAAGAGAGAGAGAGAGAGAGAGAGAGAGAGAGAGAGAGAGAGAGAGAGAGAGAGAGAGAGAGAGAGAGAATGGGGAGAGGGGGGTGGGGTAAGCCTGTGTATTATGGGACTGTGTATGTGTGTGTGTGAATGAGTCTGTCAGTGTGTGTGTGTGTGTGTGTGTGTGTGTGTGTGTGTGTGTGTGTGTGTGTGTCATGTTCCAGGACGGGGTGGACTTACAGCTTTAACTACATAATGCTACAAATTGGATTGTCGCCCGGGCCTCCACACACATTGTCGCCCGGGCCCTCCACACACATTGTCGCCCGGGCCTCCACACACATTGTCGCCCGGGCCTCCACACACATTGTCGCCCGGGCCTCCACACACATTGTCGCCCGGGCCTCCACACACATTGTCGCCCGGGCCCTCCACACACATTGTCGCCCGGGCCTCCACACACATTGTCGCCCGGGCCTCCACACACATTGTCGCCCGGGCCTCCACACACATTGTCGCCCGGGCCTCCACACACATTGTCGCCCGGGCCTCCACACACATTGTCGCCCGGGCCCTCCACACACATTGTCGCCCGGGCCTCCACACACATTGTCGCCCGGGCCTCCACACACATTGTCGCCGGCCTCCACACACATTGTCGCCCGGGCCTCCACACACATTGTCGCCCGGGCCTCCACACACATTGTCGCCCGGGCCTCCACACACATTGTCGCCCGGGCCTCCACACACATTGTCGCCCGGGCCCTCCACACACATTGTCGCCCGGGCCTCCACACACATTGTCGCCCGGGCCTCCACACACATTCCCAGGATTAAGTTAAGGGGGGAGGGGCCGTTTTTATAGACCCTCTTCTACCTCATGTTTAGCCCCATTACTTTTCAGATTTCATGACGTTCAGGCCAATAGTTTGGCGATTATAAGACCTTTCGCCCCATTTATTTGTCAATAGTAAGACTTTTAGTGTAATATAGGTAACGATTTTTTTCCCGGCGAGCGATAGCGAACCCGTAATTTAAAAGGAAGCGGCCTTCGGCCGGGACATTTTTCTATCGAAAATGTACAAATTTATCTTGAAGGAGGATCGGGGGGGGGGGGGGGGGGGGGGGGGGGGGGTGGGGATGTGGGGGGGGGGGGGGGGGGGGGGGGGGGGGGGGGGGGGGGGGGGGGGGGGGGGGGGGGTGGGTGGGGGGGGGTGTGTGGGGGGTTATTAGGGCTTGATGGAATTCTAAGGAGGAAACTAAAGAAATTATAAAAAGATATCTAAAGGAGGACATAAATCTAATCCCCCCTTTAGCTCACCACAACCACTCACTAGGCCTCTTTTCTCGCAAACCACCAATCTATCTATGTATCTATTGCCTGACGCCGTGATCCCCGAAGAGGTGGCCACGAACGAAAAGCCCCCATGCACCTCTGTCCCCAGTCAGTCGACGCCCCTCCTCCCAACCAGCACCGCCTTCATCCATATATTTCCTCACTCCATCCTTCCACCTCTCTTTCGGTTTACATTTCCCTCTCATTCCTTCCACCTCGCTCTCGTACACACTCTTATTCATTCACCGCGAAAATGTGATATTTTTGCGTTTTCGAGGTCCAAACATGGGGGTTCGTTCTCCGATTATGGGTCACTCACTGCAAAGTTCCATTTTCGTGTCCAGTCCAGATCTACTGTAGTCTATGTATGCCTCACAATATCGGACCCAACCATTTCATTACAGTCAAGATGGCCAGATCAATGACCTGAAACCAACTGCCTGGGACTCGATCCTGGGTCAGCAGAGTCGTACTAAATCAACTAACCATTCGGCTGTTCGAAGTGTTGCCTGTTTTGACGTCTTCTTATATTATTGCCAGTATTGTTGTGTCTACTCTTTATTGCTGATCCCCATTGCCAGTTTTGAAGGGAAGTCACACAAGTAATAATATCGGCGTTTTTTCTAGTCTGAAACCTATAAAGGCTGGCATTTTACTTCACATTCCCACTGCATTTATCTGCAATTACTTGATGTAAGTACAACCATTATCAATTACCTGATGTAAGTACAACCATTATCAATTACCTGATGTAAGTACAACCATTATCAATTACCTGATGTAAGTACAACCATTATCAATTACCTGATGTAAGTACAACCATTATCAATTCTAGGTACTAAATTAATACTAAAGTAAATTAATGAACTTGTGTGACTGATGTCTGTGTGTGTGTGTGTGTGTGTGTTTGTGTGTGTGTGTGTGTGTCTGTGTGTGTGTCTGTGTGTGTGTGTGGTTTTTTTTTTTTTTAGAATCACAAGCTATAATCTAATATTGGCTAGTAAAAACATCGCAAAAATGCCCATGTGACCCCGCATTTAGAAACTCCACATATGGTTATATATACATACCGTATATATATATATATATATCAACTAATAAACATCAAAGCTTAAATTATACTGCGGCCCCACTGGGAATTATTAGCATTCAACACATAATGATATAATGTGCTATAATTGGCACGGTAGCAGTGTGGGATTACCAGGTGAAGCGCTTGGCCAAGTTCAATTTAACGGGGAGATGGGTCGTATTTCTAGACCCCCTTCTCCCTCATATTTAGCCCCATTAGTTTTCAGATAATAAGAGGTTTGCCCCATTAGTTTGTCGATCTTGAGACCTTTCGCCCCATTTTTTGACACTATTAAGACCATTCGTGCTATTTAGGTGTCGATTATTTTCCTGGCGTATGTTAGTGAGCCTGTAATTTTGGAAGACAGAAATACCTCCGGGCAGGTGCCCAACTCCGAAAGGAGTTGAAATAAGGGAGCTATCCCCCCCGCCAAAGGCGGCTTTCTAGGGCCTTTCCTAGCTGATGCTGAGAGGATTGGGTTCTAGTATGTGGTGATGGGCTGGTCTATCAGAGTGAGAGCTGAGCGATCTCTGCCATACCCATAGCTTACTCTGACTGTTCCTTTTACTTATATATCTTCTAGATCTCAAGTGACGGCGTCTTTTCCGTGGATTGACCTCCCTACTGCCAACCTAAAAGTTGGCAGATTGGGAGCCAAAGCGTCACATTTTTCTCTTGCCCCTCAACTTTCCCTTCATAATTGCTGAGGGGCACAGGGCTTTGGGTGAAGCTTTGGTTTCCCGGGCGTTTCCGCGCCCTCCTCGGCTCCCTGCCTTAGAGTGGCTTCGGTCACCCAGGCTTTATTAGTGGTAAGCAGGGAGGGTTTGTGGGGGCGCTCGTTTATGGCCTTGGCCTTGCTCAGGACCTTGGGGCTGTTCGGCCAGGCAGCCTGGGGAACAACAACAACAACAACAACAACAACAAGAAATACCTCCAAGACCCCCTTTCAAGATAGACTTGCACATATTTCGGTGGAACAATGTCCCAGCTCCTCTTAAATTACAGACTCGCTATCGCTCACCAGTAAATAATAGACACCAACATTACTCAAGACGTCTTAAAATCATAAAACTAATGGAGCGAACTTCTTAAAGTCCCACAACTAGTTATTAATAATTAGTCCCACAACTAATGGGGTTAAACATGAGGGAAAAGGTGGTCCAACAAAAAAAAAAAAAAATAATAATAATTAAAAAAAAAAAAAAAAAAAAAAAAACCCAAAGCCCCCAAAGGTAAATTGAGTAGTGTCGTGCCGGTTCTCTAATATAGTTAATTATTCTGGAAGCGTCCCATTCAGAGCCGATTGGGAATGGGTTTGGGGAATTATTCTCTGAACTAATTTTAACATTTTAGGTAATATGGAAAATATGTTTATCTGTTAGTTTAAATTATTTGTTAAGCTGGATAAGGGGGCCCACCTAGTTTGTTTTCTCTCTTTCTCTCTATCTCTCTCTCTGGTTTGTAGCCATGCAGCCCTATTCCGTCTACTGTTTTAAAACGTTTATCCCCATCCAGGTGTCGATTATTTCCTCGTGTCGATTATTGTCGCGGTAGCGAGCCAGCATATTATGCTTAAATGTTTTTGACAGCAGGCTAAATTTGTAAATTTGTCGATAGAAAAATGTCTCCGGCGAAGCCGGATTTCTCCATACAATGCTGGTTCGCTATAGCTCGCCAGGAAGAAATCGACACTTGGATGGGGATAAACATCTTAAAACAGTTGGCTGAATGCGACCGAATGGATACAAGCCAGAGGAAAAGACAAAAGGAGAGAAAAAAGCAGGTCGCCCCCCTTAATGCACTTTCCCCACGCTATGTTGTACAAAGTTCTACATTTATTTTTAGCTAAACAACATATATTCAATATAGCAGTCATTAGTCAGATTAAATTCAGTTGTAATGTTTGTTTTCTTGAATTAGCTGAATAGGCATTATTTGTTCATGCAATTTGTTTGCCCTTTCTTCGTTCTGCTATGCAAAACACAATTAGATGGATAAGACCGTGTAATGTAAAACACACACACGCACACATAAACACAGAAACATACGCTGTGGTCCCGTGGTCTAAGGCGCTGTGTCTTGCGCTGACCGCGAGGGCCGGGGCGAGGGTTCGAGTCTCCATCAGAATCCTAAAGGTTTTTTCGGCCATAGCGACGGAGATAATTGTATCGTGGTTCCTCCCTAACCAAGCTACTATCAGCCTGTATTAGCCTACACATACTTCTCACCAATACAAAGTGCATCTGCGTATGTACTTGGTGGGAAGCCAGGCACCTCACGGTCGCCAAAGGTCACATGTGACCTCCTAGTTAAGGTAGAATAAGTATTGTACTGTACCTAGGTTTAAGAAAAACTCTGTAGATTTTCAGCCTCAGGGCTGCAATGAGAAGTAAACCGACAAGTATTATTATTAGATCCCAGTGATATCAGACAAAAAATATCCGGTAATTTAACCGAAAATCTGTACCCTAGTGATTGACACACGCCATTACCAAGGTGACAAGAGAACCAACTAATGAGAGAGAGGGGGGCGAGGGGCGAGGGGCGGGGGGCGAGTGGTTTGGAGTTTACTTTATTATTTATTTATTGTCGGTAATTCGCGTATAGTAGTTTGTGGACAATTAATTCAACCCCCTTCAGTATATGCGTTTCCTTTTTCTTTTGGTTATTAATAGACGACTGCATGCAGCTTAGGAAGACCCTCTAGCAACCAAAGGAGTACAATTCATCTCTATTTCCCCTATCACACATCTACATACCCTTTGTAATTTTATTAATAACGTAATAATAACCAGACTAAAATTTAAGAATGTATAATAGTTTGCTAAAAGGGTTAATAAATATAATAAGCTAAGAAAACAAACATACCAGTGCTAATTTATTATAAAATGTTAGCAGCATAAATTTGTCAATGAAAACTTTCACAAACAAAGATTATTTACATCCACTCCAATATGAAGAGGGGTGGGATCTGTTTATGATACTGTACCCAGTAAAAATATGTAGTACAGTAATTTATAAAGAT
>CM064520.1:16228037-16288037 GCA_032716605.1 Paralithodes platypus
CTGAGCCGGATACATACTTGGCTAGGAAAATGAAAAACAAACTCGCGAAACAATGACGGAATAAATGTAAAGCTTAAATGAAGAAGCTATGTGAATATTGATAAAGGGTTTTATCTCGCTCGGTGTTTGTGTTTATGCTTGACGGTGTGTGTGTTGTTGTGATTGTATTGTTGTGTACTCAGTCAATAAGCTATTAAATACAATCAACACGTTATATTTAGCCCCTCCCGCTCCCATCCTACCTAAATAATTGAAACCCTCACCTCTATCAGTCCAAAACAAAAATCATTACTTAAATAAAAAAGTAAACTGTTTAACTTTGTCGATTAGTCAAAGAATAACGGTCAGTATGCAGGGTATATATGTTTACATAAATACTGTCAACAATTCTTCAACATATTAACATCCTAGCCATCCTTTGCACACTGTACATCCCGACACAAATTAACTACACTAAATAATGTCTACTGTATCCTTTGAACAAATATTATGAACGGTTCGGCCAAACATACAGTAGATTTATCACCCTAGCCTTCCCTTGCAATAAGGAGAAAGATAAAAATATAACTAAGAATATCGACTGCTCAGCCAAAAATTCAACATATTTAACATCCTAGCTAGCCTTTGCAATATACAACCGGAGAGCAATTGAGTACAACACACTAATTATACTGTCTATGTATCCACTAGAGAGAAAGACAAAATATAACGAATGAAATCAATTAAATCAATTGTTTGGAAAACGAAATCAACATAATTAGCATCCTAGCCATCCTTTGAAACAAACAACTCGACTAACATTAATCATACGACATCTGTATATGGTCCGTATATCCACTAGAGAGAGCTCTAAATACTGTATATGGTCCGTATATCCATCTAGGAGAGGAGAGATCTAAATACTGTATATGGTCCGTATATCCACTAGAGAGAGATCTAAATACTGTACATGGTCCGTATATCCACTAGAGAGAGATCTAAATACTGTATATGGTCCGTATATCCACTAGAGAGAGATCTTAAATACTGTATATGGTCCGTATATCCACTAGAGAGAGATCTAAATACTGTATATGGTCCGTATATCCACTAGAGAGAGATCTAAATACTGTATATGGTCCGTATATCCACTAGAGAGAGATAAAAATACTGTATATGGTCCGTATATCCACTAGAGAGAGATCTAAATACTGTATATGGTTCGTATATCCACTAGAGAGAGATCTAAATACTGTATATGGTCCGTATATCCACTAGAGAGAGATCTAAATACTGTATATGGTCCGTATATCCACTAGAGAGAGATCTAAACTAATGTATATGGTCAGTATATCACATGAGAGAGAGATCTAAATACTGTATATGGTCCGTATATTCACTAGAGAGAGATCTAAATACTGTATATGGTCCGTATATCCACTAGAGATAGATCTAAATACTGTATATGGTCCGTATATCCACTAGAGAGAGATCTAAATACTGTATATGGTCCGTATATTCACTAGAGAGAGATCTAAATACTGTATATGGTCCGTAAATTCACTAGAGAGAGATCTAAATACTGTATATGGTCCGTATATCCACTAGAGAGAGATCTAAATACTGTATATGGTCCGTATATCCACTAGAGAGAGATCTAAATACTGTATATGGTCCGGAATGTGCAACTAGAGAGAGATCTAAATACTGTATATGGTCCGTATATCCACTAGATATACGGAGGTGTGGTGGAGTGGTCTTGCCACTGGATTGGTAATCCAATGGACCCGGGTTCAAATCCCGATATGTCAATGGGAAGATATTATTGGGATTGAATTTGTGCTGTACCTAGTATCAGTGCATTACCGAAATGCCAAAAAAAATACCCTCATTGTTCCCTGATTAAATAACACTGTATGAATATTCCCATATTCAAAATATGTTACAGGGGGACAATGCCTAGTGAGTTCACTGCTCAATAGGTGGTGTTCTGAGAGTGAGGGTCTGAGTCTGGAGGGTGAGACGGTGAAGCACTTGAGTGAAGCAACCAGCCGCTTCAGAGATGGAGCTGCTTCGAGCCATGATGAATGCTTCACATGTCTCACTCCCCAGACTGGAACAAGACCTCACGGGCTTCACCGTGTTGAGCGGTGGAATGTACAGGCTCTCAGCCTATGCCCGAGAGGGAGTAGTTGGAATATAGAAAGAAAAAAAACACAAAAAAAAACGTCTAAAAACAGTAGGCTGAATGGGGCTGAATGGATACAAGTCAGAGAAAGAGAGAATAGGAGAGAACAAAAAGTAGGTCACCCCCCTTAAGATGTAAACATTGCAAGATCATATCATACATGGACAACGCCTGAGTGGAATATCACATCAAATATTTATGTAAAAGACTAAATACCACAGTGCAAATAATAAATAGTTGAAATTATGAATACAGGCTGTTAATATGTTAAACAAACATATTAGGTTTGCACTACGTAGGCTAATCATTAATCAAAACAAACCTAACATATAGTTTCGAAAGGTATTTCAAATTGGTAGAAGTAAAGAAACTAGAAATTCAAACAAACACACGCATTTCCCCGAAACATATTAGATTTGAGGACATGTCAATAAATCCAAAAATGATATATAAGCCACGGTCTATATTAATAAATTATGATCAAATATTATGATAGAGTATCGGTGCATAATTCAGTGACCCGATTAAAATACAAATTATCATGGACATATCGAAAAATAAAACAAAAAAAATAACTTCCTTCGATATATTTTGTTTGCACCAAAATCATATATAATGAAATATAACAAAGGCAGTAATTAATTTTCCGCTTCCAAGGGGAGATTGTTACAATTGGCTCCTCAATAATTAAATACTTCGGAGAGGGGAAGGCTTTTTGGGGGAAGTAATGAGATATATTCTAAGGGTTGCATGATCATACTGCCCGAGTTGCTTAGGAATACTTGAACAAATCCCTGTATGGTATCCTGGAATAGGGGTTCTAAGATTTACGTATGAAGTGGAATACTTTATAAAGTAGGATTTCCCTTATATATATATTATATATATATATATATATATATATATATATATATATATATATATATATATATATATATATATATATATATATACAGTATATATACTGTATATATACGTAACATTTGTCAAATAGTTCACACCGTTGTAAACATAATACCCATATCCATATTTCAACAAAGTTTAAGAACAATACAATTGAATGAGAGAAACAAACGACGACAGTCAAGAGTAAGTCAGACGACAGGCAATTAAGAACTCTGGTGATAAGTTTTCATTCATACAAAATATTTCACAATGCAAAGGAAAATATTTCTAGTAGCAACCAAACAATTTAGAGTTTATTATTATCTCTCATATATGTTAATTACATTATGTGAAGTGACGGGGTTAATTAGAATGGAATCCATGGACACCTGCAAGATTGCTAGCTTGCATGTGAGCAGAAAGAAGAAGCGAGAACACAAGAACCAAAGGGAGCAACATCTACCCAAGCACCCCATGACTCCAAGGATTTCCCGTACTCTATGGAACACAGAGCGAGGTCACCTAGGACAGTCACCCCAGGAAAAGGGAAATCCTGTGACCCTATCACAACACAGGTTTCAAACCATGCCCGCCAATCACCAGCTACCATTTGCCCAGCCACCAGATTTGCTTTATAACGAACAAATGTTTATGCAAGTGAAACATCAAAGGCCGCAATGCTACCGGAATAAGTGGGACTAATCAACTCTACAAATTACGACGGTCCTGGAGAACTATCAACCATCGAGAAAGAAGAAATGAGAGTCATACTATTACAAAGTTTGACAATGAACCTCAATTATGAACTAATCATTCTGATTAACATTATGTCTGTACTAAGCTAAGTAGATACCGCCTAAGTATTAAATAAAATAACTATGATCCTTTTGTATGCAATAATAATCAACATGTATGTTTTAGTTAAGTATTAACCGCAACAACTCAATCCCAACGATTCACAATATCCCTTTAACATTGCGTTCCTATAAGTAAGAGACAAGAATTAAGCCGAACATAGTCTCAACGAAATTGTAGGGAAAGCAAGCAAACATCCACTGGGGTAATGTCCTTAAGTCTGAAAAGTCTGGGGCATCTAACAGCAGTGGAAAATTATCTAGCCCTTCCCCCTGCCCCTGAGAGTGCGCCGAGCCTGCTGTGTACCTCCTGAAGTCCGGACCCAGAAGTCCTGATTGTGAGAAGCAGCCCCTCCTGAAGTCCTGCCCTGTGGATCTATGGTCAACATTGGCCAGACTTGCTCTCTAAACTCTACCCTCCCATATCACCCTAAGTGTTTCTGAGTATCTTACGTTGTGATTATTGCTGTGAAGGTAAGGTAGAATATGTGAATATTACAGTGCTAATTTATATATAAATCTGTGCCCAAGATCCTAATTCATTGCGTATGTATTAATCTCCCTGAATTCAGATTACGTGCTATATAGATCTGTGCCCAAGATCTAGTGTTCATCTTTGATATAAAACTCTATTATAACGTCTTACGCATACGTTACATACTTGTGTTAATTAATTCACTTAGCCGAATACTCACAGATTATCCTTGCATATGTCTATTCTATTATGTATGTTGCAAGTTGAGGTCGAAGTGTATTTCGTGTATTTATTCCCTTCCTAAATTTACATTATTGCCTAAAACCTACGCTCAATTTCATATTCTATTTATCTCAGTCCCCCCTCTTTGAGAAGATTCGTTAGTAATTCTTTTATATACTTGCTTCACCAGAACTAATAAAGTCATGCTAGTTTGATTAAGCATTAACTGATTATTGTATGAACAGTATTCCCGTTCACTTTATTACTGATGTCGATAATTCTGATTCTTCTCGTCTAGGAATTCTAGCCTTGCATAGATTCTGTTATCTAATTATTCATCACTCGAATACACCGCTTATTGTGTGAATTCTTTATCAGACTCTGTTAACTAGTTCAGATATCTTGTTATACCTTTTTAGGTATTTTTATTAGTACAACTTCGGTGTGTGCGCCATTTACGTATAATTAGCATTCTACTAATTATTCGTACACGCTAATTTTAGTTAAGCGTTTCTCAATATTAGTTAACTACGATAGTTCTGTTAACTGTATATTTTACTATCTTTATATAAGAGATATTCATCTTTTGCCCTTTACGTGTCAGGAGTTCAATATTAAATCTGAATTCCTCGACCCGAGTTATTATTCTTGCATATAATCAATTGACGAAATATATGTTCATATTATAATTTACTCAAATTAAGTCAAGTAGAGATTAAATTATAAAAAACAATTCATCATACCTCTCATCTTAGTTTCATTTGATTCTCTCAAATACTAAGATTATAATCGCACTAATAAAAAACTAAATTTCCAAGACCGAAGTAACTAGAATGACCCGAGCTATCTACCTGGTCAATTTACCTTTACCCGAGCGATTTAACCCCTTATTGGCGGCGCTCGACTTAAGTCGTGCACCAATTTGCAGCAAGTTAGGAGCATTATTAAGGCTTTTAAAGGGTTAAAATCGAGTGCAAATGGTCGGGAGCACAGCGGGCCAGACAGCCGACTCCCAGGGCTTACCGCCGCCCATTAACTCATGTTCCCTGTGTTCCCGAGAGGCCGGCAGTGTAGCCAGTAGTGAGCATAGCTGGGAAAAATATACCGATATATGCTAAACTTCCATGTTCGTGGCACCACTGCAAGAGAACCACGAGTGCTACGTAGCTCGTTCTGGTCTCATTTTGAAGTTTTTAGTCTTTAGTGCCTAGTTTTTTGCTAAATAATTTTTTTGTTCATGCAGATGCTTGATTTATCATGCAGGAGGGCCTGAATATGCCCAAATGAGCCCAAAACACCCCGCTAGACAAGGGTTAAACTACACGCGCGCCCCTCTCTCCTCCCCCCCCCCCCCCCCGTGAGCGTTTATCGAACCAAACGCCAGGGTGCCTTTATTTAAATACTCAATCCTTTCCATTCTCTCTCGTGTTCAGAAAAGCTTTATTAATTCATATATAGTTACGAATAAAATACGTTAAGACACTCGACTCATATAAATATTATTATCAAGGGTTGATTCTACAGGTAACGTGTTTATAAATACTTTGCATACCTCCTGTTTATATTACCACAATATATTTATATTCCATGTTATTACTTAACACCTTAAGAGCGGGTGGAGGAGTATATTTGATGTGCCGCCCAGCGGGGGGGTTTTACCGTAAACGAGCTTGTTTCCGTGCTCGTTTTCATGCAAAAACAAGAGCCAGAGCGTAATACAAGTATGCATCCCTGAAAGGGCGTTAATTCAGCTTTCCAATGACACCAGAACCATCCTTCTACGATCACTGGTTGTCTTGCAACGATCGTGCAACCGAAGGGCAAAATCGGTAAAGTACGGTCATTTTCTTACATTATTACGTGTGAAACGAATGAGAGAGGGTGGAGTATAAAGGAGTACATCTCAGTAGCTCCACGGCCACCGTGGTGAGCGGTCATGAGGTAACCTACGCTCCTCCCACTGCTCCGCTCTCTCTCAGAGCACATTACGAGCTCAAAATTGCACTCGACAATAGCCGTGACCCGCCACATAGGCCACATTTATTTAACTCGACAATAGCCGTGTGTCGCCAGTTAAGGGTTAAAGACTGATTATATATAATCAAATGCATTCTATGCGTTGCTTACTATTCCTTATAATAGTTAAGTTAACACTCAGTCCTCACTTCCGAGCTCGGTATATTCGTGACCTAAACATTGCTATGATTCTGGCACGTATTGAGAAATCCGGAGTATATCGTAACAAGTAATCAGAATATCCATATATACCCTATGCCCTTGAATAAACTAAATGTGTATAAAATACATGTGTGTTGTCATTGAGTTCTGTATGCACCTGATTGAGTAGGCCTACCTATTTTGTGAATAAGAATGTGTTCGACGTGTCCCTGTTGAGGATATTTATCGTCTATAAGTCCATAATTGGATTTTAGTAAAGACTGATTAACGGGATAGAAATATTAAATCCCGGCATAACATTATGTAATTATGTTCCATTCACATATGCATAGCCTACGTGAGTTGCAGTTGGGATGTGTGTACATGCTTAGATTGATATGCAGGATTCGAAGTTGCATAATAAATCGTAGGCAGTGTCCACCATCCTTTAACTGCCTTCGTGGTGCAATGCATAAGGTGTTGATATTCGGTGTGAGCGTCCTGGATTCGAATCCACGGACTGCCACATGCGTTTGTAATATTTCATTAATCGATTTTAGGAGTGGAGTTGGTTGTTGGATAGAACATAATAATTGATAGTGGTTCAGGAGTAATTTATCGAGAGGTCTTCCCTAGTGGTTAAGGCCCCATTAATTGCTCTTTCCATTCACATATGCATAGCCTTCGTGAGTTGCAGTTGGGATGTGTGTACATGCTTAGATTGATATGCAGGATTCGAAGTTGCATAATAAATCGTAGGCAGTGTCCACCATCCTTTAACTGCCTTTGTGGTGTAATGCATAAGGTGTTGATATTCGGTGTGAGCGTCCTGGATTCGAATCCATGGACTGCCACATGCGTTTGTAATATTTCATTAATCGATTTTAGGAGTGGAGTTGGTTGTTGGATAGAACATAATAAATAATAATCACTATACTAACTTGATACTTCAAAAGTTTCTCGTATTTAGGAGTAGTTAAGATTTATATATTTCCAGTACAAGCTAACATTACAAAAGTGTTCTAAAAAAAAATCTCATATATTACTCCCTTAATCTTATTCAATATTAACCCGTACAGCCCCAGCGACGCGCCTGACGCGTCGGCGATGTATGTAACGCACAGCCCCAGAGACGCGCCTGGCGCGTCACCCTAATTGCGCCGACCGTAACCTCAGGTGTAGCCACTCAAGAGGGCTCAGATTTGTATGGGAACTGTGTACGTATCCCACGCAACCGTGCCGATGGTTGAAAACTCTCAAAGTCCACGTGCGTGCGCGCGAGCGCGCAAAAACCTGTTTTTTTGGGATAATTGCCTTCAATGTTTTACTCTTATAAAATCCGTTTTCGGGGGCTCTGTAGGACCATTTTTTAAGCTTTTTGAGCGGTTTTTCGTGGTTTTTCCTTCATTCCTAACCCATTCGCTATTGTTTCTGGAATAAAACCATTTTTTGAAAACCGGCCGGGTTCTGGTGCGCAAACATTACAAAACTAGCCGGGGCTCCACGGGTTAATAAAATATATAGTTTATTTATGATTTTTATGAATAATCGAACAGGAATGTTTAATTCAACAACAAGCAATGTAATGCGCCGAATGGTATTCCCCTTTCATATAAAACAAAATCCAAGAAATATTTTCGAATTATTGTGAATTAATGTGGTAAAAAAAAATAAGGCCAGGAAATTAATCCGGAAATAGGTGTAAGGTACTAAGAGTAGAGCCCCTGCATTATTGTTCTATAAGTTTAAATACTGTACTTCTCATATTTACTATTTGTGCTAAAAGATATATTAAAAATAACTCCAACATTTACTGATATACAATTAAAAGGTATTCGCACTGCATTACTTGATTCTCACCTTTCATCCTCCGAAGAATTGAACATGCTTCTTTATGCACCGAACTTACCTGGAAGAAAGAAGAAATAAAGTATAAGTGAGAAATTCCCAGTACAGACAAACGAAGCAAATGAGGAGAAAATCTGAGGGGCCGTGAACTAAATTTGTGGGACATGAATAAAAGGAAAATGGCGAGCCGTGCTGCCTAAGGGAAAATATAAAAAAGTATATATGAAAAAAGGCAATGAAAAAAAAAAGGAAAAATATTAACTATAAGGATAACAAAAATGAGCAGTAAATTGTGGTGGTGGCTTGAGCAGAAACGAAGCAACAATAATAACACAAAGGCACAAAAATGCATTTAAAAGGTTAAAAGAAAGAAAGAAAAAAAAATATATATATACACTATATATATATATATATATACCGGTATATATATATATATATATATATATATATATACTCGGTATATATATATGTGTGTGTGTGTGTGTGTGTACAACATCAGTAGGTGACCTGGGGCACCGTACTTTACATAAAAGGAGGAATATTAGGGAGAAAACGCCTGGATCTATCATATTTATTTTAGTCGAATGTTCCGCAACTTCATGTAGCCATCATCAGGACTACCATAGATCCTAAAATACCTACCTAAATACATAAACTATACAGGGCAAAGTTAAAATACTTCAAAATTCCCGTGTTGAGTAATTGACCGTGACGGCCGAAAAAGCTTGTGACTTAAGGAGGAAGACGTGGAAGGCCTGGGGGGTGGGGGGTGGGGGGGGGGTCAGTATGAAGAGCTAGAAGGAGAGAGAGAGAGTACAAAGGAAATCAAGCAACAACAGTTCTAGTGACCCCTCTAGGCTGCTTGTCCTCCAAAACACAGAGGGTCAAGTGTCCAAACAGTGGTTTGGAGTGGGTAAGGAACAAATTGGAAAGGGAACTACTGCCCTGGAACTAATTTCCGTGGCAGGATTAGGAAGTTAGTAAGGGACAGATAGGTTAGTAACAGCACAGTTATAAGTGATCTTTCGTATATCTGGGAAACAGAGAGTAACGTCTTAGTAATATTATATACGCAATAATCCTTGATTAATCTGAGGGGGGAATAAAATAAAGTTATTAATTTACAAACGCAGTCAGTCGCGAGTTTGATGCAGGATATTTGTCTAGGCGAAGTTTAAAAGAATCAACGGTGCTGCAGTCTATAACGTCTCGGGGAAGCCCATTTCACAAGTCTTGAGGTCTTGAGATAGTGAGAGAGTGAGTGTGTGCGATGTGTGTGTGTATCATCCATAATTAATACTGTTTATGTCGATCTTGGGTTGCCATGGTAGGTCCCTGAAAGATTATTGATAGTTTCGATAGTCCTCCAAGAACTGAATACTATTGCTTGGTGATAGCAATAATAAATATAGAGAAAATATGGCACAGCAAAGGCTAAGTCACAGGGTAGATTATTAAATATGGAATTTTCTGCAGAAAAATAACCCTCCTTTTCATATAATTCTTTATAAAACAAGACGATTTTATACAACTTAAGAAGAACCTTCAGCAATACAAGGAGTAAATATACTTCCCAATTAGCTGTTAAGCTCCCACAGACTCTTGTTTAACTTAAATCCTTCTGTACAGGCGACGTCCTTTCAATTTTATATAGCTACTATTAGACGATTTTATTCAGATTAACAAAGGCCTCCAGCAATTACCAGGCTTCAAACTATCTCACTTAACCCCTATCACTACCACAGATCCTTCTTAAACCGCACAATATAGTCTAAATATAGTTATAAATAAATAAGAAAGACGTCGCCGGTACAGAAAGGGTTAATACACAAATCAGTAATAGCTACCATAAAATGAAATAATGTCTCATGGTATACTGAGAGAGTTGATATATACAGTATATATATATGTTAAGATAATGTGTTGGCCACGAGGCATTGTTGAGATTCGGTTCCCGATGCTCCCCTTCTGGTCATTCTGGGGCTGCGAAAATTGGCAGGTTCTCGCGGAAGTGTTAAGGAGGGATGATTAAGTTTTTTGGTCGATTTTTTCATATATTTATCATATTCTTCGTTTCCTCCCTAGACCTCCAGCAAACATTAAAATACATCCCCAGGATCTCCCTTCAAGATATATTTGTACTTTTTTCTGTAGAAAAATTTCCCGGCCGAAGACCTGTTACTCCTAAATTACAGGCTCGCTATCACTCGCCAGGAAAAATATCGACACCTAAATGACACGAAAAATCTTAATATTGACAAAGAAAAGGGGCGAAAGGTCTTAAAATCGCCAAACTAATGGGCGTTCGTCTTATAAACTGAAAACTAAAGGGGCTAAACATGAGGAAGAAGGGGGACCAGAAAAACGACCCATCTCCCCTTAATGAACTTAGTCCCCTGGGAAGCCGCCGAGAAACTGGCCAATTGAGGTCATCCTGGGGCTTCAACTGATTCGCTTGCACAGGAGTCTTTCAGAGTGAGTGTGTGTGTGTGTGTGTGTGTGTGTGTGTGTGTGTGTGTGTGTGTGTGTGTGTGTGTGTGTGTGTTGGGGGGGGGGAAGTTCCGTGTCTTGGAGGGGGTTCTTGAGGCTTCCGTGTCTTGGAGTTGGATTAGTAGTAGCTTCTGGTGAGTTAGTTAAAATAGGACTTCAGAGGCTATCAACCCTTCTGGATTATTAAGCCAGCACACTGTAAGTCAAGTATTTTTTCAGGACTGGAGCCCCTTTTCGAGAACCCCAGTTCCTTGTAGCTTCTGGTGGAACTAGTCCGAGGTTTATTGGTGGTGGTGGTTTGTGTTAGTAGTTTCATTTTTTGATGACGTCTTTTTTTCTTGTAGTCTGTCTATCCTTTGCGATTTTATGCAGTTTAGAAAGATCCTCTATGATAAGGCGTCAACTCCAACTATATTATACCTATGACTTCCACAGATTCTTCCGTAGCTGAAATAAATCGTGCATTAATAGCCATAATAAACTGCTAAAACGCGTCATAATCTTCAGGGGGTAAATTTAATTAAGTCTTGGTGTTCGTAGACTCCGTTCAAATTATCTTGGCAGGTATTAAACTATTTTCCTCGCATTAGTTCCTTATTGGTTCAATGTATTTATAACTTTTGGACACATTAAATGTTCTCTGTTGCAAGGGCCATTCCACACACCACCACCAACCATCATAAGGGCCATTCCACACACCACCACCAACCATCATAAGGGCCATTCCACACACCACCACAAACCATCACAAGGGCCATTCCACACACCACCACAAACCATCATAAGGGCCATTCCACACACCACCACCAACCATAATTTTCATTCATAATCATGCATACGGGAAGATGATTTACTGCCAAGTTATAATGAATGGAGTATAGTGGTTGTTACTGGTTGTAGGTCATGGCATAATGTGTGCTAATTTCTTCAGAACGATGGAGCCTTTTAAATAGTCATCGATTTAACGTTAGACGATTGTATTATACTTAGGAACGACTTCTCATAATTAAAGGCTTTCAAATACCATGAATGAACCCTTCAGCGCAATATTATCATGTTTCCGTTTACTCTAGCGAACACAAGACGATTACAATTTAGGTCGCCGTAGACAATATGGCTTAATAGTCAGGTCAAAATACAGTTTAACCCCCACAAAATTGCTACAAAAGGTTTCTCAACTGATTCTGGTAGGTTTTAGTGTACTTTTTAACATACTAAAAGTTTACCAAAGTAGGACCCCCGGAAAAGTTTTTTTTTCAAGATGGCGTCCAAGATGGCCACCGAAACCTCTTAATGATCATAACTATGTAACTATCAACTCAAATTTGATGATCTTGGTGTCTATCCCTAGGGTTTTGGGGGCAAAGAACACATTAAGATCATAAAAAAATGCTGTTGGCACAAAAATCCAATATGGCGTCAAAAATGGCCGCCAACACCTCCAAATGACCGCAAGTCCATAACTATTGACTCAAATTTGATGATCTTGATGTCTATCCCCAGGTTTTTGGGGGCAAGGAACACATTAAGACCATTAAAAATGAAAGTGGGCCATTATCTAACAAGTAAGTCCAATATGGTGTCCAACATGGCACTACCATGTGACCAACGTTTCAGTCTAATTTGATTAAACTTGGGTCTAGATCTATCCCCTGGTTTGGGGGGACAAGGAACACATTCTAACCATTTTTTATATCACATAGCTGAAAAAACTGGAAACTGGGTAAGTTAAGATTTTTGGCTGCAGTGGCTTTCCATATTTTCAGTGCTGCTTGTTCTGAGGTTTTGATCCAACTCGAGACAGTAACGGAGAAGAAGAAATCTGAACTTGCTCAGACCTCAAAGACCAGCCAGTTGTGGCTGAATTATCAGCGTATGGTTGGCATGACAAGAATGTTGATCAAGGCAGATCGTACTGGGTCTTGGTTGATGCATTTGCAGGCAGTGTCCAATTGCCTAACTGTCTTTTCTGCAGCTGGGCACTTCAATTACCTGCGATCTGCTCATTACTACCTGCAGCAATTGAGCAACCTGGAGGAAAAGCACCCAGACGTTTATCGAAAGTTCCTTGATGGTTTTCACGTTGTTCGTAGGAGCAATCAGTGCTGGGCAGGGCTTAGTAGTGATCTTGTCGTTGAACAAACGTTGATGAGGTCTCTAAAGAGCACTGGTGGTCTAACTCGCGGCAGTGGGATGACTGAGGAAATGCGAAACCTTTGGACCTTATCTGCACCTGTAACATCCGAGTACAACAGTGCGATGCAGGATTTCACAAACCTAACCTATACTACAAGTCCGCAACACAAAGACTCAACTGAGGCGCGCATCAAAAGAGATGCATCTGATCTTGAGAAAATTCGGATAAAGCTTGCAGCCTGCTCACCCTTCACATCTGATCCTACTCTGAGAAACATTGTCAACGGGATAGTGGGTGGGCCAGATGTGAATGTACATGACTTTGAATAGGTTGGGAACAAGATCATTGAAGATATAATCGGAAAGTCGGCATTTACTTACAAATTCAAGCGGAAAGACTGAGCCCAAACCCTTGGGAATATCTCTGCTGTGAAGATTGCTCCTGATCGTACCATTGATCCTGCCCTTCTGTTCCAGCGTTTCCTTGTGGTGTCAAGGTCAGGAGATCTTTCCCTTGAAGAGGTTTTGACGTATGAACTAAGCCCCTACCCTCCAGCCCTCTTTGAGACCAGGAACATTCTTCGAAAAGCAGACAAACCTCAGCTTGCTCAGGCAATTCGAGACCATGCTGCGGACTTATCAAATGAGGCGGTGATGAACTCTATTCCTAAAACAGATTGTTACGTGCTTGATGGTGGCTCTTTGCTCCATCGTTTACCATGGAAGAAAGGCGACTCATATAATGCAATAGCTGAGTCTTATGCAGACTTCACTGTGAGACATTACGGACAAGCGACAGTGGTGTTCGATGGCTATGGTGAAGGTCCCTCCATAAAAGACAACACACATCAGAGACGAGGAAAAAACCTGCACCCTATTGTTAGTTTCACTGCAGAAACAGAGTTTTCAGGCAAAAAGGAGGACTTTTTGTCTCGTGACAAAAACAAGGCAGACATGATTGCTCTCATCAGCACAGCACTAACTAAAAGGGGATGCCATGTCATTCAGTCACCAGGGGATGCAGACGTTGGTATCGTTAAGGCAACTGTTGAACGATCCCGTCATTGCACCACAACGTTGGTCGGTGAGGATACAGATTTGCTGATCTTGCTCCTTCATTACTCCAGAACAGACAATGAGATCATCTACTTCCGTTCTGACGCAAACAAGCAGTCAAAAGAACACAGAGTGTATAACATTAACCTGTTGAAAGAAACTTTAAGAGACGATGTGTGCAATGAGTTGCTCTTTGTACATGCCTACTCAGGCTGTGATTCAACTTCAAGGATTTTCGGCATCGGAAAAAGTCAGCCTTCCGGAAATTAGTGAAATCTGATCCTGTCATGAAGTCCTGTGCTAGTGCATTCATCCTTCAAGACAAATCTCAAGAGGACATATCAGATCTTGGCAAAGACCTGATGGTTGATCTCTTTGGTGGCAAGTCTAATGATACGCTATCATCACTGCGCCATATCATTTTCACCAAGAAAGTGGCAACTGCTCAAGCATTTGTCACTCCTGAACGGCTTCCCCCAACATCACCTGCAACAAGATTCCATAGCCAACGAGTGTACTTTCAAATTATGGTATGGATGGGGATGGCAAATGAAATGAACCCAACTGAATGGGGATGGAAACAGGAAAATGATCAGTTAATTCCAATTATGACCCAAAACAATGCTGCGCCTGACGAACTCTTGAAAATTATCCATTGCAACTGTTCGGGGGGATGCAAATCCTCTCGATGCAGATGCAGACGCTATGGACTCCCCTGCACTGCTGCATGTGGCCCTTGCCAAACTGAAAACTGTGACAATCCAAACAATACTCAAGAGGTCGATACTGAGGAGGAGGATGACACTCAAAACTGAATGCTCTGAAACTTATTCTATGGACAAAGGTGTTTGTGCATTAGGTGATAGTGGACAGCTGAAGGTCCTGAATTCAATTTCATAATGATTCAACAGCTCAGTGATATCCAAAGTTGTCTTAATGTGTTCCTTGCCCCCAAAAACCTGGGGATAGACATCAAGATCATCAAATTTGAGTCAATAGTTATGGACTTGCGGTCATTTGGAGGTGTTGGCGGCCATTTTTGACGCCATATTGGATTTTTGTGTTACATAATAGGCCAACATAATTTGTTATGATCTTAATGTGTTCTTTGCCCCCAAAACCCTAGGGATAGACACCAAGATCATCAAATTTGAGTTGATAGTTACATAGTTATGATCATTAAGAGGTTTCGGCGGCCATCTTGGACGCCATCTTGAAAAACAAACTTTTCCGGGGGTCCTACTTTGGTAAACTTTTAGTATGTTATAAAGTACACTAAACCCTACCAGAATCAGTTGAGAAACCTTTTGTAGCAATTTTTGGGGGTTGAGGGGGTATTTTCCATATATCGACCTGACTATAAGGGGAGATGGTTCACATTTTCGTCAATGTTTTCATTTATTAATTATTTTTCAAGTTTCCTCCCTAGACCTCCATCAAAATTAAATAAACATCCATTAGATCACCTTTCTAGATAAATTTGTATATTTTTCGGTATAACTGGCGGTAAAGTGCCATGTCCCCATTTTGATTACTACGCTAAAATGAAAATATTATAGCGAATTATGTGGGTAATTATGCAGTCTTAGCATTAAGGGGGGTGACCTGCTTTTGTCCTCTCCTTACCTCTCTTTCTCTGGCTTGTATCCATTCGGCCCCGTTCAGCCTACTGTTTTAAGACATTTATCCTCATCCAGGTATCTATTTCTTCCTGGCGAGCGATAGCGAGCCAGGATTGTATGGAGAAACCCGGCTTCGCCGGAGACATTTTTCTATCGAAAAATTTACAAATTTAGCCTGCTGTCAAAAACACATTACAAAATATGCTGGCTCGCTATAGCTCGCCAGGAAGACATCGACACCTGGATGGGGATAAACATCTTAAACCATTAGGCTCCATGGGTCTGAATGGATACAACCGAGAGAGAGAGAGAGAGAGAGAGAGAGAGAGAGAGAGAGAGAGAGAGAGAGAGAGAGAGAGAGAGAGAGAGAGAGAGAGAGAGAGAGAGAGAGAGAGAGAGAGAGAGAGAAAAAAAAAACGAGGTGGGCCCCCTTAATATGATGTAAAAACTGAGTAACCTCATATGCTTCATTTAACAAGCGAGGAATCAGCTGCTACTTGATAAAATACCGGCAGTTAAAAACAGACTCTACTATACAAGAAGCCTTTCCTAAGCTAAACAAACTTATAATCCTTCATCACTATTATGTGCTCATAATTATATGGTAATTACATATAACGGCTGGAGTTCCACTTCCTTTTGTTATGGTTATGATTACACATTATTGGGGAGGAGATCATTAGAGGGTAAACGTAAATTATTTGACCCTCCCACAGGTCTTTCCGAAGCTGAATATAATAGCCTAATAATTGTCAGAATAAGAAAGGCGTCATCGTAGTGGTGCTAAACTTCTCAAAACTAGCTGATGATGCTTGCTTTCCTTTTATTTTGACCAATATTAGTGAATGTTATCATATTACCTGGAAGCAATGAAACTGGCAATGGTAAATACTATCTCGATTAACCTTTCCACACAAACAGGTCCTTCCTAATTTGCATACAATCGTCTATTGCTATTCAGTACACAGGCTAGGAAAGGGTTAATTACTGAAAACGTCGTCTTCTCTGCCTTTATGCTGGGACTGGTGGGAGCTAATTAGACCTCCAAACAGGGTCGTGTGTGTGTGTGTGTGTGTGTGTGTGTGTGTGTGTGTGTGTGTGTGTGTGTGTGTGTGTGTGTGTGTGTGTGTGTGTGTGTGTGCGTGTGTGTGTGTGTGAGAGAGAGAGAGAAAGAGAGAGAGAGGGGGGGGAGGGGAGGGGATTATTATTATTATTATTATTAATATGAAATGAATATAAACCATTAAGACTCAAAAAGATCAAGTATTTTTGCCATTTATAACAGCGAAGTTTGAAATTCGACAATGACTACAACAATATACCTGCTATATAGCATTGTAGAAGTGAGAAAACCTAGCAAAGTTAGTCACACTGGTAGGCTAGCATTATGCTTAAGGGGCCCACCTCGCTTGTTTTCTCTTTCTCTCCCTCTCTCTTTGGCTTGTATCCATTCGGACCTATTCAGCCTACTATTTTAAGACGTTTACCCCCATCCAGGTGTCAATATTTTCCTGGCGAGCGGTAGCGAGCCACCATATATATTTTTTGTTTTGACAGCAAGCTAAATTTGTACATTTCTCCATACAATGCTGGCTCGCTATCGCTCGCCAGGAAGATATCGACACCTGGATGGGGATAAACGTCTTAAAACAGTTGGCTGAATGAGGCCGAATGGATACAAGCCAGGGAAAGAGAGAAAAGATAAAAAAAGCCGGTGACCCCCCTTAAGGCCCAATCAGGAATATGTCATTTATATTTCTGTATATATATATCATTATCATCAACAGCAAAGTTAGGCCTTTAAGTAATACATTATAAAACGTAACTAAATAAGAAGTCAGGCAAAGAGTGGAAACACTTATATTGTGAAATAAAAGAAGAATTTAATTAAGGGGACATGGTTCACTTCTGGGTAATTTTTTCCATTTATTTTTATGTTTTCTAGTTTCCTCGCTAAACCTCCATCAACCTTAAAAGAACGCCCTCTAGACCTCCTTTCAAGATAAATTTGTAAATTTTTCGGTAGAAAAATGTCCCGGCCGAAGGCCGGTTCCTCTTAAATTACAGGCTCGCTATCACTCGCCAGGAAAACATCGACACCTAAATGGTAGGAAAGGTCTTAAAATTGACAGAAATGGGCGAAAATTCATAAAATCGCAAGCTAATGGGGATAAAGATGAGGGAGAGTGGGGTCTAGAAAAGCGACCTATCTTCCCTTAAAGGAAAATAGCATACACAACAAATATTGAAGAAATAAGAAAATTATGTAAGAGGAAAGGAATAGAATCGCAAGAGATTATACATGAGATCGCAAGAAAGGAAGATAAGACAATAAACAGGAGAAGCCAGTAAATAAGAAAATAGATGAAATAAAAGTAAAGATAAACTAAGAAGAAGAAAATCAACAAGAAAGTAAATAGAAATCATAAATAATGAATAAGGATGGTAATATTAATATCATATTATACACTAAAGATGCATCCAAAGTATAATAGTAAACAAGAAAACAAGATAGATAGAAAGCAAGAGAATGGTGAGGACCGATAATGAGGGGAGAAAGCCACGTTTACGAGAGAGAGAGAGAGAGAGAGAGAGAGAGAGAGAGAGAGAGAGAGAGAGAGAGAGAGAGAGAGAGAGAGAGAGCAAGTAATGATGGCCTGAAGGATGGCAAGATAAGAAACAAGACAGAAACTTGAAGACGACAGTAATGAAGCCGATGATGAGGGACAAGATCATCGTGAGAAAAGATAGTGAAAGTAAAGATAGTGATAATAGAGGGAAAGTACAGATAGTGAAAGTAAAGATAGTGATAACAGAGGGAAAGTACAGATAGTGAAAGTAAAGATAGTGATAACAGAGGGAAAGTACAGATAGTGAAAGTAAAGATTGTGATAATAGAGGGAAAGTACAGATAGTGAAAGTAAAGATAGTGATAACAGAGGGAAAGTACAGATAGTGAAAGTAAAGATAGTGATAACAGAGGGAAAGTACAGATAGTGAAAGTAAAGATAGTGATAACAGAGGGAAAGTACAGATAGTGAAAGTAAAGATAGTGATAACAGGGAAAGTACAGATAGTGAAAGTAAGGATAGTGATAATAGAGGGAAAGTACAGATAGTGAAAGTAAAGATAGTGATAACAGAGGGAAAGTACAGATAGTGAAAGTAAAGATAGTGATAACAGAGGGAAAGTACAGATAGTGAAAGTAAGGATAGTGATAATAGAGGGAAAGTAAGGAGAGTGGTAATAGAGGAAAAGTAAAGATAGTGAAAGTAAGGAGAGTGATAATAGAGATAGTGATAATAAAATAGTGAAGGTAAGGATAGTGATAAAAGAGATACTGAAAGTAAAGATATTGAAAGTAAGGATAGTGATACTAGAGATAGTGATAATAAAGACAGTGACAGTAAAGATAGTGATAATAAACAGTTAAAGTAAAGATGGTGTACAAGTAAGGACAGCACAAGTGTATGGAAGAAAACGTAAGACAGACGAGAACAAATTCGTTAAGTGGAAAATATTATAGATTATACGTACAAGCTGTATACAGTATATATATATGTATACAGTATATATATATATATATATATATATATATATATATATATATATATATACAGTATATATATATATATATATATCACATAATAGACACTAGCTATATTTGCTTGTCTGTTTGGCAAGAGCGATGAGTGAAATTTAAAAAATATATATTTTATATTAACCATTTCAAGCTCCAATACGCGTTTTTATTCTGTTTCTGGTTACCATTAAACGATTTTATTCAGATTAGTAACAGTATATGGAAGTCAAAGGGTTGATTGAGATAGTATTTACCCTTTTAATACCCACAGACACTTCCTAAGCTGCATAAATTCGTCTAATGATAGCTAAAATAAACTGCTAAAACGCATCAGAGCTTCAAAGGGTTAATACATCACAGGAAAAATAAAACGCTTACAAATCGCATAACAGCAAGAAAAAAGAAAAGAAAAACAAAACTCATCATAGATAGTGCTTTGAAATAAATACATGATGAAGGCAAACCCAATTACACGTAGTAAATGGAACGGGATCAGGGAATGATGAAAGAACAATAACGTGAACGTAATTGCAAGAGACAATATGATAAAAGTGGAGCAAGAACTAGAGAGAAGAACTGAATGAAAATAAGAGGAATAGTATTAATAGAGAAGGTTGCTAAGATGTAATAAATATATGACTCAATACTGAGATGCGTACCGTATGTGGAGGGGAGCTATCAGAGTATTTGGGGAAAATATATGAATAAATGTGATACAGAGAGAGAGAGAGAGAGAGAGAGATAAGGAGAGAGAGAGAGAGAGAGATAAGGAGAGAGAGAGAGATAAGGAGAGAGAGAGAGAGAGATAAGGAGAGAGAGAGAGAGAGGGGTGCCAAGGAAATGGGGTTGTCTTAAGGGGAGGTAGACCGTTTTTCTGGACCCCCTTCTCCATAATGTTTAGCCCCACTAGTTTTGATATTATAAGACGTTCGGCCCATTACCTTGGCGATTTTAACACCTTTCGCCCCATTTCGTTGTCAATTTTAAGACCTTTCGTGCCATTTAGGTGTAGATTTTTTCCTGGCGAGCCTGCAATTTTAAGAGGAATCGGTCTTCGGCCGGAACATTTTTCTACCGAAAAATTTACAAATTAATCTTGAAGGGGGGTCTATTTTTTTTTTTTTTTGGTAAGCTTGATGGAGGTCTAGGGAGGAAACTAAAAAAAATATATGAATAAATGAATTAATTGACCAAACAAACGGCCAGTCTCCCCTTAAGAGCTTCCTAAAGAGAGTAGGAGAGAGCCATATCAGGATACAGTTATAACCTTGTTGGAAGTACCCTACACTGAAGAGGAAAATATAATACAAGCATCGTAGATAATATATATATATATATATATATATATATATATATTATCCGTGTTATACTCTTCATTTTAAGATGGGTTGAATGGGAATGAGAGCAGAATTATGGGGAGAAAGGCATGATGTAGTATGGATCAAACAGAGAGAGAGAAAAATCAAAGAACGGACATAAAGGAAGAACAAAGAATATGAGAGAGGAAGAGAGAGATGAAGGCAAATACATAGAAAGAGACAAAGTAGATATAGGAGTGGATTAAAAAAAAAAGGACGGTGACTAGAATGAAAAGAAGTAATGCAAAGAGGAATGAATGAAGACAGGCAAACGGCGATAGGAAATAAAGAAAGAGTGGAGAAGAGAGGGAAGGTGGAAGGAGGATGTGACAGAAGAACAGTGGGTGGAGACGAAATAACAACCAATGAAGGAAGGCAAAACAAATAATGAAGAAAGGCCGAACTATAGAAAGGAAGAAGAAGAAGCAGAAGGAATGAAGGCAGGAAGAAACGAACAAAAAAGAGGAAACAAAAATAATGAAAAGGAGAATACGGGGAGGAAGAAGGAAGGGAATAAGGAAGGAAGAGATAGAGGAAGGAGAGGAGAGAGAGGGGAATCAAGTTAGAGAGGAGAAGAAAGGCATAACGACAGCCAGAGTGATTGAAGACAGGATTTGGATGACACGGGGGGAGAGAGAGAGGGGGAGAGAGAGAGAGAGAGAGAGAGAGAGAGAGAGAGAGAGAGAGAGAGAGAGAGAGAGAGAGAGAGAGAGAATTACGTTGGGTTTACAGAGGGTGTATTCCATCAACTTAACAACACCATCAATATTTTGGCAACATTTCAAGAATAATTTATATTGGTATATTATTCAACCATTATAAACTGAAGGTAGATTGCTTAAGGGTCAGTTTTCTGGTTCCCTTTCTCCCTCATGTTTAGCCCCATTAGTTTTCAGATGTTAAGATATTCGGCCATTTAGTTTGTCGATTTTAAGACTTTTCGCCCCTTTTCTATGTCAATATTAAGACTTTTTGTGTCATTTAGGTGTCGATTTATTCCTGGCGATCGATAGCGAGCCTGTAAATTAGGAGGAACCGGTCTTTGGCATTTTTCTACCGAAAACTGTACAAGTATATCTTGAAGGGGGATCCTGGTAGAGGTCTAGGGAGGAAACTGATAAAATAATACATAATTGGAAGAAATCGACCAAAAAATGAAATGGTGGCATAAGTGTCATAGCAACTTTATTCGGAAGTTATGAGGCTAGAACTACCGAAAATGATGCCGTAAAACGTACCCGTGTGAATCGACGAATGTGGGTATTTATTGTGTAGGGCATACGAGTCGGAATAAAACCATTTTAAGTAACGAAAATACCGGAGGCCGGGAATCATCCTCCATTTGTAAAATTATCCTACTCAACGAGACAGAGAAAGGGTCGAAGAAACGCAAAAGTAGTCCCGGACCCAAAGACTAGGAACTTTAAAGGGTTTCAGTTCGGGCTCTGTCTCGAGTCGGCCACCTCCAGCAATAGGGTATGCGCCTGTGTATATACAGTACATAAACAACTAAATACCCGCCAGTTTCGAGTCTACAAGAGCGAATCGAAACACTGATTTCGTTCACCATTTTGTATTGTTATCAATCAATATGTATTATGAGCCTTTCATTATTCTATCTATCCTTCACAAGATATATCCTAAATTCCTTTCCTCTAACTCGATCTTCCTTTTACTTCTTCCCGATCTTCTTCTCTCCTCCTCCTGACGAGGCCTTAGGGTGGAACATGGTCAATTGGCTACCTAATGTCCAGGAAAACTTATCATGCCTTCTCTCTCATATTCCTTGTATTGGTGTATCTTGTCTGTGTGCTCGCTCTTTGACTATCAGGGTATTGTGAGAGAGAGAGAGAGAGAGAGAGAGAGAGAGAGAGAGAGAGAGAGAGAGAGAGAGAGAGAGAGAGAGAGAGAGAGAGTGTGTGCGTGTGCGTGTGTAATAATAATAGTATAATAATCGGTTTATTTCAAGCCGGCAGCCAATGGGGCTAACAATACACAGACTTAACCTACATCTTATCCTAAGGGATCAACAGATTGATCCTGGCTGCTAACGAGGGCGCCTACATACCCCCGAGGAGGTAGGACGTGGGCAGGAGACTTTTTGGGTCCCTCGAGGCGGTTCGTCCAGACCTTGCCTTCACGGTCAGGGAAATTTTTTGAGAGAACTTCCCCTGCCGGCGCGTGGGATCGAACCCCCGACACCAGAGCTAGGGCTCCCAATACAGTGTACTAAGCGCGCTCGGCCACCGTGACCGTGTGTGTGTGTGTGTGTGTGTGTGTGTGTGTGTGTGTGTGTGTGTGTGTGTGTGTGTGTGTGTGTGTTGTATTAGCTTGTGGGTTTGAGAGATGTATTCCTAGACAAATCCTATAATTGTCCGTATTAATTACTGTAGCTTTGCCGTATGTTTAGCCCGTCTATATTATACGATTATACGATATATATATATTGAAATTGCAATGAGAAGTAGTGCAATATCAATACAGTACTTCCACCGCAAATGCAACAACTATAATTGGTTTCATATCATCTGACGGTAAATTGAATCCCTTAGCTGCTAATTCCTCGATACTTAATGCAAAAATATGAAACCACTATGTCTCTGCATCAAAATAAGACCAAATACATATATAATTAGCACCATATTTCACTGCAAGATCTTCAAAATAGCTGAGAAATCTTGATAGGAACTTTGCAATTTACCGCCAGTTGAAAAGAAACAGAGTATAGTGTTCCATAATTGACTGGATAAGGATACGGCAAAACTATAATAATTGCCGCCGAAGATTATGAGTTTTATCTAGGAATACGGGCCTTAAGGGGAGATTTCCACTTGAGGGACTTTTTTTACCCCTTTCTCCCTTACGTTTAGCACCAATGATTTTGAGATTTTAAGACGTTCGCCCCATTATTTTGGCGATTTTAGGAACTGTCGCCCCATTTCTGTCAATTTTAAGACCTTTCGTGCCACAGGTGTCGAATTTTTCCTGGCGAGCGATAGCGAGCCTGTAATTTAAGAGAAACCGGCCTTCGGCCGGGAAAGTTTTCTACCGAAAAATTTACAAATTTATCTTGAAAGGGGGTCTAGGGGGTGTAATTTTAAGCTTGATGAAGGTCTAGGGAACAAACTGAAAACCTCCCCTTAATATCTTCTTCAGTATTTGAGGACATATTTCTTCCTGTTATCTGGCAATCAGTAGACGATTTTGTGTACGTTATCCCTGTTCGGGCTCTGTCTCGAGTCGGCCACCCCAGATTAAAAAAAGAAAAAAAGAATATAGAAAACAATTGGGAACGGCCCTGAGTAAATAGATAGATAGGAAGATTTTTTAGAAGTCAGAGTGTCAAATAAGATATAGTTTTCCCTTTTCATTACTAGAGGGCGTTCCTAAACTGAAATCAATTGTCTAATATTATCCATAATAAGGTAAATATGGTGTCCTAGATACTCAAGGGGTTAAGTGTGTGTTTGAGGGGGAATGGGGAGTTGCATGTATCCCACAATAATGCTCCCCCACCCCACTATGTATGTGTGTGTGTGTGTGTGTGCACATGATATGTATATTTTCAAAACCAAATTTTATTTGTTGTTATTATATGTATATTCTTAATGCATTCATTCATTTATTCATTCATTATCATTATTGTTATTATTATTATTATCATTATTGTTATTGTTATTATTATTATCATTATTGTTATTGTTATTATTATTATCATTATTGTTATTGTTATTATTATTATCATTATTGTTATTGTTATTATTATTATCATTATTGTTGTTTACTTATTTTACTTTTGGTGAGGGCTGGTCTTATCCAGAGTGAGGTTTGGCATCCTCTACCCAACCTTAACTATTTCTGTATGTCTATTTTACTGTCCATTTTTTTATTTCTGGGGGCAGGAGGCTAGGAATCCTCCTTCCCTTGTATAATTATCCTACTCGACGAGACAGAGAAATGGGCGAGAGAACACGAAAGTGGTCCCAGACCCTGAGAATAGGAACATTAAATGTTGTTTCTGTTCGGGCTCTGTCTCGTGTCGGCCACCCTCAGCAATGGGGTATGCGCCTGAGTATATACATACATACATACGGTACTTATTTTGTTGAAAGCCACTAGGGTAACCAAGAGAGCAGAGAGTGGGTCGCCTGAAGGGCTGACCTGGCAGACCAACAAAGAGAACATGTCGTGCCTGGCAGCTGAAGGAGGGTGGTGATGGTGGTGGTGGTGATGGTGATAGTCGTGATGATGGTCGTGGTGGTGGTGATGGTCGTGGTGGTGGTGATGGTCGTGGTGATGATGATGGTCGTGGTGGTGGTGGTGGTAGGGGTGGTGGTGATGGTGGTCGTGATGGTCGAGGTGGTGGTGATGGTCGAGGTGGTGGTGATGGTCGTGGTGGTGATGATGGTCATGGTGGTGATCATGGTCGTGGTGGTGGTGGTCGTGGTCGTCGTGGTGGTGATGGTCGTGGTGGTGGTGATGGTCATGGTGGTGATGGTGGTCGTGGTGGTGATGGTGGTCGTGGTGACGGTGGTGGTGATGGTGGTTGTGGTGGTGATGATGGTCGTGATGGTCGTGGTGGTGATGATGGTCGTGGTGGTGATGGTGGTGGTGGTGGTGGTCGTGGTGGTGATGATGGTCGTGGTGGTGGTGGTGGTGATGGTGGTCGTGGTGATGGTCGTGGTGGTGGTGGTGGTGATGGTGGTGGTAGTGATGGTCGTGGTGGTGATGGTCGTGGTGGTAGTGGTGGTGATGGTCGTGGTGGTGGTGGTGGTGGTGGTGGTGGTGGTGGTGGTGATGGTCGTGATGGTGGTGATGGTCGTGATGGTGGTGGTGGTGGTGATAGTCGTGGCGGTGGTGGTGGTGGTGATGGTCGTGGCGGTGGGGGTGGTGGTGATGGTCGTGGTGGTGATGGTCGTGGCGGTGGGGGTGGTGGTGATGGTCGTGGTGGTGATGGTCGTAGTGGTGGTGATGGTCGTGGTGGTGGTGATGGTCGTGGTGGTGGTGATGGTCGTGGTGGTGGTGATGGTCGTGGTGGTGGTGGTCGTGGTGGTGGTGGTGATGGTCGTGGTGGTGGTGGTGGTGGTGATGGTCGTGGTGGTGGTGGTGGTGGTGGTGGTGGTGATGGTGGTGGTGATGGTCGTGGTGGTGGTGATGGTCGTGGTGGTGGTGATGGTGGTGGTGATGGTCGTGGTGATGGTCGTGGTGGTGGTCGTGATGGTGATGGTGGTCGTGGTGAAGGTGGTCGTGGTGGTGGTCGTGGTGATGGTTATGGTGGTGGTCGTGGTGATGGTTATGGTGGTGGTCGTGGTGATGGTTATGGTGGTGGTCGTGGTGATGGTGGTCGTGGTGGTGGTAGTGGTGATGGTCGTGGTGGTGGTCGTGGTGATGGTTATGGTGGTGGTCGTGGTGATGGTGGTGGTCGTGGTGATGGTTATGGTGGTGGTCGTGGTGATGGTGGTCGTGGTGATGGTCGTGGTGGTGGTCGTGGTGATGGTGGTCGTGGTGGTGGTGAGGAGGTTAGTTGTAGAAAGGGTCGGATTGAGGGATTTAGCGGGTCGTTTTTCAGGTCACTCTTTTCCCTCGGATTTATCCCCATTAGTTTTCAGATTTTAAGACGTTCGGCCCATTAGTTTGTCGATTTTAAGACCTTCCGCCCCATTTCCTTGTCAATATTAAGACCTTTCATCTTATTTAGGTGTCGATTATTTTTTCTGGCGAACGATAGTGAGCCTGTAATTTTGGAAGAATCGGCCTTTGGCCGGGACATTTTTCGACCAAAAGATGTACAAATAAATTTAGAAGGGGGATCTAATGAATGACTTTTAAAGTTTGATGGAGGTGTAGGGAGGAAACTAGATATATAATTAATAAATGAACAAATCGACAACAAAGTGAGCCATCCTCCCTTAACGATCCTTCACAAGCTGCTTAAACTCATCAAATTATTGCCAAAATATATTGACATACATCATCAAATCCTCAAGGGGTTAGCAATAACAGTGGTTGAGATTGGTAGTAGTGTATAGTAGTAGTAATAGTTGTTGGTATAATAGTGATAGTGGTGAAGGCAAGGGAAGGATGGCCTGTATATCACAACAGAGGGAGGGAAACACAAATACAAACACGGGGGGGGGGGGGACACACACACACACACACACACACACACACACACACACACACACACACACACACACAGCAGCTCTCCTGTTTTACAAATGAATGGGAAGATCGTAGTTGGAGCCATGTGATGTGTGTGTGTGTTTGTTTGTTTGTTTGTGTGTGTGTGAATTTGCGTGTGTGTATATTTTTGTTGTGTGTGTGTGTGACATTTTGTGGCTATTATCTCATGAATATTAAACTATATTATTTAGCTTCGGAAAAACATATCATAGTCAAGTTCAGACTATCTTCTATCACTTTCAGTACAATCTCTCTATCTCTCTCTCTCTCTCTATATATATATATATATATATACATTCTTATCATCTTATCTAACATTGGACGATTTCATCTAGCTCAGGAAAGGCCTCGTACAAAGGAGTTAAATCCATGTGACGATATATTTAGATTACTAGATAGTTAACCCTTTCAGTATACCATAAACCATTTGTTTATTCTGGTTATCATGAAACGATTTAATTAATTTTAGACAAAGTGGTGGGGTTTTAACGAGATAGTTGATAAATGATTTACCATTTTGATTGCTCGAGTGAATGACTCGGTTGTAAAAAAAGTAATGTAATATTCGCCAGAATATAGTGAAAATGAGATATGATACTGAAAGGGTTAAGCTAAGCTTCTGTTATTCTTTTATACTTCTGACGCTTGTCCTGTTTTTCGCCTTCGCCTCTTTCCTGCGAGTCATTTCCTCTGCGCCATCATCTCTTCCTAATTGAACTTTCATAAACTTTTGCCTCGTAAGAAGACTCTCAAAGCCTTCCATCATCCCGTTTTCTTTTCTTTTCGCTCCTCCATTCTCCCTGTGTCTTTTTAATCGTCTCGGTATACCAAGCGCATGCTATAATTTTGTTCTGGCTATTAGTAAAACTATTTTACTAGGTTTAGGAAAGATCATTGTGAGTAAGTGTTATTGCTATCGAAATAATTCCTTTGATTGCTAGAGATATTTCCTAAGCTGTATACACTTTGCAATTATTTTTCATGTTCTCCTATCTATCAGTTTGTATTCCCTTTCCCCATCTCTTTCAGTGCGAGTCTAAGTGTTAATTGAAATCGAAATCATTCCTTTGATTGCTAGAGATATTTCCTAAGCTGTATGAACTCTGCATTTTTATTTTCCACCTTCTCCTATCTATCAATTATTATTCCCTTTCCCCTTCTCTTTGTCCCATTTGTTGCTGTTGTCCCGTTCTCCATGTGTGATTTGTCTTCCCTTTATTCCTCATTGTCTATTTTCTCCCTATCTTTATGCCGTTTTCGGTTCCCTTTGTTTTCCTCTCCTTGTTTTCCTCTCCTTTGTTTTCCTCTCCTTTGTTTTCCTCTCCTTGTTTTTCTCTCCTTTGTTTTCCTCTCCTTGTTTTCCTCTCCTTTGTTTTCCTCTCCTTGTTTTCCTCTCCTTCCCTTGTGCCTTGTTTATGTTTGTATTATTCTCCTTCTTCTGTCCCACTCCGATATTTACTTTTCCATCTAAACTTTTCGCTCTCGTGTCTGTATTGTTTGTTTCTTTTTCTCTGCTCAGCAATTTCTAACTTTCCCAAACTTCTCTTGCCTTTTATCGGTTACATACGGCTTTTATTGCTCTGTCTCGCTTATTCTCTCTCTCTCTCACTCTCACTCTCTCTCTCGCTCACACTCTTTCTCTCTCACTCTCTCTGTTCTCTCACTCTCTCTGTTCTCTCTCTCTCTCTCTCAGTAAATAAGTAGTCTAGAAACCTACGCAATCTCATAAAACCCACTTTGAAAAACATATCTCACAACACAAGAATCGTAATAAAGTTTATACCTTACGTATTAGATATCTACCATGTCTTATATATCTTTTACAGCTATTCTTCCCTCCTGAATTATATAGCTAACTTGGCAGAGTGTTATTCTCACAATCTAACCCTTTCATTATTTGAGGACGCAAATTTGGACGTTAATCTGGTTATCATTAGACGATCTTGCGCATCTTGGGAAGGATTTCTAGGACTAAAAGTGGTAAATCGACTTTCTAGCTCTCACAAGTTCTTCTCACAAGTTCTTTCTAATCTGAATAAAATCGTACAATAGTAGCCAGAAGAAACTGGTACAAAAATCCCCAAGGGGTTAATTATTATGCATTCCCTGATATTATAGCTAACCTGTATTATTGAATATTATGAGATAGCAGTTATATATTTTATATTTTTTCACCAACCAACTTTATTCCTAAACTCAATTAATGAAATCAACAAATATGCTGTATAAAATCGTCTAATGATAGTCAGAATAAACTGTCAAAATGCGTCATAATCCTCAAGGTGTTTGACATTTGCTGAAGTTATGCCTAATCAAGGACACTGTCCATCCTCACGAGTTACTTTTCATACTGTACACAATCTTAAGTTGGAATTTTGTTAAGGGGAGATGGGCCGTTTTTCTGATCCCCCTTCTTCCTCATGTTTAGCCCCATTAGTTTTCAGATTTTAAGACTTCCGGCCCACTAGTTGGTCGATTTTAAAACCTTTCCTCACCATTTTTATTTCAATATCAAGACCTTTCGTGCCTTTTAGGTGTTGATTTTGTCCCGGCGAGCGATAGCGAGCCTATAATTTTAAGAGAACCCGGCCTTCGGTCGAGACATTTTTCTATATAAAAATGTACACATTTATCTTGAAGGGGGTCTAAAGAGTGTTTTTTTTTTTTTAAAGCTTGATTAAGGTATAGCGAGCAAACTAAAAATAAATAAAAAATAATATAATAAAATAGACCCCACAAAATAACCACTGTCCCCTTAATCATTACTAATGAGTGTCCCTACATTATCTGACCTTACAGCTAATCAATCTCCTCATCTCAAACTGAGCTCAGACATGGCAGATTAATTTCAACATAGATAAATGTAAAGTGCTGCACATTGGCAGTAAAGATGAAGGCGCAAACTATTCGATTAACGAAATTCAACTAGAGAACGTAAATCAAGAAACGGACCTTGGAGTAAATATAATAAGTAATTCAAAACCAGCCCAACAAGTCGCTGAAGTTGTTAAAAAAGCAAATACAATTATTGGCTTCATTGGGAGATCTTTTGAATATAAATCCGAAAACGTTATACGCCCTTTATGTAATTCATTGGTTAGTCCGCATTTGGAATATTGTGTCCAGTTTTGGTCGCCATAGTACATATAGATAAAGGACAATGATAAACTAGAGACAGTACAACGGACAATAACTAAAATGACTCCCCGACTAAAAACAAACCGTATGAGGAACGACTAAAAGAGTTAAACCTATTTACCTTGTAATGTGACAGTTTTAGCATCGTACATAGTACTATAATTTAGTTTTCTGACCACAGCTTTTTTTGGAGCTGAAGCCCTTCAGTTGATGGCCGTGCCAGATTTTTTATTTTTTTCTTTCAAGCAGCCTAGTAAGGACCAGTAGGTCTGTTATTGCTTGTATTCCTTTGTATCTCAAAGCTAACTCCAAGATTTTATGGTGTAGCTGACCTAGAACCCATTCGTCTCCAGCCACTAATTCCTCTCCCTCACCTTTCCCCTTTGACGCCTCCGACGGTAACCAGGATAGCGCAAACGACCCCGCCAGGTAATTGCAAGGGAAAAAAATAAAAAAATAAATGAGTGTGGTCGGTAGTTCTGGGCTTCAGAAACTGAGAGATGGAGGAGCATTTTCGCTTACGCCTGGTGTATTCTAGATCTAATTGTGTAGGTAGGCACTATTATTATTACTATTATTATTATTATTATTATTATTATCATTATTATTATTATTATTATTGGATAAGGGGATAAGAGGAAAAAGACATGAATAGATAGGGCTGTACAAATAAGGAAACTTAAATTTAAAAAAAAAGGAGAGACAAGGGAGGGGCACAGTTTCTTAGTTGTATGCTGTACTGTATTACACCTTCTCTCTCTTTCATAACCCCCCCCCCCCTCCCCCTCCTTCTCTCCTTCCTTCCTACATGCCCCCATTCACCCTCTCTCTCAGAACAAACTCTAGGAAAGAGAGGTCCGCCAAATGAAAAAGCGAGAGAGCGATGGTAGTTTTCCTGAAGGTTAGGCGAGCAGTGGGGCCTGAGGTAAGGGAAAAAGTGTTTGGCGGGAATAGACGATCTGTAGGGAAGTAAAAAGAGCTCCGACAATTGGGGAAAAAATAGTTGAGATGGAAGTGAAAATGGGACATTGGTTTGTTTTTACGGGGTGGGGGTGGGGTGAGTGTCGAAGTAGTAATGATAGTAGTAGTACGATAGTAGTAGTACGATAGTAGTAGTACGATAGTAGTAGTAGTAGTAGTAGTAGTAGTAAAAGGCATCCGACTTTCAACACAGTCCCACTCCTATTCTATACAGCTCTCCAACCCAAGAATTGGCAAGAATTGTCTTTCTTATACTCAACAAGTTAACTCTGGAACTCTCTCTCTCAATCAATCTTTCCTTCACCTTATGACTTAAACTGCTTTAAACTTCGTGTGTCCAGGCATTTTTACTCCAACATTCCTTGAATTTGGCTCTGCCATTCTTTTGGCTTTGGGGTAGACACTCATTACAGGCAACCTGCCCTTTGCCTCCTTCACACACAAAGAAAACATATACGGTACTATATATATATATATATATATATATATATATATATATATATATATATATATATATATATAATAATAATAATAATAATAACAACAAAGTAGATTGGCAGTTTTCGCATTTACCAATATTTAAAACAAAGCCTGCATACCCAACAAACACGAATACAGTTTGAGTTGTCATTGAATTTTGAGAATCACCAGGTAATGTATCACGAATTCCTGTCTGCAACTGTACGTCACAAAAAAGTATCGGATAATTGAAAACCAGTGAGTTTCTATATGCTTGACGCAGTTTGACTATACATATTATTTTTATAAATTCCACTCATAACACCAAACACCTCCCAATTAAATTAATGAAAGCATGTGATCGTTCCGGGATTCGAACCTGGGTTACCACATACATATCTTAAACACATGTGAGATTAGTATAAACACCCGTCAAGATAAATGCAAACAAATAAAACGATCCATATTCCCGCTCAGGACAAAACCTTTTCATCCAAGCTTCTCAGACATCAATAACAAATATTCCTTGAGGGTAACTGCACACGTGACCTGAAGAATCACGAACTTGACCTTCAAACCTGACCTATCTCAAGGTCAATACCTGTGAGTGGACTAAAATATCCTCTTCTCTGACCCCCCGCCCCCTTTACCCCCTTCCACCTCAACCACTCACTCTTGTGATTCGTTGCTATAGTTCATTCATTATACAGTAGTTAGGCCAAAAATCTTGACCACTAACCTCTATTACTCAGAAACGGCTAGAGTAATCAGGGAAATACTTCTACTGTTTGGGAAGGGTCAGCCAAGGAATAAGGGTGGTAAATTACAGCCCATTTGCGCTATCCCTGTTTGAGTTATAGAGGTTTCTGGTCTAGAGTGCGTGTTAATCCCGTTCTCTTTATCTAACCCTTCTTGCATTTAAATGTTTGCTGAATTTATTTTCTTACTTGCCCAGTACATGAAATCGGAGTGGTTCGGAATACGACCTGGTCATATATTTTCCTTGAATATTTCGTTTGTCATCCAAGCATAAGTGTTTTTGGCGATTCTATTAATTAAATTGAGCATAAGTGTTTTGGTAATTCTTTTAATTAAATTGACGTGCACCCGCACGCGTACATGCACGCACGCAAACGCACAGCCACACGCACAAAATCAACACGCATGACAAATCCATAACTCTAAAACCTAGATATTTCCCCTATCTTAAAATTCTAGCTAATATTAGGCGATTTTATTAAGCTTACGAAGGACTTCTAAGACTAAACAAAGTAAATACTATATCTATCAACCTTCTAACTCCCGCAGGTTATTCCCAAACTGAATAAAACCATCTATTGATAGCCATAATAGAGGGAAGAAGGGATTCAAAACTTTTGGTAATATACTGCATTACAGGAAAAACCTACACTTTAAAAATCAAGTGTATACAAATTAATAAGGTAACAATAACGATGTTGTTTCTGTTCGGGCTCTGTCTCGAGTTGGCCACCCCCAGCAATAAGGTTTGTGCCTGAGTATATATATATATATATATATATATATATATATATATATATATATATATATATATATATACATGCATATTGTACGTGGTTTACCCTTGATGATCATTATGTAAGATATCACCTCCAATATTCCTTTAACCCTTTCAGTATCGGTGATTTTTTATTTTATTATTTGATTTCAGCTACGATGTCATGAAGCTCAGGAAGTATATGTGGTAGCTAAAAGGTTTAATCGAGAAAGTCTGTAACCCTATAATGGTTAGAAATATTTCCCAAGCCGAATGAACTCGTCTCCTAGTTGCCAGCATATATTAAGAAGGATGTCGCCTGTACTGAAAGGGTTAAAGGGTAGATTATTATATACACTTTCATTACCCATTCCATACTACCTTTAAACCCAAAATTTCTCACTTTTTCACACTGTTTTGATGGTCTATCTATCTATCTATTGCCTGACGCCGTGATTTTTGATGGTGTATATGGTTAAAGTTTTGTACGAGATATCCTAGGTTCGAATCCTGGGAGAATCACATGCTTTCAATAAGTTCATTTTGGAGGTTATTGGTGATAAGAACGATGTTAAAGATAATTATAGAGGAAACAGTAAAACTAGTGTCATACGAGCGATTTTTCCGGCAATTTGTATGAGCAATTGTTGTCTGGCATCTTCAAAATAAAAGTACCATAATAATTATACTAGCTAACATAATGTACCTTCGATCTTGTTTCCGAATCCTATGAGAAAGAGCCTCAAAATAGTACGAGAAAAACTTGCTCGTCGAAAATTGACGGTACAAAAGCTCGTGTGACACTGGCTTAAAGGCGGTGTCACACGAGCGATTTTTCCGTCAATTTTTACGGGCAATTGTTGTCTGGCAGCTTCAAAATACAAGTTCCATAAGAATTAAACTATCTAAATAATCTTACTTCGATCTAGTTTCCGATTCCAATGAAAAAATATCCCTAAATATCACCAGAAAAAACTTGCTCATGGAAAATTGACGGAAAAAGCGCTCGTGTGACAGCGGCTTAAGGGAGGTAAAACAAGATATTGGCCGCGACTGAACGTTTCTGGACAACGACATAACAACTCTAATGTTTCTACCCTCTTTAAATCACCATGGCAACCGCATCCACAAGGTTACTTTTTTGTTATGGAACTGAGGTGGGGCAGATCGTAGAGCCAAATTCAATAGTTCGTCAACAACCTAAAGAGAATGTACAGTTACCAAGATGTGATCCTGAGCCAAGTGCTGCGAATGGTGGCACACATTAATGCCCTCACAGGTTTAAGTATAGTCTATTTATAATGGTATGTATAGCTTAATTATGTATAGTTTATTTATAGTTTTATGTATAGTTTACGAGTTTACTATTGTGGTATAATGTTGTTTGAAGTGGCCATACAGGCCATTCATTAACACCAATAATATACATTGTGTTAAGTGGCGATGGTTAATTTTTTGGTCAATTTTTTCATTAAATATTCATTTTTCTAGTTTCCTCCCTAGACCTTCATCACACTTATACACAATATCCATTAGATCCCCTTTCTAGAATAATTTGTAAATTTTTCGGTAGACAAATTTCCCGGCCGAAGGCCAGTTCATCCTAAATCGACACCTAAATAGCACGAAAGGTCTTAATATTGACAAGGAAATGGGGTGGAAGGTCTTAAAAACCGAAAAATAATGGGGGCAAACATCTTAAAATCTGAAAACTAATGGGGCTAAACATAAGGAAGAAGGGGATCTAGAAAAAACGACCCATCTCCCCTTAAAATACAGGTAGTCATTCAGGGTCATGTCTTGGCAATTGCTCGTAAAATCGTCTGTTCAGATACCTGGTACACTATAGGTAGCGACAACGAGCTTGACAATAATCTTGATCCTTTAATTTCTCATAACTCAAAATGAATGAAAGCAATCTGGCTGACATTTCTATCATTTGGGAAGAGTCCACCACGAAATAGGTGTGGATATTTACAGCCAGTTTGCTCTAGGAACTTTTAAGTTACAAAGAGGTCAGGGATCAAGATTTTTGTCATGTACATTGGCGCTACCTATACCACATTATGAACTTGAGAAAGTGAATTATGATTAATGAAAAACAAACTCGGGGCATAATCTAAAGGGAATGTCTCGGAATAATTCATCAATGTTCCAGTATTGTTCAATGAAGCTGTGGCCCCTTATAAAGGCAGATGCGCGTACTGTAAATTTCAAATGAAGTAATTTACTTTGAGAATCATCAATTGTCTTCAGTAACCTTGCCAATGTTATCCCTTGTTTCCTTTCGTACGGTTGTAGAGCCAGAAGTACAAGTCTGCGACACCAATTAGATGATTTCCTTCCATTATGAGAGGCTTCTGCTAATCTCAAAAAAATAGTTTGGTGGTAGCCGTAAAATAAATAAAAAGTCACTGGTTTAAAAAAAGGGAGTTAACAGTAATTCGTTGATGTCGGAGCATTTATACTTCTGGTCGTACGTCATAAGATGGGATGCCTCTTAAGGGGAGACTGGCTGTTTGTTTGGTCTATTAATTCATTTATTCATATATTTTTTAAGTTTGCTCCCTAGACCTCCATCAAGCTTAGAAAAACAACCCCTAGACCCCCCTTTAAGATAAATTTGTAAATTTTTCGGTATTAAAATTTCCCGGCCGAAGGCCGATTCCTCTTAAAATTACAGGCTCGATATCGCTCGCCAGGAAATAATGGACACCTAAATGGCACGAAAGGTCTTAAAATTGACAACGAAATGGGGTGAAAGGTGTTAAAATCGCCAAACTAATGGGCCGAACGTCTTATAATCTCAAAACTAGTGGGGCTAAACATTAGGAAGAAGGGAGTCCAGAAAAACGGTCTGCCTCCCATTAACTCTAGACGTGGGATTTATCACGGGAAGGAGTTGTAATTACGAATGGAAATGCAATCAGTCAGCTGCGACGGTGTGGGACGGCGAAACCAAGGTAAAATCAGACAGAAGGGAAAAGGTGAAAAAAAAAAAAGGAGAGAGAGAGAGAGAGAGAGAGAGAGAGAGAGAGAGAGAGATATGAATATTCTACATATTGATCAACGGGCTTAACTTACTAAGGCATTAAGGTACATTAATTATGTTTATAGGATTACAGGTGGAATAGTAAAGGGGTGGCTCCACCTTTTCTCTCTCTCTCTCTCTCTCTCTCTCTCTCTCTCTCTCTCTCTCTCTCTCTCAGATTTTTAGCGGGAGAGTGGGGAGAGAGCCTTCTACTTTGCTGTCCTATTCTTCTACTATAAACTGTCCCTGTCTAGGGGTATTAAGGCCGGACCACCTAGTAGGTACCGCAAGGTCTGTGTGGTCTGAGTATCTGTGTAACTCTGTGTAACTCTCTCACACTTAATCAATCACTCACTCACTCACTCACTATCTCTCTATCAATCAACACACACACTGAGATACCAGCCCAGAATATCGATGAAGAGGGCTGAAGTACTACACCGTATGTTGCGGGGAGGAGTGTTGAGAGGGTACACTAGTAGGTATACAAGTTTATTGATTAAGCATGGGTATAGTGAACATGATTATTTACAGTAGTTGTCAGAGAACAATACATAGGTAGCATCAAAATACAATCACAAACATACTACAAGATATCAGAATAGGAAATATAATAAGCACGTACATTGCGAGACACAATGATGATAAATTATATCCTATTCAGGCTCAAATATGTGTGGGAATAACTAGTTTGAGTTTAGTATAATGTGTAGGTATGGCAGAGCTCTTCACGTATACGTAAGGCAGCGGTTTGGCGACTTATTGGCCTGACAAACGTGTAACAATATACCTATAGGTGAATAATTATGTTACTGGTAGCGTGTGAGGGTTTCTAATAGGCAACTGATATTAATTAGAATTATGTTAAAGGGGATCTGAAAGCCAGATCTCAGATAGGAAAAGCATTTCAATATCGCAGTAATATCTATCCAGTTATGGGCTGGTTTTAGATATAGGAGGTTCGTGAACACTCCAGGTCGATACCTGTTCAGGGTGAACTGTACAGGTCTACTAGGGCCAGTAATCAAAGTAGTAGGGTACCTGGCTGGTATTGCAGGTTGGTCAACACAGCTACAGGGCCAGGGAGCACCTAATGAGGCCAGGGAGCACTCATATCTCAGGAGGGGAGGTGAGATACCTTCCCTTACCTGGTCTGATTACCTATCTGATTTTAGGTGCTCTCTGTCCCGCAGTAGGTACAAGGAAAAATGACACGCTTATAGGTACACTCGATAGGAGACATAGGTCGTTCTGGCTTCAACGAGGGGGGTAGGGGGGAGAGCAGCAGAAAGACCCTCAGGATTCGCCTCCGGATGCCTTCCAACGACCAATCAGAGGGCTGCTTGGCTGGTGATGTCAAGGCCAACTGATTGGCGGGGGCGGTGGTCGAGCTGGCCAATCCTGGGCATACCTGGGCTGGTGACGTCACGTCCAGTCCTGTGGTGAAGCGCCACCTCTTAGAGATGTGGGGGGGGGGAATCTGTTGTTGTTCTGGGGGGCGCAGTTCTTATTCTACGGGCAACTGCATTATTTTTATGACGGAAAACGAGCTTATTTTGGGAAGGGGTGACTCAAACACTGTGGGGACTCAAGGGAGTAGTTGGCCCATATTGCGAGGGCGTAATTCTGTGATGTGGTGGCCTTGGATTTATAGTTGGCCCTTGTTGAGGTTCAGCAGGTCATTGTGTCATGTAGGCAGGTACAGAGGCAGCTCGTTGCGTCATGTGGGCAGGTCGTGGCATAACGAAGGCAGGGGAAGGGGAACCATGTTGGGTCCCGACAGGTGGCTGGGTAACGGGGGCATAACAGACACATACACACACACCGGTATTATTATGTCTTTACTTATAAACAAATAAAAATATCTAAATAGATAAGTAGACAGAGAGGCTAATAGATAAAAAGATAAAGATAAGTAGGTAGGTAGGTAGGTATACACACTAAGCCAACCACTATGGTACCATGGACAGCATCACATTGACAATTACAAGTACAGTAAACTCACCGTAAGTAGTACTACCATCACCACATGGGAGGCTTTACGGCAGTACTTCTTTGATTTCCCATGGAATTATTTGTGTTTCCATGGCCGGGGACCCCCACAAAGTGCCGAGTGCATTACTGAGGTAATCCTTTCGGCATGGAAGCATACATTCCATTTTTTTCTCTCAGACTAGCTCATAAGAATCTTGGTTTACTCACGTTTGTTCTACTGCTGTCCGCGATAAGGAAGAAGCATTAAAACGGTACCGTCACCTTCAACCTCAAGAATCCTCCTGTACTTTACAGTATATGTCTCTGCCTGGAATCAATCTAAATTAGTCCTTCGACTTGCCAAAAATACTTTCATCAATAACAAATGCTCTGAACATTCCAACTCTACCTCTTCCCAAGCTTTTTAGCATCAAGCCAAAAGCCTCTCTAACCATTTCACTTCCTCGTCTTTCCCTCCTCTTTTCCACTTTGACGGTACCAATGTCACCTCTACCTCAGAAAAAACTTAACTCTTCGCTCAAACTTTCGCTAAAAACTCTACCTTAACCCGTACTGTACCGTAGGATACAGTAATAAAAGTCCCCAGCAGTCCCAAGCAATGTGGCCAAAATGGCAGGAGAGACCACCTTTCCACCTCCAGAGATGAGGCAACACTGGCCCTCCCACCCTTCAATGGGTCTCATATTAGCTGAGAAGTGTTGCCATAACGGGAGCAGTGCTCACAGTCGTGGTAACTGGTACAGCCTTGTACAGGCAGTTACAAGGAAAGTACATTACTGACGACTGTATCCGTCGCTGGGACTGGGGAGTTACTTATCTACTGACGACTATAGTCGTCGCTGGGATTGGAGGGGTTAAATTATTCTGGCACTATTCCTCCCTCTCCACCCCCTTCTCACTTACTTATGCCAAATATCATAATCTCTTCTAAGGATGTACTCTCAGCCCTCTCTGGGCTTAATACTAGGAAGGCGTATGAACCGAATGGTATTCCTCCTGTTGTGCTCAAATACTGTTCTTCTGTGCTGACTCCCTGCCTAGGCAAACTCTTTCATCTCTGTCTTTCTTCTAACATCTTTCCTTCTTGCTGGAAGTTTGCTCTTATTCAATCTGTCCCAAAGAAGGGTGACCGCTCTCAACCCTCCAACTATCATCCAATTGCTTTCATTTCTTGCATCTCGAAGGTATTTAACCCGTCCAATACCAGCGACGGCAGGGAGCCGTCAGTAGATAAGTCACTCCCCAATCCCAGCGACGGCAGGGAGCCGTCAGTAATGTACTATCCTTGTAACTGCCAGTATCAGGCAGTGCCTGGGACCACAACCGTTTGAGCACTGACATCGATATGGCAACACTTCTTAGCTTATATCCAACCCTCTGCAGGCTGGGAGAGCCAGTATTCCTTCATCTTTTGAAGTGGGAGGTTGTTCTATCTTGCCATTTTGGCCACATTGCTTGGGACTGGGGGGGGGGGGGGACTTTTATTACTGTATCCTCCGGTACAGTAGGGGTTAAAAATATTCTTAACTCAAAATTTCTTAAGCATTTATCTTCCCATAATCTACTTTCAGATTACCAGTACAGTTTTCTTAACCCCTGTACTGCTAATAAATGGACAAAATAAAAGGTCAAGTTGAGGGAGGGAGGGGGGGAAGGGGGGTTATAAAGGTTGTGGAGGATGTGGTACAGGGAGACACCACTACTATCTATGTGTTATCCAGTTTTGAGACATTTCCTGGCACTGGCACAGTATTTGATGGGTCCTTTTTACACATTTAAATACTGTGCCTTTTGTGAGGCCTATCACACTTCCTGGGTTAAGGGCTGTTCTACTAGTGATCCTCTTGCTTATCTTACTAACTCTTGGTCATCCTCCTTTCGGGACTTCAGTGAAACTTTTTCTATTGCGCTAGACATATCAAAAGCCTTCGATAGAGTTGGCCAGAATCCCTAAATTCGAAACTTTCCTCTTTCGGCTTCTATTCCTCTATCTGTGGCTTTGGCTCTAATTTCCTTTCAGACCGCTTCATAGCCACAGTTGTGGCCATCGCTCTCTTCCTCAACCTATCATCTACGGTGTTCCTCAGGGTTCTGCACACTACTAAGACAACAGCTCCAGGGTTTTGCAAACACCAATGATGCAGACCCTGTTTTTACACCAAAAATAATGTTTAGTCTATCACCAGGTGACACCTGATAATTGCCTATATAATGAGGTAGACTTCACTAGTTCAGGCAGAACACTATTAACACTCATAGAGACACACGCCTTAAACTCTCCCCTCGTTTACCATGTTACCAATAGCAGTTAACCCTTATACTCAGAAGAGCTACACACCTTAGGTTCACTCCCCTTAATAATACACTTAGTACTGAATTACTTCTCAATAGAAGTAACCCCCTTAACATTTCACTCTAACTTATTGGTAGAAGTTAACCCTTGTACTTCACACTAACTCTTTACCCATAAGGGGTGACACCTGCTTTTTCTTCTATTTAAATTTTTCTCTCTTTCTTTGGCTTGTATCCATTCGGCTCCATTCAGCCTACTGTTTAAGACGTTTATCTCCATCAAGGTGTAGATTTCTTCCTGGCGAGCGGTAGCGAGCCAGCATTGTATGGAGAAATCCGGCTTCGCCGGAGAAATTTTTCTACCGAAAAAATTTCACATTTAACCTGCTGTCAAAATAATGTTTAACAATATGCTGGCTCGCTATAGATCGCTAGGAAAAACCGACACCTGGATGGGGATAAACATCTTAAAACAGTAGGCGGAATGAGGCCAAATGGATACAACCCAGAGAGAGAGGGAGAGAGAGACAAAAAAACGAGGTGGGTCCCCTTAAGTTACCCAATTAACACCTTGACTCCACACTACTGTTCATAAGTTAAACTCCTTACTCCACACCAGCCCCCTTCCTAGTTATAAATACCCAACAGAGTTAAAATCTAGTTATATCTATTGTACGCTCATAAACCATTCTTATAGTAATCTTAATAACTTAACACCAAGTATATAACCATTCTTATAGTAATCTTAATAACTTAACACCAAGTATATAACCATTCTTATAGTAATGTTAATCACTTAACATCAAGTACATAACCATTCTTATAGTAATGTTAATAACTTAACACCAAGTATATAACCATTCTTATAGTAATCTTAATAACTTAACACCAAGTATATAACCATTCTTATAATAATCTTAATCACTTAACACCAAGTATATAACCATTCTTATAGTAATCTTAATAACTTAACACCAAGTATATAACCATTCTTATAATAATCTTAATCACTTAACATCAAGTATATAACCATTCTTATAGTAATGTTAATCACTTAACACCAAGTATATAACCATTCTTATAGTAATGTTAATCACTTAACATCAAGTACATAACCATTCTTATAGTAATGTTAATAACTTAACACCAAGTATATAACCATTCTTATAATAATCTTAATCACTTAACACCAAGTATATAACCATTCTTATAGTAATGTTAATCACTTAACACCAAGTATATAACCATTCTTATAGTAATGTTAATCACTTAACACCAAGTATATAACCATTCTTATAGTAATCTTAATCACTTAACACCAAGTATACAGTACATACATATTAAGACACTCCATTTATCTCCTTAACCAACTCTGTATTTATACCGACATTCAGTTATTATATCTCACACCTATAACCTTAAACTATCATTATATCTCACACCTATAACCTTAAACTATAATTATATCTCACACCTATAACCTTAAACTATCATTATATCTCACACCTATAACCTTAAACTATCATTATCTCACACCTATAACCTTAAGCTATCATTATATCTCACACCTATAACCTTAAAGTATCATTATATCTCACACCTATAACCTTAAACTATCATTATATCTCACACCTATAACCTTAAACTATCATTATATCTCACACCTATAACCTTAAACTATCATTATATCTCACACCTATAACCTTAAACTATCATTATATCTCACACCTATAACCTTAAACTATCATTATATCTCACACCTATAACCTTAAACTATCATTATATCTCACACCTATAACCTTAAACTATCATTATACCTCACACCTATAACCTTAAACTATCATTATATCTCACACCTATAACCTTAAACTATCATTATATCTCACACCTATAACCTTAAACTATCATTATATCTCACACCTATAACCTTAAACTATCATTATATCTCACACCTATAACCTTAAACTATCATTATATCTCACACCTATAACCTTAAACTATCATTATATCTCACACCTATAACCTTAAACTATCATTATATCTCACACCTATAACCTTAAACTATCATTTACTCTACTGTTGTTCATTCCATTGCTCAACATTGACTCCTGTTAAGTTTTTAACCATATATATATATATATATATACTGTATATATATATATATATATATATATATATATATATATATATATATATATATATATATATATATTCCATCAACGTGTTATTCTATAATTCTAACTATAATCTGTTGTTTAATATACAGTATATCTAATACACCTATTACTATTTACTTATTATATCCCTTAACTAGTATTATCATTGTGTAATCTTCACACATCCCAGGATACAGAGATAGAAGTTACCCTTTTACTTCCCACACATCCTTCCTAAGCTGTATATAATCGTCTAATGAGCCAGAAGAACTTGTAAAAAACGCGTCATAATCCTCAAGGCATTAATATAAGATTAATATTATAAACGCAGTCAAAAACCCAGGTAAAAGGCCAACAATTGTAGAATCTGCACGTAAACGGGTAATGTAAGGGAATAGTAGTTACTGTTTGGTCTATTTAATAATAGTAGTTACTGTTTGGTCTATTTAATAATAGTAGTTACTGTTTGGTCTATTTAATAATTTCTTCATACATTTTTTAGTTTCCTCGCAGACCTCCATCAAGCTTTAAAAAACACCCCCTATAATAAAAAATAAAAGGTACATTTGTAAATTTTTCGGTAGAAATATGTACCGGCCGAAGGTCGGTTCCTCCTAAAATTACAGGCTCGCTAACGCTCGCCAGGAAAACAAAATATATCTAAATGGCACAAAAGGTCAAATTGATGGAGCAAACGTCTTAACATTTCAAACTAATGGGGCTATACATGAGGGAGAAGGAGTCCAGAAAAAGTAACCACCCGCCCCTTAAACCTGGGACCAAACAGTCGGGGACTACAAATAGGCGCTCTTTAAAATGTTTCTATTTAGACCCCGGGTTCATGTTTTATGCAAGGCCTTAATAGAACAGTGGCTTCTTTGGGTGGGATTTCTCGGTTTCTTATTCTCTCTCTCTCTCTGCCTTGCATTTCTAGTCTTGCTCTCTCTTTCTCAGTCTCTCTTTCTCAGTCTCTCTCTCTCTCTCTCTCTCTCTCTCTCTCTCTCTCTCTCTCGCCCTCTCATTCGAACCATCTCCTCAGTTGTTTCTTACTACTTTGTCTCAACCTCTGACTGTTCGTGTGGGTCTTCAGTTTAGTTGTAATGCCTTTTTACTTTGATTTTCTTGGATATATTCAGTAAGTAAGAATAGTTTATTACTATCTTATTGTATTAAGTCTTCTGCCAGGCCTTCCTATTTTAGGCATGTATGACCTACGCATTTACCATCGGTTTATATTTAACGTATTTTATTTATTTTTCTCCAGATGTCTATAGGTACGCTCGGATACCATAGTCTCTGGCCCACTCATAAAGATTGCGTGGACTTCACCTATTTCTAACTATGGAAGTATATCTCTGGAAACTATCTTATCAATATAATTTTCTATAAATCAACTACAAAACTATATACACTATTTATTGAAAAGAAAGTTGTATCCAAAAATCAACCCAGATAGTTATAATTGCACAACGAAAAACATAGGGGGTCCAGGAATTCTTATAGGTGGGCTAGAGACTATGGCATCCGAGTGTACCGTGGGCTACCCGGGTATGCAATCCCATTCAATTTGTCATTACATAATATTTTGCTTCTGGACTTAGATTAAGACCGATTCTTTGGTCTATTAATTCATTTATTCATATATTTTTTTAGTTTCCTCCCTGGACCTCCATCAAGCTTATAAAAAACACCCCCTAGACCCCCCTTCAAGATAAATTTGTAAATTTTTTGGTAGAAAAATGTCCCGGCCGAAGGCCGATTCCTCTTAAAATTGCAGGCTCGCTATTGCTCGCCAGGAAATAATCAACACCTAAATGGCACGAAAGGTCTTAAAATTGACAACGAAATGGGGCGAAAAGTGTTAAAATCGCCAAAGTAATGGGCCGAACGTCTTATAATCTCAAAACTAGTGGGGCTAAACATTAGGGAGAAGGGGGTCCAGAAAAACGGTCTGCCTCCCCTTAATTGACATATATAAACATAAAGATAATCTTAAATTATGGTGTTTCTATAGATGTCTTTAAAAGAATACGCATGTTATCTTAACCCTCTCCGACATATGACGCGATTTTGAGCCTATTGGGGATACTTTAAAGCCTTTGTTTCCATCAGGTGTATTTAGAAACCTTTAGTTTAGTTACTTCAACCTCTGCAGTTGTCTTTGAGTTAGCTGTGGGCAGAACACTAATTTTGGAGAGGTAATTATAAGAGTGAGAGAACTCTATTTCTTATGGCTAATGTGGCAACCTCTGCGTCATAAATGCGTGAAACGGTTAAAATTACACCTTTTTTTATCCCTTCAACGACCTCTCTTTCTTTCAACTTTAGTGCGATATGCACTCTTTTTTTCTTGGCGGATTATTACAATTGGTAATGACTAAATAATTATATGATCATAAGTCGAAATATATGATCATAAGTCGAAATATACATAATTTCCTTCAGATTTTACTATAATGTCCGCGTTGTCTTTAACTGGGTTTCGGGAAATTACGATATTTTGTTCATATACAAAATTATATATATATATATATATATATATATATATATATACCGTGTATATATATATATATTTATATATATATATATATACCGTATATATATATATATATATATATATATATATATATATATATATATATAGAGAGAGAGAGAGAGAGCGCGAGCAAAAATGAGTAAATAAGTAAAACTTGAAGGCTACTTATCCTGGGGTGTCACTTGAGGAAAATCTCTCTCTGTTGCTTGAAAGTTAGGCAAGAGGAAGAAGAAGAAAGGAGGGAGGGATGTGAAAAGAAGGGTAAGAGGAATAGAATAAAGAAAGAAGGAAGGAAAAGGAAGAAGAGATGAAGATGGTAGAGGAAAGGTAGCTTAACAAATAGATAAATAGTGAAAAAACATACATATATAGAGATATACATATATAGTTAGTTACAAGGAAAACAAGGAATAAATACGTGTACTCATATATATATATATATATATATATATATATATATATATACAGTATATATATATACCGTATATATATGTGTAGAGAGAGAGAGAGAGAGAGAGAGAGAGAGAGAGAGAGAGAGAGAGAGAGAGCGAGAGCGAGAGCGAGAGCGAGAGCGAGAGCGAGAGCGAGAGCAAGAGCGAGAGCGAGAGCGAGAGCAAGAGAGAGAGAGGAGAGAGAACAAAGAAAAAAAGCGAGAACGGGCGGTGGAGCGAGGTGATCTTTCGCTCTCTTTTGCCTGGGCCTCAAGAAAGCTTTGAGTCTTCTCAGTTTGCTTTCTTAGAATCCAGAAAATGCGCCTGGAGGAATGCTTGTGACTTTTTCTCCCCTGATAGTGTAGTGTTTTTGTAATTTGTCAGAGATACAGTATGCTTGCTCCATTGTTTATGTGTGTGTGGTGATGGGATTGTTTGCTTGAGAGAGAGAGTGTGTGTGTGTGTGTGTGTGTGTGTGTGTGTGTGTGTGTGTGTGTGTAAACCCCACTTCTTCCCTTTTCCCTCTAGATCCTGTGTGTTCCTGAACTTCCTGTACATATTTACTCTAAGTATACACTGTGTATGTAGGTGTGTTATGGGTAACTAGAATATAATTCACTCTTCCTTCAAGATCCTGTGTGTTCTTATACATAATATATGTGAGCAATGTGTATAATTATATGTGTGTGCTACGAGTAATCTGTTTGTATTCATTGCTATCCAACACCTAACACCTCCCAAAGAAATTAATGAAAAAACTAATGTCAAACTCTCACTCTTCCCTCTAGATCCTGTGTGTTCCTGTATTATATAAGTGTGCAATGTGTATGTATGTTTGCTATGGGTAACTAATGACAAACTCACTCCTCCCCCCTAGATCCTGTGTGTTCCTGTATTATATAAGTGTGCAATGTGTATGTATGTTTGCTATGGGTAACTAATGACAAACTCACTCCTCCCCCCTAGATCCTGTGTGTTCCTGTACATACTGTATATAAGTGTGCACTGTGTATCTATGTGTGTGATACGGGTAACTAAACTAAAACTCTCACTCCTCCCCCCCCCCTAGATCCTGTCTCTCCGGGTGGGGGCGCTGAAGGCAAGCTCGGCCGAATACTACGTCTCCCAAGTGTTCCCTCAACTCTGGGACCACATGAAGCCAAACGTGGTCGACAACTTTACGCATGGCCTTGACAGTTTACGGTGAGTACTCAATGGGAATATAGTTTGATGATTAATAAAAGGTCTAAATACTTGCCTTATTGACAACGCACTCTATGTCCATTTAGTTCAACACTTCATAGAAGGGGTAACTACTTGCCTTATTAACAACGTACACTATTTCCATTAATTTCGACACTTTATAAAAGGGGTAACTACTTGCCTTGTCAACAAAGTACACTATTTCCATTGATTTCGACACTTTATAAAAGGGGTAACTACTTGCCTTGTTAACAACGTACACTATTTCCATTTAGTTCGACACTTTATAAAAGGGGTAACTACTTGCCTTGTTAATAACGTACACTATTTCCATTTAGTTCAACACTTCATAAAAGGGGTAACTACTTGCCTTGTTAACAACGTACACTATTTCCATTTAGTTCGACACTTTATAAAAGGGGTAACTACTTGCCTTGTTAATAACGTACACTATTTCCATTTAGTTCAACACTTCATAAAAGGGGTAACTACTTGCCTTGTTAACAACGTACACTATTTCCATTTAGTTCGACACTTTATAAAAGGGGTAACTACTTGCCTTGTTAATAACGTACACTATTTCCATTTAGTTCAACACTTCATAAAAGGGCTATAAATACTTGCCTAACTACTTCATAAACAGACACTAGAACTCTGTGCCCGGCCTTGACAGCTTACCGTACGTATTCACAGTAACGGGAGATTTCCACTTGAGGGATTTGTTTCTGGACCCCTCTTTCTCTATGTTTAGCCCTATCGCTTTTGAAATTTTAAAACGTTAGCCCCATTAGTTTGGCGATATATAGAACCTTCGCCTCATTTATGTCAATTTAAAGACCTTTTGTGCCATTTAGGTGTAGACATTTCCCTGGCGAGCGATAGCAAGCCTGTAATTTAAGAGGAACCGGCCTTCGGTCGGCACATTTTACTACCTAAAAAATGTACAAAGTCATCTTGAACGGTGGTCTAGGGGGTGTAACTTTAAGTTTGATGGAGGTCTAGGGAACAAACTAAGAACCTCCCCTTAACCCTTACAAGGTACGATAACGCATTTCGTTTCTGTTTTCTGGTTACTATTAGACGACTTTATTCAGATTAGGAAGGGTATATGTGAGTCCGAGGCTGAGATAGTCCTTACCCTTATCATTCCCCCGCATCCGTCATAAATTGTATATAAATCGTCTAATGGTAACCAGATTAACTGTCAAAATGCGTCATAATGTCTCGGCCGAAGACCGGTTCCTCCTGAATTACATGTTCACTATCGTTCGACAGGAAAATACGACACTTAAATGGCACGAAATGTCTTAATATTGAGAACAAATGGAGCGAAACGTCTTAAAATCGCCAAGCTAATGGACCTAACGTCTTAAAATCTTAAAACTATCGGTGGTTTACATGAATTAGAAGGGGGTCCAGAAAAGAAGAAACAAAAAAATACTCCCCCCAAAATTGACTACTCTCCCTGGAACAAATCTATAATGTCAGCCCAAAACCCCCCGAGCCGTCCACTTTACAACAGATCGACAACTTTACACACACACACACACACCCCGGACATTTTACGGTGAGGACTCGACATAAACGGCCCACCATTGATTGTGACGAGGCTCAGTTACCCCCAACACTAGGCTATAATGACAACTCGGCCAATTGTCTACTTGCGAGTTTCGTTCTATAAGGAAGTTGGAGTAGTTGACATCGATATTTAGCAGAAGTACCAGCTAAAATACGGTTGTGATGCATTTATTTGTACACTAAACCCAATTTAACACTTTTTATCCATCAGAAACCTACATTGTTATTGCATTTCGTATGTATATTGATGTTTACGATTTCAACTTCCCTATAGCCTGAAACTCGCAAGTGGTCAATTGTCTCCCTTCGCCTGGTTGTTGTTGCTACCCATGTACAGTTGGCCTAATAAGTGATGTCTCGGCACCAATTATGTTTTGATCCATAATTGGTATCAACGATATTTACACATGATTTCTTCTTTTTGAGTGAGATATACCAACATGTTCCTACACTTACTTACCCTATTCAACATCTGACAGACATTAATACAGCACTGAGCTATCCAAACGTAATGACAGCTGAGACATGATTATTAGCGCCCATGTACAGTCCTGCTAAACACTCGTGTGCTGCCTATATACTCTAAAGTCTAAACTATGAATATACGGTACTGTAACGAGTATCTAATACAAAAATAATGTTCACAATAACCATGAAAAAAATCTCAGTTCAGAAAAATATATATACATAATAATATATATACCGGATATATATATATATGTATATATATATGTATATAATATATATATATAATATATATTATATATATATATATAAAATATATATACAGTATATATATATATACAGTATATATATATATATATATATACAGTATATATATATTTTTTTTCTTCTATTCCAACTTACTTCCTCTCGGGCATAGGCTGAGAGCCTTAACATTCACCGCTTTACAATGAACAGTGAAGCCCGTGAGGTCTTGTTCCAGTCTAGGGAATGAGACATGTGAAGCACGTAGAGTACAACGAGCACCTGCCATCTTGCCTTCACATGAGGCACGGTGCTCACTCATGGCCCGAAACGACCCCATCTCTGAAGACACCTCGTTCCCGTGCTTCACTGTCTCATCCCCTACACTCGGACTCTCACACTTACACACACAACGCCACCTGTTGAGCAGATAACTCACCAGGCATTGCACCCCTATAGCATATTTTGAATATGGGAATATTCATACAGTGCTATTTAATCAGGGAACAATGAGGGTATTTTATTGACGTTTCGGTGGGCTTGTGGTAATGCACTGATACTAGGTACAGCACAAATTCCATCCCAATAATATCTTCCCATTGATACATCAGGATTTGAACCCGGGACCTTTGGATTACCAGGTCAGTGGCAAGACCACTCCACCACACCTCCCCTAAAAGGGGATATATATATATATACCGGGTATATATATATATCGGGTATATATATATATATATATACATATTATATATACAGTATATATTCAACATATTCAACACCTACATACACGTGTGCATACTACAGTATATACGTTAATAGAAATATGGACACTTTTACTATTTAATTTTTCAACAACAAAAAATAAATAAAAAAATGCCCTCCTTTCAAAGCCTCTCACAACTTCCTCTTCACTTTCTCATTTTTCTGTCCAAAACCACGAAAAAGAACTTGAAAGGAAAAATTAGTGCAAATGGAGAGAGATAATTTCCAGTTGTCTTTTTGCCCCTTTCTCTCTTGTTCTCTTATACTCTTTTGTCTCTCTCTCTCTCTCTCTCTCTCTCTCTCATTTAATTTTCCTCTAACTCATCCTTTTTTTATCTCCCTCTTTTCTCTATTTATTCTATTTTTCTCTGAGTCACTCACACACCCACACACACATACACTCTCTCTCTCTCTTTCTCTCCGTATCAAATGTGCAGGTCCCCCTTCCAACCTGCATAATTCCAACTTCATCTCATAACTTCATTTGTCTCGAGTTTAATTGTGTTCGTCTCCATCCTCTCTCATTTCCGCTTCCATTTACGATACGCCTTCCATTCTTTCCTAAACTTGATATTACTGTGAAATTTATCACATTCCTCACATTTCTTTTGTTAAGGTCCATTTTAATTAATCAGTGCGACATTTCAACCAAGGTCAACTAAGTCAGTTCCCAAATTATTGTCCTAGCCTAAATTCGTAACCCAATCGAACAGTAAGCCACTGGTTGAGATTTATTAAAGCAATAAGCCGGTGTCACACGAGCGATTTTCCCGCCACTTTTTACGGCCAAGTGTAGTCTGGCAGCTTCAATTGTTTCATTAGAATGTAACTACCTAACAGTTTCCGAGGCCAATGCAAACGAGCCTCAAAGTAGTACGAGATTAAACTGGCTCATCGAAAATTGCCGGAAAAATCGCTCGTGTGGCAACAGCTTTACAAAGGAAAACAAGCAGCAACATAGTTAGTGATCCTCACTTGGTTTCTTCGTAAAGAGGAAGGAAGGGGGAGTTGGCGCTGTTTGACAGGGTCTATCGTTGACAGGACACTTTTTGTCTGCCTTACTTATGATTATTAACCCAAACTGTCACCGTCACAGAAAAGATAAAGGGGAGAGGGTAGCCTATATTTTTTGGTCGATGATTTCATATATATATTATTTGTTTTAGTTTCCTCCCTACACCTTCTTCAAACTTAAAAACAAAAATACATCCATCAAATCCCCCTTCTAGATTAATTTGTACATTTTTTCTTTTAAAATCGCCAGGAAAACATTTGACACCTATATAGTACGAAAGGTCTTAATATTGACAAAGAAATAGGGAGAAATGTCTTAAAATTGACAAACTAATGGGCCGAACGTCTTAAAATCTAAAAACCAATGGAGTTAAACACGAGGGATTAGGGGGGCCAGAAAAACGGTCCAGGGGAGATTTCCACTTGAGGGACTTTTGTCTTGACCCCTTTCTCCCTCATGTCTAGCCCCATTGCTTTTGAGATTTTAAGACGTTTGCCATATTAGTTTGTTGATTTTAAGAATTTCCGCTCCATTCTGTCAATTTTAAGACCTTTCGTGCCATTTAGGTGTCGATTTTATCCTGGCGAGCGATAGTGAGCCTGTAATTTAAGAGCAACCGGCCTTTGGCCGGGAAATTTTTCTACCGAAAAATGTACACATTTATCTTGAAAGGGAGTCAAGGGGGTGAAATTTTAAGATTGTTGGAAGAGTAGGAAACAAACTAAAAACCTCCCCTTAAGGAGAGAAAAGTATATCCAACAATAAAAGTTAAATCATTAGCACTACACCCACTTTAATTTATTCATCGTGTTCAAACCTTTGATGTTTTCAGTGTACCGGTACTCTATTATTATTATTATTATTATTATTATTATTATTATTATTATTATTTTAAATTATTTGTTAACGGTTATTAATAGTATTATTATTATTATTATTATAATAATGATAATGTTTAGGTAATGTTTTATGTATTCAGTCTTATATTTATTTAGTTTCCTACCTAGACCTCCATGAAGTAAAAATCGACACGTAAATGACAAGAAAGGCTTTGAAATTTAAAAAAAGGGGCGAAAGGTCTAAAATTGCCCTAATGGGGCGAACGTCTTTAAATGTCTAAACTAATGGGGCTGTACATGAGGGAGAAGGGGTTCCAGAAAAAAAACCTCTTCTAGCCTCCTTCAGGTTTCCGCCCACTCAATCTCGGGTACTCTAAAAACTCTATCTTTTAGCCTACACATTTCTTCTGATTACCTTAGTTTTCATTTTTGATTATCTTACTAAATTTGACACCTTAACATTTCCCTTCCACTTCTATTTTCTATATAATTTCCTTTTTTCTTCCTCTTTCTCTGTTTACAGTTTTGCTTGTTTCTTCCACTATACATGTTCTTCAACTTATATATTTGTTTTCTAATTTGCTTACTCTCCCCCCCCCCCCACACACTCTTTCTTTCTTTCTCTCTCTCTCTCGCATTCAATTTTTTAAAAACTTTTGGTTAGGCTATCGCCCCTGGAAGCCTAATTCTGCGTATCTCAAATTTGTTGTTTTCGGTTAGGCTATCACCCCTGATAACCTATTGTTGTGTATTTCAACATATTTGATTTCGGTTGAAGTGATTGAAGTGTTTCTAAAGTGAGTGAAGTGTTTTAAAGTGAGTGAAGTGTTTTAAAGTGAGTGAAGTGTTTTAAAGTGAGTTAAGTGTTTTAAAGTGAGTGAAGTGATCTGAAGAAACTGACTGTTACCATGCCTCGCACTTGTACGAACTGCGCCGGTAGGTTTGGTGAGTCCATGTTTGTTACTGTCGATCTTCAAGTCTGCCGTCTCTGCCAGCAACAAGAGAATTTGACAGTGAAATTAGATGAAGCCTACAACAAGATCAACGTCCTTACCATGAAGCTGGAATCACTCCAAGAGTTTGTAACACTCAACGTTGGAGTACCACAAACTTCAATTGTCACCGCAACTCCAGCAGCCACCAACGCCCCAACGTCAACTGCCAACAATTCAACGCCGGCAGTAGCCATTTCATCTGATGGTTCCGATACTCAAGAAACAAATAGTAACTCTCTTCCCCCTCAAGACAACTTCCGTGTCGTGAGGAACAACGTTTGCCCCAAGACCAGGAAATCCATACCGATTACCGAGTGTCAAAACCGCTTCCAGATACTCGCACACTCAGATGACGAAGCGGAAATAGAAGAAGTCCGGCTCGTGGGAGACTCGATGATACGTGGTCAGCTCATAGAGTTTTGCGCCAGAGCACCTAAGACCAGGAAGCGTTTTTGTATCCCTGGTGGTGGTGTGGACGACGTAGTTGCTGCAGTTGACGAAGTATCTAAGCTGGCCCCTGCTAATACAATGTACGTCATCCACGTTGGATCCAACGATGTACAGCGAACCCGGTCGGAAGATTTGCTTTTAAAGTACCAGCAGCTGATCAAGTCGTTTAAGGAGAAGTCATCAAGGATGATCGTCTCAGGAATCGTCCCCCGGCTTGGTGTAGAGAGCCGATTTTACAACATAGCCACCAGCACAAATCGTTGTCTAGCAAACCTCTGCAGGAAGGAAAACGTGGGATTCGTCGACACCTGGGACAATTTCTACTACGATGACTATTTGTTTTCGGATGATGGAGTTCATCTGAACCATGTGGGAGCAGCACGTTTTGGGCGTCTTCTCAACGATGCGGTGAAGGATTTTCGGAGAAGAAATCGACTCAACACAGGACAACCAGGAAGGAGGACCGAAGACAGCGAGGGTGGCAACCTGCGAAGGAATTAAATGCTAATCTGTCAAGAACCGCGAATTTGGATAAAGCTCCACCAACACGACCCAAATTCAAAACCGCCAGGGAAAACGACCGAGGACCGATGTCAGCCATGAATGTAAATGTAGATCCGATCAGAACCAAAAATTTGATTAAAGAACGTTCTGTGAGTTCTAAAACCGCAACTTTAAAGGTTTTCTATGCAAACGCTCGTAGCATACGCAATCAATTTTCAGATTTAGAGGAACTAGTGTTTACTGAAAATTATGATGTGATTGGTATAACAGAATCTTGGCTCAATACAGTAGATAGAGACTTTTTAGCAGAGTATTCACTTCCCGGTTATGTAATGTTTGAGAAAAGCCGAATAAATAAAAATGGAGGTTGCGATTTATTTTATATCAAAGAAAGTCTTAACCCGACCCTCTTGTCAAAACCTCAAATTGTGAACGTCGACACATCTTTTGTGCTAATAAAGAATAATAAAGGTACAAAAATAATACTTGCATTAATATACAGACCTCCAGCTCAATCAGTGCAAACTGACCGAGAAATTTATGAACAAATTGCAGATGTAAGTAACTCACAAGATACCGTATTTTTTGGCGACTTTAATTTACCTGTGACCAAGTGGGGCGATACTCTTACTTCACACTCCGGACATGACTTGTATACGAACTTGCAAGAGAGTTCGCTTTAATCAATTTGTTCGAACACCGACCCGTGGTAATAACGTTCTTGACATTGTACTTGCAACAAAAGAATTAATAGAGAATTTGAATGTTGGTGATAAATTCAGTAACAGCGACCATCGTACGATAACTTTCACTTTAAACTTTACTAGTAACGAACCAAATAGTAGCATCGAAAAAGTCCCTAATTTCAAGAAAGCAAACTTTCATAAACTTAGAGCTATGTTTAAAGAAACTGACTGGAGCTTTTTAATTAACAATAACGACATAAATACATCTTGGAAGTTATTGAAACCACTTACCTAAAAGCAGTGCAAGACTGTATACCATCGAAAATACGGCGTCCAGGCCATAATAATAAGCCCAAATGGTGGAATAAAGATATTTCAAACTGCCTGCTTGCTAAAAAATTTGCTAATGATAGATTAAAATCCTCACAAAATGACGAAGAACGGGTGAAATTTGTAGAGCTACGACGCAAAGCCAAAAAGTTAATTAAGCAAAGTAAAAAGACCCTAGAGTTACATATTGCGAATCAAAGTAAAACAAACCCGAAAGAATTCTATAGTTATATCAGAAAGTAAAAAGTAGTTACTTCAACTGTTGGACCGTTAGTCGATGAAAATGGAGAATACACCAAAGACGAAGTACAAATGAGTAATGCCCTCAATACCTTCTTTGCATCAGTTTTTACAACAGAAGACCTCAGTGATATCCCTACACCATCGCCGATTCAGATTGATAATTCAGATGTTCTAAGCAATATCACCGTTACAGAGAGAGAAGTGTATGTTGAATTGTTTAGATAAACTCAAGGTAAATAAAACGCCTGGACCTGATACAATCTCGCCTAGAGTTCTAAAGGAAGCTAAGGATGAGCTCTCCAAACCACTGACATTACTATTCAATAAATCCTTGCAGTCTGGAACTATGCCTGATCAGTGGAAGATAGCCAACATAACACCGATATTCAAAAAAGGCAGCAAATCCCTACCCAGTAACTATCGTCCAATTAGCTTAACCTCAGTTGTATGTAAAATGCTAGAAACGGTCATAAGAGACAGACTCGTAAATCACTTAGAGGAAAATAACATACTAAAAGATACTCAACACGGCTTTCGTAAAAAACGTTCCTGTTTAACAAACCTCTTAGACTTCTTCCACGATATCCTCAACCTCTACGATGAGAGTAAAGCAGTAGATATTATACCTTGATTTTCAAAAGGCCTTTGACAAAGTTCCCCACAAACGTTTACTGCTAAAACTAAAAGCGCATGGAATACAAGGCGGTGTGTTGAAATGGATAGAAAATTGGCTCAGCGACAGAAAGCAAAGAGTAGTCATAAACGGTAAGGCATCTAAATGGACCAATGTAAGTAGCGGGGTACCCCAGGGATCGGTACTAGGACCAATTCTCTTTCTAATTTACATCAACGACATAGATGAGGGTCTCACCTGTACAATCTCAAACTTTGCTGACGATACAAAAATTGCAAATAGCGTACTCTCAAAAGATCAAGTTGACGATATGCAACACAATCTAGATAAATTGTCACATTGGGCCCAAATTTGGCAAATGAGTTTCAATGCAGATAAATGTAAAGTACTACATATCGGATACCTAAATGAGAAAGCAAACTATTCGATGAATGGCACTCAGCTTAAGAATGTAAACAGAGAAACCGATCTGGGAGTAACAATATCGAGTAACCTAAAACCGAGTCAACAATGCTCAGAAGTTGTTAAGAAGGCAAACAAAATAATTGGCTTTATAGGCAGGTCATTTGAGCATAAATCCAAAGACGTTATCCTAACCCTTTACAATTCCTTAGTCCGCCCTCTTCTGGAATACTGCGTTCAATGCTGGTGCCCTTATTACCAAAAAGACATAAACAAGCTAGAACGAGTTCAACATAGAGTTACCAAAATGATACCTAGCCTAAAGAACAAACCATACGAAGAGCGTCTTAGAGAATTAAATCTACTTCCTTTAACCCATCGCAGATTAAGAGGTGACTTAATTCAAGTGTTCAAAATCATCAAAGGCATCGACAATATGAACTGTAGTAAGTACTTCACTATCGACCAATCTAATTACACACGGGGGAAACGGTTGCAAAATTATTGGTAAATCTTTTAACTCACACGAATCTAAGAATTTCTTCTTCAATCGAGTTGTCAACTTGTGGAATGGGCTTCCCCGAGACGTTATAGACTGCAGCACCGTTGATTCATTTAAATTCCGCCTAGACAAATATCTCGCATCAAACCTGCGACTGACTGCGTTTGTAAATGAATAACTTTATTTTATCCTCCCCTCAGTTACTAACCCATATGTCCCCTACTAACTTCCTAGTCCTGCCACGGACATTAGTTCCAGGGCAGTAGTTCCCTTTCCAATGTTCCCTTACCCACTCTAAACCACTGTTTGGACACTTGATTCTCAGTGTTTTGGAGGACAAGCAGCCTAGAAGGGTCACTAGATCTGTTGTTGCTTGATTTCCTTTGTACTTTGTACTCCTTTATTTACTGCTTTCTTCTTTCCTCTCTCTCTCTCTCTCTCTCTCTCTCTCTCTCTCTCTCTCTCTCTCTCTCTCTCTCTCTGTTCACTGTTTTCTTGCTTCCTCCCTTCCTTCCCCTTATCCGCTTTCCTTCACATTGCCGGGGTAATGGCCTTTAAATGGGTTAGAAGAGTGATGGGCCGTGAAGAGAAGAGGAGAGGTAGTGAGAGAAGAGGAGAGTACAAAGGAGTACAAAGGAAATCAAGCAACAACAGTCTAGTGACCCTTCTAGGCTGCTTGTCCTCCAAAACACTGAGGATCAAGTGTCCAAACAGTGGTTTAGAGTGGTTTAGAGAGGAGAGAGAAGAGGAGACACAAAGAAGAGAAGCATAGATGAACAAAAGAAGAAAGTGTAAAGGATAAGAAAGGAGAAGAATATTACAATGGAGTGGAGAGGAGAGGATAAATGAGGAGAGAAGAGATGGGAAAAGAAGAAGATATGAGAAGAGAAGAAGAGATGTAGACAGAAGAAAGCCGATAAAATATGAGAGGAGAGAAGAGGAGTAAAGTGGGGGATAGAAAATTAGAGGAGAAAACAAGAGAAGGCAATTAAAAAGTATACAGAGAAGAGGAATGGTAAACAGGAGAAACATTTTACAAAAAGGAGATAATAAAATGGAAAGGAGATACGAAAGTAGAGAAGAAAGAAGAGAGACGAGAACGAGAGAACTGACGAGTAAAGAACTAAGAAGATAAGGAGAAAATTGAATAAATGCAGAACAGATGAAAAAACAAGAGAAACGGAGAACTAAAGAGAAGAAAGAGGTAAATAGGAGAGAAAATGGTGGACAGACTGATGAAAGATAAAGAGAGAGAGTCACAAAAGATAGAATTGAAGAGAAAACTAAAAGAAAACATAAAAGAACCGATAAAACAAGGAGGCAATGCAGCAGAGAGCGAGAGAACGATAACACACCTGATAAAAGTTAACGAAAAGAATAAGTTGCAGAAATTGAAAATGAAAACTTTGCCAAGATGTAGAATCAATTTGCAACCCAGAACAAAAATTACTCGGAAAAAAAGACAACGTAAAGCGAAACAAATGTGACAATTGCCCAAATATTGAAGACAAAAATGGAGATACGTTCTCTGAAGAAAAAAAAACCTGCCTACGTTTGTTTGGATTTATTTATTATTATTCTATTGTTTTCTTCTTTTGTTTTGTTTTTTCATCTGAGAGTTTAATAAAATAACATGGAGGTAGTAATGTTTTTTTTTTTTTTTTTTGTCTAGCCCTCTATCAAGCTTAAAAATTACAACCCCAGGTTCAGCTAAATGTGTACATTTTTAGGTAGACAAAATGTCCTGGCAGAAGGCAGTTTTCTCATAAATTACAGGCTCGCTCACCTGGAAAAAATGACACCTACATGGCACGAAAGATTGTAATATTAGGACAGAAATTAGGCGAAAGGTGTTATAATCGCCAAACGTCTTAAAATTTCGACGCTAATGGGGCTAAACATGAGGGACAAGGGGTCCATAAAAAATAAATAAAAATCTCCCATTAACGAAATGCGTTTCCGAATATTGATCACACACACACACACACACACACACACACACACACACACACACACACACACACACACACACACACACACACACACACACACACACACACACACACACACACACACACACACACACACACACACACACACACACACACACACACACTGCCTCATATCCATCCATCTTTGTAGCTTATTTACAACGTTAAACAGATTTAAACTAATCTGAGGCAAGAGGCAACCCACTGATCTGATCGACGTTAGTCTCTTTGCTTATTCGTAGTCCTAGAAATAAAACAGAAGCCTTATTTCAATAGACTCATACATTTGTAGCTAAAAAGGAAAGGGTTGACTGGTTACATGCCCCTGCCTCCGAGTTCCTTTCTCATCCGACACAAATCGTCTGGTCATAGCTAGAATGTGAAGGGGGAGGTCGCTGCTTTTTGTCCCTCATCTTTAGTTTCATTAGCAGGAGATTTTAAGACGTTCATTCCATTAATACTTTAGCGATTTTAAGACGTTTCGCTACATTACTTAGTCAATATAAACATCATTCGTGCCACTTAAGTGTCGATTTTTTCCTGGCGAGCGATAGCGAGACAGTAATTCTAAGAGGAATCGGCCTTCGGCCGGGACATTTTTCTACCGAAAAATGTACAAATTTATCTTGAAGGGGGATCTAGGGGGTGTTCTTTTTAAGCTTGATAGAGGTCTAGCGAGGAAATTATAATATCCATAAATAATTAAATATAAAGACCCAAAATAGCCACTACCCCCTTAAACAAAACACGGAATGGGCTACGAGTAATTAACCCTTTCAAAACCCGATGACGCATTTCTTTTCTGTTTTCTGGCTATTATTAGACGATTGTATTCAGATTGGAAAGGGTGTATGAGAGTCAAAGGGTTAATTGAGATAGCCTAGTCTTTACCCTTATAATTCCCACAGATCCTTCCTACACTGTATCAAATCGTCTAATAATAGCCTCCCAAATTAATAGAAGATTTAAGAAGGCTTATCAGACACCATTAATTATCACCTACGCTACTTATAAAGGTTAGAATATTGACGATCATTAACTTTGGGAAAAATTGAACCTAAACTTTTAAGGGGGTAGTGCTCTGTTTTGTGTCTATTTATATATTTATTAATTTATTGTTTAGTTTCCTCGCTAGACCTCCATGAAGATTAGAAAACACCCCCTAGAACCCCTTTCAAGATAAATTTGTAAATGTTTCGGTAGAAAAATGTCCCGGCCAAAGGCCGATTTCTTCTAGAATTAAAGGCTCGCTATCGCTCGCCAGGAAATTATCGAAACCTAAAGGGTACGAGAGGTCTTAATATTGATAACAAAATGAGGCGAAAGGTCTCGAATTAGCCAAACTAACGGAACGAACGTCTTGAAACCTCAAAACTAATATGCTAAACATGAAGTAGAAGGGGGTCCAGAAAAGGCGAGTCCTACCCCTTTAAGGGATTTTGGTGTCAAGCCTAAGCCAAATTAATTGAAGAAGTTTTGAGAAGGGGGAAACACATCGTCTGCCTCCCTTATTTTACTCGCTTAGATTTTGTTTTAACAGAATAATAATTACCAATATACTGTACATGTACCGGTACTGTAGGTGTA
>CM064520.1:16289400-16299400 GCA_032716605.1 Paralithodes platypus
AAACATAAATATTATCGTTAAATTAACACCAAGTTTTCATAAGTAACAACATATTTCGCTACTATATCATCGTAATAGCCGAGTAATCAAGAGTAATAAAGATTGGAACATGGCAATTTACCGTGAGTTGGATGCAAACAGACAATGTTTATCGAACTCTCCTGATCCTACCCCACAACCCCCGCTCATCATGCTGCCCCGGAATGAAAAGACATTAATGCCAACAGAACGCTATAATTGGCTGCACTGCTAACATCAAAGAATATACAGTATGTACGCTAGTGGAATATACAGTATGTACGCTAGTGGAATAATTGAACGATGATGAAAGCGGGCTTTAATTCTATTCCCAATTTTGGTATATTGGATCATTTTCTGATGTGCATGCCGTGAATTTCATAAAATCTTTTTTCCACCGACCCGGAAACAAATACATAAATGATGATCAAAATGTAATTAATAAAATTGTAGATAAATAAGGTGATACGAGTATGGTAATCTGTCAAAGTTGGTCACTCATAAACAATTCGTGGACCTCACTTAATTCTAATTGTTTTGGGTACATCTCTGGAAACAAATTTATGAATACAATTTTCCGTACATCAACTACAAAACTATATACACTATTTATTGAAAAGTAAGTGTGTGAATTTTGTGTTTTGTCTGTGTTTGTTCGTTGTTCTGTCTTGTGTTTTGTGTTTTCCCTGTTCTTGCTCTGTCTTGAGTCGGCCACTCCCCCAAGAAAATAAAAACAAACAAAAATAATAAAATAGAATAAAATAGAAAATAAAAATAAAAATAGGAAAAGTGGGGATTGGGCCTGAGTATATAGATACATACATACACAAGTTCGTGACAATTACCTAATATTCATAGCCACCCCTTCTCAGGAATTAAGGCGTCAGACAAAAACAAAATATATATATAAAAAAATAAATAAATCCGTCCAAAAATAAATCCAGATAGTTATAATTGCATAAAGAAAAACAGGGGGTCTACGAATGTTCATAAGTGAGCTTACTAATATAAATAATTTCGTTTGGTGATGAAAAATGTACATTATTATTTCGCTGTCTTTTTTTAACGGTTACCTACAGTTGCTGTTCATTTATTTATTCATCTACTACTGAACTCAATGCAATGATTTCCAATAGCCTATAAATCCATTATATAACGTTAGGCACTACACACACTAACATAACACACACACACACACACACACTCTCTCTCTCTCTCTCTCTCTCTCTCTCTCTCTCTCTCTCTCTCTCTCTCTCTCTCTCTCTCAAACAAACGCTCTCTTATTACTATTTTATATAAAATCGTAGCCCCTAATTTTACCCATTACCTACTGTAGTAAGTATCTATTTAACTGCCTTGTATGTAAGTAAAGCTTTGCATATTAATTTGCTAATAAACAATATTGTTTACTAACTAACCTGCCTACAGGGACTAACGCCGACGCCATTTTGTAAACAAACCTTTTTGGGGGATTATACATATTAAATTCCAGCAAATTTTGTACCAAATTTAAGTGCATTCATTTATCTTTTCCCCCTAGATATATTCTTGACTTTTTCTCCTCAGACTGATTTTACTTTAAGCTAAGGGTGGTATTTGTACAAACTAACCTAGCCTAACCCAACCTGCCAAGCTTTTAACCTAACCCAAACCTAGCCTAGCCTATAGCCAGCCAATCTGTTTTTATTATTAACTCTTGAGATATTGTATTTAGTATCCTACTGTAGCTATACAGTATATATCTGTAATTTTAGTTGTTGCTTGCACGATCTTGTAATAACCTTTGACTGATACACTTTTTTATCTAAAAAGAGTAGGCTACTGCTTTACTAGGCTACAGCGACACCAGGGCCATCTGTTGACACAGTATATTAACCCCTTGTGTGCGGTCACACTTTATTTTTATATAATCTCTATTTGGTGAATTGTATATTTAGTTACATATTCTGTTATACACATATTTGTTTAAGGTTAGGTTATCACACCTGGTAGCCTATTTCTGCGAATTTCAATTTTATTATTTTCGGTTAGGCTATTCAACGCTGGTAGCCTATTATTGCGTATTTCAATTTAAAAAAAAAACTTTTGGTTAGGCTATCGCCCCTGGAAGCCTAATTCTGCGTATCTCAACATTTTTGTTTTCGGTTAGGCTATCACCCCTGATAACCTATTTCTGCGTATTTCAGCATATTTGTTTCGGTTGAAGTGATTGAAGTGTTTTTTAAAGTGAGTGAAGTGTTTTGTAAAGTCAGTGAATTGTTTTTTAAGTGAGTGAAGTGATCTGAATAAAGTGACTGTCACCATGCCTCGCGCTTGTGCGAACTGCGCCGGTAGGTTTGGTGAGTCCATGTCTGCTACTATCGATCTTCAAGTCTGCCGGCTCTGCCAGCAACGAGAGAATTTTACAGTGAAATTAGATGAAGCCTACAACAAGATCAACGTCCTCACCATGAAGCTGGAATCACTCCAAGAGTTTGTAACACTCAACGTGGGAGTACCACAAACTTCAATTGTCACCGCAACTCCAGCAGCCACCAACGCCCCAACGTCAACTGCCAACAATTCAACGCCTACAGTAGCCACTTCAGCTGACGTTTCCGATACTCAAGATACAAATAGTGACTCTCTTCCCCCTCAAGACAACTTCCATGTCGTGAGGAACAACGTTTGCCCCAAGACCAGGAAACACATACCGATTACCGAGTGTCAAAACCGTTTCCAGATACTCGCAGACTCAGATGACGAAGAGGAAATAGAAGAAGTCCGGCTCGTGGGAGACTCGATGAGACGTGGTCAGCTCACAGAGTTTTGCGCCAGGGCACCTAAGACCAGGAAGCGTTTTTGTATCCCTGGTGGTGGTGTGGATGACGTAGTTGCAGCAGTTGACGAAGTATCAAAGCTGGCCCCTGCTAATACAATGTACGTCATCCACGTTGGATCCAACGATGTACAGCGAACCCGGTCGGAAGATTTGCTTTTAAAGTACCAGCAGCTGATCAAGTCGTTTAAGGAGAAGTCATCAAGGATCATCATCTCAGGAATCGTCCCCCGGCTCGGTGTAGAGAGCCGATTTTACAACATAGCCACCAGCACAAATCGTTGTCTAGCAAACCTCTGCAGGAAGGAGAACGTGGGATTCGTCGACACCTGGGACAATTTCTACTACGATGAATATTTGGTGTCGGACGATGGAGTTCATCTGAACCAGTGGGGAGCAGCACGTTTTTGGCGTCTTCTCAACGATGCGGTGAAGGATTTTCGGAGAAGAAATTGACTCAGCACAGGACAACCAGGATGAGGCCGAAGACAGCGAGGACGGCAACCTACAAAGGAATTAAATACTAATCCGTCAAGAACCGCGAATTTGGATAAAGCTCCACCAACACGACCCAAATTAATTACCGCCAGGGATAATGACCGAGGACCGAGGACAGCCATGAATGTAAATGTATATCCGACCAGAACCAAAAATTCGATGAAAGAACGTTCTGTGAGTTCTAAAACCGCAACTTTAAAGGTTTTCTATGAAAACGCTCGTAGCATACGCAATAAATTTTCAGATTTAGAGGAACTAGTGTTTACAGAAAATTATGATGTGATTGGCATAACAGAATCTTGGCTCAATACAGAAGATAGAGACTTTTTAGCAGAGTATTCACTTCCCGGTTATGTAAGGTTTGAGAACAACCGAATAAACAAAAATGGAGGTGGCGTTTTTTTATATCAAAGAAAGTCTTAACCCGACCCTCGTGTCAAAACCTCAAATTGTTAACGTCGACACATCTTTTGTGCTAATAAAGAATAATAAAGGTACAAAAATAATACTTGCGTTAATATACAGACCTCCAGCTCAATCATTGCAAACTGACCGAGAAATTTTACTACAAATTGCAGATGTAAGTAACTCACAAGATACCGTAATTTTTGGCGACTTTAATTTACCTGTGACCAAGTGGGGCGATACTCTTACTTCACACTCCGGACATGACTTGTATACGAACTTGCAAGAGAGTTCGCTTTATCAATTTGTTCGAAACGCCGACCCAGTGGTAAAAACGTTCTTGACATTGTACTTGCAACAAAAGAAGAATTGATAGAGAATTTGAATGTTGGTGATGAATTCAGTAACAGCGACATCGTACGATAACTGTCACTTTAAAGTTTACTAGTAACGAACCAAATAGTAGCATCGAAAAAGTCCCTAATTTCAAGAAAGCAAACTTCCATAAACTTAGAGCTATGTTTAAGAAACTGACTGGAGCTTTTTAATTAACAATAACGACATAAATACATCTTGGAAGTTATTCGAAACCACTTACCTAAAAGCAGTGCAAGACTGCATACCATCGACAATACGGCGTCCAGGCCATAATAATAAGCCCAAATGGTGGAATAAAGATATTTCAAACTGCCTGCTTGCTAAAAAATTTGCTAATGATAGATTAAAATCCTCACAAAATGACGAAGAACGGGTGAAATTTGTAGAGCTACGACGCAAAGCCAAAAAGTTAATTAAGCAAAGTAAAAAGACCTTAGAGTTACATATTGCGAATCAAAGTAAAACAAACCCGAAAGAATTCTATAGTTATATCAGAAAGAAAAAAGTAGTTACTTCAACTGTTGGACCGTTAGTCGATGAAAAAGGAGAATACACCAAAGACGAAGTACAAATGAGTAATGCCCTCAATACCTTCTTTGCATCAGTTTTTACAACAGAAGACCTCAGTGATATCCCTACACCATCGCCGATTCAGATTGATAATTCAGATGTTCTAAGCAATATCACCGTTACAGAGAGAGAAGTATTGAATTGTGTAGCTACACTCAAGGTAAATAAAACGCCAGGACCTGATACAATCTCGCCTAGAGTTCTAAAGGAAGCTAAGAATGAGCTCTCCAAACCACTGACATTAATATTCAATAAATCCTTGCAGTCTGGAACTATGCCTGATCAGTGGAGGCTAGCCAAGGAAACACCAATATCAAAAAGGAAGAAAACCCCTACCCGGTAACTATCGCCCAATTAGCTTAACCTCAGTTGTATGTAAAATGCTAGAAACGGTCATACGAGACAGACTCGTAAATCACTTAGAGGAAAATAACATACTAAAGATACTCAACAGGCTTTCGTAAAAAACGTTCCTGTTTAACAAACCTCTTAGACTTCTTCCACGATATCCTCAACCTCTACGATGAGAGTAAAGCTGTAGATATTATATACCTTGATTTTCAAAAGGCCTTTGACAAAGTTCCCCACAAACGTTTACTGCTAAAACTAAAAGCGCATGGAATACAAGACGGTGTGTTGAAATGGATAGAAAATTGGCTCAGCAACAGAAAGCAAAGGGTAGTCATAAACGGTAAGGCATCTAAATGGACCAATGTAAGTAGCGGGGTACCCCAGGGATCGGTACTAGGACCAATTCTCTTTCTAATTTACATCAACGACATAGATGAGGGTCTCACCTGCACAATCTCAAAATTTGCTGACGATACAAAAATTGCAAATAGCGTACTCTCAAAGAACAAGTTGACGATATGCAACACAATCTAGAAAATTGTCATGTTGGGCCCAAATTTGGCAAATGAGTTTCAATGCGGATAAATGTACAGTACTACATGTCGGATACCTAAATGAGAAAGCAAACTATTCGATGAATGGCACTCAGCTTAAGAATGTAAACAGAGAAACCGATCTGGGAGTAACAATATCGAGTAACCTAAAACCGAGTCAACAATGTTCAGAAGTTGTTAAGCAAGCAAACAAAATAATTGGCTTTATAGGCAGGTCATTTGAGCATAAATCCAAAGAAGTTATCCTAACCCTTTACAATTCCTTAGTCCGCCCTCTTCTGGAATACTGCGTTCAATCCTGGTGCCCTTATTACCAAAAAGATATAAACAAGCTAGAACGAGTTCAACGTAGAGTTACCAAAATGATACCTAGCCTAAAGAACAAACCATACGAAGAGCGTCTTAGAGAATTAAATCTATTTCCTTTAACCCAGCGCAGATTAAGAGGTGACTTAATTCAAGTGTTCAAAATCATCAAAGGCATCGACAATATGAACTGTAGTAAGTACTTCACTATCGACCAATCTAATTACACGCGGGGAAACGGTTGCAAAATTATTGGTAAATCTTTTAACTCGCACGAATCTAAGAATTTCTTCTTCAATCGAGTTGTCAACTTGTGGAATGGGCTTCCCCGAAACGTTATAGACTGCATCACCGTTGATTCATTTAAACTCCGCCTAGACAAATATCTCATCAAACCCGCGACTGACTGCGTTTGTAAATGAATAACTTTATTTTATCCCCTCCTCAGTTACTAACCCATCTGTCCTCTACTAACTTCCTAATCCTGCCACGGACATTAGTTCCAGGGCAGTAATTCCCTTTCCAATGTTCCCTTACCCTCTCTAAACCACTGTTTGGACACTTGATCCTCAGTGTTTTGGAGGACAAGCAACCTAGAAGGGTCACTATATCTGTTGTGGTTGCTTGATTTACTTTGTACTACTTTGTACTGTACCCTGTGTACTCTTGTACTCTCTCTCTCTCTCTCTCTCTCTCTCTCTCTCTCTCTCCTCTCTTCTCTCTCTCTTCTCATTTACATTAACGATTGATGTAGGGGTAACAACACCATTTCCAAATTCGCCGACGATACAAAAATAGGAAATACAGTTCTGAACGAAGATGATAGAAATGCGTTGCAATCTGATTTAAACAAGATATCAGAGTGGTTGAAAAAATGGCAGATGCCCTTCAATGTCGATAAATGTCAGGTGCTGCAGGTTGGTAGCAGAAATATGAAATACAAATACGAAATGAATGGCAAACAAATAACCGCAACGGTAGTAAAAGAACCTAGGGTACTAATATCTGAAAACCTAAAAACTTCCGACCAATGTATAGCAGCTGCAAATAAGGCCAACATAGCATTGGGCTTTATTAAACGAAAATTTACGTATAAACATGAGAACGTAATAGTGCCACTGTTCAAAAGTATGGTGAGGCCCCACCTTGAATATGGTGTGCAGTTCTGGTCACCTTATCTGATCAAGGACATTGTAAGACTCGAGTCAGTACAGCGTAGAGCGACGAAGATGATACCCTCATTAAGAAATAAATCATATGAAGAAAGACTTAAACGATTGAACCTGTTCTCATTAAAAAAGAGAGCTAGGGGGCCTTTGCCTATTGAGTGCTTTAAGATACTAAAAGGTTTCGACAAAGTCGATGTAAATGCACTATTCACATTAAACAATACTAATCAAACTCGCGGAAATGGAATGAAATTAAAAACCAAAAAGGCAAACCTAGATGTCACAAAGAGTTTCTTCACATACAGTGTGGCGACAGAGTGGAATAAACTACCAGCGAGAGTGGTGGAGAGCGACACAATAAACGCTTTCAAGGGAAGGCTTGACCTCTATCTACAGAGGGCTGGGGTGATATGAAAAAAAAAAAAAAAAATTTATGTATGTATGTATGTGTATGTACTGTACAGTATATATATGTATATATATGTATGTATGTATGTATGTGTGTGTATATGTGTATATATGTGTGTATATGTATGTAAATATATATATATATATATTATATATACTATTAGTTTGTAAGGCCAGACTGCCTAGTACGGACCTTGAGGTCTGTGTGGTCTGTGTATCTATGATAGCTCTCTCTCCTTCTCTCCTCCTCTCTCTCTCGCTCTCTCTCTCTCTCTCTCTCTCTCTCTCTCTCTCTCTCTCTCTCTCTCTCTCTCATCAAGTCAGGAACACCTATATCAGCTGCGACTGTTGCGGTTCTGAATCCAACTCCCTTTAAGAGACCCGAAACCTTGTAAGGGGATACACACAACGGATTATGTTCTGTTAGAAGACATGTTGTATACCTCCTCCAATGCTATCTCTGCCTTCTAAAGTGAATATACGAAACGTATATAGATGTTATGAAGAGTTGGCTGCATTTGAACGTCATTACAGGCTAATGTTTAATTTTAATATGAGAGAATGAGTATACAATTTTTTAGCAACATTATTCTAAAAGGAAATGCTCTTGAATGTGAATAGAAACACCATTTGAGAATGAACACTTTATTGACCGTTTTTCACAGATAGCTTCTTCAGGTCATTCAGAAGCCGGATACTCTTGAATGTAATCTTTAAGCTATATATAGATCAATTGAGATTTAAATACCGTCACGCCTACACTTCACATATACTAGTTGTATGTCTTGTCAACTATACAGTTATAAAGATTTCCCACATTTGAACAACTATATGAGAACAACCAAGGTAAGACATGTAGAAGGTAAACTAGATGGCGACCAGGAATAAGGTAGGTATCTTGATTCTCCCTACTCAAGAGCCACCATAGGTACCACGTCCATGTATTGGTAACTACACATTAGTATACTACTACCATAATATATAGACGATAGAACATAAGGTAGACAAGATGGCGGCCAAAGGATAAGGTGGTAGTCATGATTCTCCCTGCTCGAGCCACCACACACCTATGCATTTGCATAGCTCTACCATAATTATATACTCGGCAGAACAACAGGTAGACAAGATGGCGACCAAAGGATAAGGTGGTTGTCATGATTCTCCCTGCTTCAACTTCACAATAACAACAACACGGTGTGAGGAATGGGATGTCAGGGTTCCCGCACAACACCTATACAATCCCCTAACTCAATATAAGGGGGGAGGAGGGGGAGGAGCAGGCAGGGAAGAGAAGATGAAGAAAGGGAGAGGAGGAGGTGGAGAAGGAAGAGGAAGAGGAGGAATGAGATATAGGAAGGGAGGGGGAGGGAGAGAGGTACAGTAGTAATAGTCTTTTCCACTGTTCGCTTATGACTTCCCTTCTACGCTATAACTTACCCTCTGACTAACATACTCTGAGCTAGCGCCGATGGAAAGATCAGTCCTGTCGAATCAAGAAAAGAATCCACGACAAGCTCAATAGAAGAAGAAGAAGAAGACGAAGAAGAAGAATAGAAGAAGAAGAATAGAAGAAGTAAAAGAAGAAGAAGAATAGAGGAAGGAGAAGAATAGAAGAAGAAGAAGAAGAAGAAGAAGAATAGAAGAAGAAGAAGAGTAGGAGGAGTAAGGTCAGAATACATCTAGAGTTCTAGACCATACGCCTTTGCCACTTAGCCGTGTGTTATTTTCTTCTCTGGGCCTTGCAGCTTCCCACACTCTTTTGCATAACCCGAGTGTGTGTGTGTGTGTGTGTGTGTGTGTTTGCGTTTTAAATAATAATTACTGTATCCGCTGGCTTTTGTTGTATTCCCATAACCTTCTCTCTGACTCTCCCATGTAGCGCTTTACATGTAAGCTAATCAACATACATTTGTATTATGGTTAATTACTTGTACAGTTCTCAACATATATAAAGAGAGAGAGAGAGAGAAAGAGAGAGAGAGAGAGAGGACTGCTATGATATGGAAGATAAAAGAGGGTGCTGAGGGTAAAGAATCACCTATGTTCAGCTATGTGGAGTTCACCACTCTTGCTAGTGGCACCGAAGAGCGCACCGCCCTTCGTTGTTGTTTGAGAATTGGTGCAGCAGACTATTCGAAGAGGTGGAGCGCACCCTTGTGAAGATGGGCTCGTCTGGCACTTTTTGTAGTTCGACATCGAGAGCCCTCTTGAAGCTGTCTAACGAGACACCTCTCATGTCTCTTACTCGCCGCGGGAGTTTGTTGAAGAGACGTGCTCCTCTATGTGATAACCAGCCCTCTCGCAGAGAGCCCATAGCACACCGATTTTTCATCTTGGGGATATCGCATTCCCAGCCTCTCCTATCACTGAACTTCATTGCTATTGAGGTATGTAGATATGGTACAAAACCCTCTGCGATTTTCCACGTATATATTATTAAGTATCGTTCCCTTCTACGTTCCAACGAATACAGCTTTAGTGATTTTAAACGAATGGTGCCTCTGATGATGCACACACCACACAAA
>CM064520.1:16301900-16329400 GCA_032716605.1 Paralithodes platypus
GAAGCTGGAAATTGATGAAGAAAAACATTCTATAAATAAATATAGTGAAATGGAGCTGGTTATGCTCGAACGTGAACCGTATGAATTGAGTAAGTCTAGGGAAAAAAATATATAAAAAGATACCATGGCTCTAAGCCTAGGAAATGCTATTCGTTATTTTAGACCAAGAATTCCGAAATAGCGAAATTATATGGGTATAGAGGAGTCATTTTGCAAGCGCATTTCCGTTCATTTTAGATTAGTGGGAGATTTTCTGGTTATTATTTGTATTATTATTATTATTTTTATTATTATTATTATATTATTATTATTATTATTATTATTATTATTATTATTATTATTATTGTTTTCTCAGTTTACTCTCTAGACCTCCATCAACTTTATAAAACACCCCTAAAGCTCCCCTTTGAGATAAATGTTTTGCATTTTTTGGTAGAAATATGCCTCCTAAATTGCAGGCGCAGGAAAAAATCGACATCTAAATGGCATTAAAGGTCTTAAAAGTACAATTAAATGGGGGCAAAAGGTCTTAAAATAGCAAAACCAATGGGGCGAACGTCTTAAATTCTCAAAACTAATGGGCCTTAACATGAGAGAAATGTGAGTTCATAAAAAATCCCTCCCTTAACAACCGTGTGCTGGCAACATTATTTCTGGTCTCTTTGGGATTGTGCGTTTTTTTTGTTTTTGTTCTTTTCTGTCTGATAACTCTTACATACTCTTTTGAATTGGTATGTGCAGTACAACTAATGTAAATACATTACAAGAGGTGACTGAGACCTTATAAAAGGTCAAACGGTCAACATTAGCCAAACATGGTCTGCATATATGTTGTTACCTATGTCCAAACGAGTCACTTGAGACTAGTTTGACATCTCTACCATGGTATACAGTTTGGGGCAAAAATCAGTGCTTAAGAACTCTTATGGAAAGTAATTGAAAGGGGGTTGCCAAAGCCAATGTAGAGTAAACCTATGATGGCCCAATATATAATGTTGATTATATTGACTATTTGAATGCGTGTGCCAAATATTTTACTTTTATCACGAAATGAACAATGTCTCTACCTAACTGCCTCACTACTAGCCTTCCTTGATTTACAAGACGGTAAGGGTCACAATTTTTAGATGGTCAAATTAAATAGATTGTAATAAGCACGAGTATAGCGAGTTTGAATCCCTATATATCTGTGGGAAATAATGAATTATAAGATAATATATGCTTGCTCAGTGGTAAAGCGAGAGTACTGATACATTAATGTGTAAATATGAAACTGTGATATGATAATTTTATGTAAACTAGGTTAGATTCAGATTATGAGAACGAGCTCTTTATTGACAACGTTTGGCCTAATGAAGCTGTATGCGAAACGTTGTCAATAAATTACTCCTCCTCCTATCATGTTTATATTCATTTTGTCGACTTTTCTGAGTTTATCTTTATCAATAGATTACGGTTGGTTATGTCAGGTATGGAACAATATACTCGGGAAGGGAGCCAAGTGACCGAAGGCGAAAAGTCTCGCGGCGAAAATGTCTTGACCAGTTGCTTTGTGTTGGTGGAGTAAGACTGGATGTGGATGAAGGCAAGTGATGTGTAAATTTACTGTGGGTGATTGAATCTGGAACGGGTTTGAGACACGGTGGAGTTCTGCTTTGTATTTCTTGTTCGTCTAAATTCAAGTTACAGTTTTGAATGATGCTGTGATTATAAGTAACGAGAACGGTGATGATGATGATGATGATGATGAGAAAGAGGAGGAGGAGTAAGTTTGTTAAGATGATAATGATGAGGACGAAGGTTGTGATGAAGACAATGATGATTATTATGAGGATGGTCATGATGATGATGGTAATTAGGAAGGAGAGTATGGTGATGATGGTGATAGAGGTGGTGGAAATAACTCTGACCATGATGATGTTAATATGATGTTAAGGGGGTCACCGGCTGTCTGTCTCTCCTTTTTCTCTCTTTCCCTGGCTTGCATCCATTCGGCCCCATTCAGCCAACTGTTTTAAGACGTTTATCCTCATCCAGGTGTCGATTTCTTTCTGGCGAGCGATAGCAAGCCAGCATTGTATGGAAAAATCCGGCTTCGCCGGAGACATTTTTCTATCGAAAAATGTACAAATTTAGCTTGCTGTCAAAACAAAATATATACAGTATATGCTGGCTCGCTACCGCTCGCCAGGAAAATATTGACACCTGGATGGGGGTAAACGTCTTAAAACAGTAGGCTGAATGGGGCCGAATGGATACAAGCCAAAGAGAGAGGGAGAGAAAGAGAAAAAAAGCGAGGTGGGCTCCCTTAATGGTGATGCTCATTATTGGTATGATGTTTTTGACAATGAATATTCAGAGAGGGAAAATTTGGACCATAATTATTTGAATATTGATAATAATGATGATGAAGATTATGATGACCGTGGTGATAAAATACACAAAAGAGTTCATAAATCATGTGTACTCGATATGACTCTCCAGCTATATATGCTCAGGCCCAATCCCCATTATTCTTATTTTTATTTTTATTTTCTATTTCATTCTATTTACTCGAATATGATGATACTGTTCATGCAGAAAATAGATAAGTATTCCTCAAACACAAGCGCCAAAATGCTTATATCGCTCTCTATTCGATCAAATTATAAAAAAGTGTTTCAAGATATATATTGGCTATCTTTGCATATCATTTGTATTCTTTCTATGATCATTGTATGCAGTTTTTTCTCGCTACAATGCCTCCTGTTCCTTGAGAGACATTCCGATACTTAAGGGGAGGCAGACCGTTTTTCCGGACTCCCTTCTCCCTAAAGCTTAGCCCCACTAGTTTTGAGATTATAAGACGTTCGGCCCATTAGTTTGGCGATTTTAACACCTTTCGCCCCATTTCGTTGTCAATTTTAAGACCTTTCGTGCCATTTAGGTGTCGATTATTTCCGGGCGAGCGATAGCGAGCCTGAAATTTTAAGAGGAATTGGCCTTCGGCCAGGACATTTTTCTACCGAAAAATGTACAAATGTATCTTGAAGGGGGGGGGGGGGTCTAGGGGGTATTTTTCTAAGCTTGATGGAGGTCTAGGGAGGAAACTAAAAAAATATATGAATAAATGAATTAATAGACCAAACAAACGGTCAGTCTCCCCTTAAAGTGCTGGATTATAATAATGGATTACACTGAGGTTTATAATAATGGATTACACTGAGGTTTATAATAATGGATTACACTGAGGTTTATAATAATGGATTACACTGAGGTTTCCATTGTATATAATCTTTGAGTTTCTCGCCCACTCATATTGTATACATGCGCTGCACTCTCGGATATCTTATTGCTTCCTATACTTGTCAGGGTTTAAGGCGAGATGGTTCACTTTTTGGGCGATTATTGCATGTATTCATTATTTTTCTAGTTTCCTCCCTAGACCTTCATCAAATTTAAAATAAAACATCCATTAGATCCCCCTTTTAGATTAATTTGTACATTTTGCGGTAGAAAAATTACCCGGCCAAAGGCCGGTTCTTCCAACATTACAGGCTCACTATCGTTCGCCAGGGAAAAAATCGACACCTAAATAGCACGAAAGGTCTAAATATTGACGATGAAATGGGGCGAATGGTCTTAAAATCGACTAACTAATGGGGGCAAACATCTTAAAATCTCAAAACTAATGGGGCTAAACACGAGGGAGAAAGTGGTCCAGAAAACCGGCCCATCGAAATCCAATCCCGTTAAAAGTCTGTGACATACTGGAGCCCTTTTCCAGTAATTTAATTCGACAGTTTTGGCCTGACACCTAATGAATTAACACTTTATTTAATTTCACCCACCAACAAAAATCTACCTTTATTTCAGATTTCAGTAAACGAACAATAAATACACACCAAAACATAACACACACACACACACACACACACACACACACACACACACACATACACACACATACACACACACACACACACACACACAATTACTGTTCCAAAAATCACCCCCCCCTTCCGCCCCCCCCCTCAAGAAAAACCCCCATTAAAACAAAATAAACAAATATATAAAAATAAATCAATAAATAAATAAATGTATACATGAAGATAAATAAATAAGTATATTAAATAATATACTAAACAAAACAAATCTTTCTATCAACTTTTTCACCCGGGCAGCAAGTCAAAGAGTGTTATATTATTTGCCGGATATTCCCGTGTTTATTGTCGGTGTTTTTAGGGTTCACTGGAGAAAATGTTGGTGTTTGTGTTTTGCCTGCTGCTGTTGTTGTTGTTGTTGTTGTCATTGTTTCTCGGGGGGGTTGGGGTTCGGCAATTGTTCGATGTCTGTTGTTCTGTGCTTGGTATTGCAGTATGTGATTTTTGTTTTCATGTTGTTGTTTTGCTTGGTGGTGAGGTATGTTTTTGTATGTTTAATATTGCAGTAGGTGAATATGTGTTGTTGTTTTTCTTGTTGTTGCTTTGGTTGGTGGTGCGGTATGTTTTTGTGTGTTTGGTATTGCAGTAGGTGAATATGTGTTGTTTTTCTTGTTGTTGCTTTGGTTGGTGGTGCGGTATGTTTTTGTGTGTTTGGTATTGCAGTAGGTGAATATGTGTTGTTGTTTTTCTTGTTGTTGCTTTGGTTGGTGGTGCGATATGTTTTTGTGTGTTTGGTATTGCAGTATGTGAATGTTTGTTGTTGGTGGTAATGTTGTTGTTGTTGGTATTGTTCATAATACTTTTGTTATATTTTGATTGATGGTCCTTAAAACTGCAGTATGTGTATGCTTGTTGATGATGCTGTTGTTGTTGTTGTTCATACTGTTGTTGTTGTTGTTGTTGTTGTTGTTGTTACTGATGTTGTTGTTGCTGTTGCTGCTGCTACTTTGTTGTTTGTTATATCTTGATTGTTGTAGGCGCATCAATTTTTGGTTGACATTGTAGTTGTGATGAGATGATTGTTGTTGTTGTTGTAGTTGTTTCTTGACTGATGGTGCTGCATACATTGTTGGTTGATATTGTAAGCGTGGGATGGGGTTGTGGTTGCTGTTATTTTCGTTATTATTACTTGAAGTTGAAATATGAATGGTTTGTTGTTTTTCTTTTTTTAGTTTCGTTATTGTTACTTGATGTTGTAATATGAATGCTTTGTTGTTGTTGTTGTTGTTATTTTCGGTATTGTTACTTGATGTTGACATATGAATACTTTGTTGTTGTTGTTGTTGTCTTTATTATTACTTGATGTTGACATATGAATGCTTTGTTGTTGTTGTTGTTGTCTTTATTATTACTTGATGTTGACATATGAATGTTTTGTTGTTGTTGTTGTTGTTGTCTTTATTATTACTTGATGTTGACATGAATACTTTGTTGTTGTTGTTGTTGTCTTTATTATTACTTGATGTTGTAATATGAATGCTTTGTTGTTGTTGTCGTTTTTGTTGTTATTATCGTTATTGTTATTTGATGTTGATATTTGAATGCTTTGTTGTTGTTGTATTTGTTGTTGTTGTTCTTAACGTTATTGTTACCTGATGTTGATATATTAAGGTGTTGTTGTTGTTGCTGTTGTTGTTTTTGTTGTTGCTGTTGATATATGAATGCTTTGTTGTTGTTTTTGCTCTCGCTGTTATTGCCTGGTGATAAAATAATGTATGCTTTGTTGTTGCTATTTTCCCTTTCGTAGTTCTTGTTGTTGCTGTTGATGGTGGTGTTATTGTTGTTGTTGTTGTTTTCGCGATTGTTGTTGTTGCTGCGTTCACTAATGGTACGGTTGTTGCAGTATGATTGTGTTGTTGTTGTTGTTGTTTCTGCTCTTGTTATTATCGCTTTAGTTTTATATTGATAATTCAATAAATAATGCGATTGCGGTTTTTGTTTTATCTCTATATTTTTATTTTTATTTTTAGATATGCTAAAGATTTGCTATTTTGAACTAATTTTTATACATGCGCTTTTCAAATCACAAAACAAAATATATCACCCAGAAAAAAAAGTATTCCCTCTCTCTCGCACATAATATATATATATATATATATATATATATATATATATATATATATATATATATATATATATATATATATATATATATAACGCAACTGGCAAGAAACATACCCCACCATTAACGACTGACAAATGGGGGAGCTTAAAGCTAAAAATAATAGCCTTCCTCCCAAGAGCCACAGTCAACCACACAGCAGAAACAAACACCAATACCACAAACCTCCACCTGCTGACCTTATGACCTGAGCTTAGTATTATCGTCTACAGTTAGCCAGATTAAGGGGGGATGAGCGGATTTATTTGCTTATTTATTATTATTTTATCTTTTAATAATTTGTTATTCAGTTTCTTCCCTAGATCTCGATCAAACTTAAAACAAACATCCATTAGATCCCCCTTGGAGATTAATTTGTAAATTTTTCGATAGAAAAATTTCACGGCCGAAGGCCGTGACATTAACAATTACAGGTTCGCTATCGCTCGCCAGAAAAACCAATCAACACCTACATGGCACGAAAGGTCTTAATATATACAAAGCAATGGTATAAAAGGTCTTAAAATCGACAAACAAATGGGGCAAATGTCTTAACATTTGAAAACTAATGAGGCTAAGCATGAGGGAGAAGAGGGTCTAGAAAAACGGCCCATCTCCCCTTAAAGGTAATAAGATACTGGAGATATATTTATAACTATTAAGAATCAGTAATTTCCTGAGCTTAAGGGGGTCACCTTTTTTTTTATCTCTCTCTCCTTTTCCCTGGCTTGTTTTCATTCAGCCCCATTCAGCCAACTGTTTTAAGACGTTTATCCCCATCCAGGTGTCGATTTCTTCCTGGCGAGCGATAGCGAGCCAGCATTGTATGGCGAAATTCGGCTTCGCTGGAGACAGTTTTCTATCGAAAAATGTACAAATTTAGCTTGCTGTCAAAACAAAAATATATATTTGCTGGTTCGTTGCCGCTCGCCTGGAAACTATTGACACTTGTATGGGGTTAAACGTCTTAAAACAGTAGGCTGAATGGGGCCGAATAGATACAAGCCAAAGAGAGAGGGAGAGAAAGATAAAAAACAACGAGGTGGGCTCCCTTGATAATATCGTCCACTATTAGCCATAATAAAGGAGGATAAGGTAGATGTTTAAGGGGAGAGGGGCCGTTTTTCTGCTCCCTCTTCTCCCTCATGTTTAGCCCCATTAGTTTTTCAGATTTTAAAATGTTTGCCCCATGAGTTTGTCGATTGTAAGACCTTTCGCCCCATTTCCTTGTCAGTATTAAGACCTTTCGTGCTATTTAGGTGTCGATTTTGTAAATGGCGAACGATAGTGAGCCTGTAATTTTGGAAGAACTGGCCTTCAGCCAGTTTGTAATTGTAGCTACAAGCAATATCTGATGGAATCGATTATTACCGTGCCCCAAAGCAAAATCATCTACGGTTAGCCAGCATACAGGAAACTTGTATATCAGTAATCGCGAGGTAGTTTTATGACTCTTATTTATATGAAGCTATCTTGAACTTGGTCAAATTCCCTAGTGTTAGCCAGATTACAGGTTAACAAAGTAACAGTGTTCTCTTTCTGAGAACAAAAGGTTAGACTTTAAATTAAAGAGTTAATTAAACTATTTACAAACCCTTGCCTTGACTTTCATAGGTCTCTCTCTCTCTCTCTCTCTTTCTCTCTCTCTCTCTCTCTCTTTCTCTCTCTCTCTCTTTCTCTCTCTCTCTCTCTCTCTTTCTCTCTCTCTTTCTCTCTGTCTCTCTCTCTCCCTCCCTCTCTCTCTCTCTCTCTCTCTCTCTCTCTCTCTCTCTCTCTCTCTCTCTCTCTCTCTCTCTCTCTCTCTCTCTCTCTCTCTCTCTCTCCAATTACCTCTCGCCCTCTCTGCTACGTCTCCGATATCACCCCAGGTATCCCAATTAGCTCTCCTCTTCACCTATCTTCTACGACCTTTGCTATCTTAGCTACCAAACTCTCTTTATCTGCTATTATCTTTATAATTTTTCTTATTCCTTTTACTGTAGTTTGTCCATTGTTTGTTTTCACCTTGAGAGGTCCTCGGTCAAAGCTAGTTATAATTTAATATGGTCATTAGGATTCGTTGCTTAAGAATATAGTAATCATTTGACAACACAACTAATGGAGAAATTGAACGTTTAAGAAAAGAAATATATATATATATATATATATATATATATATATATATATATATATATATATATATATATATATATATATAAATGTATATTGAAAAGTTACATAAAGTACTCCTCTCAACTTCATAATTTGACATTTAGTGTTTTGTCCAATAAAATGTCCTTAACACTCAAGAATAAATGATTAGTATTTAAGATTTGTCCTATTTGTTGAGAACCACAATTTCTGATATAAAATTAGGTATATGGATAAGAAGTTGTGAAAGTAGGACACGACCTCTGAGACCTGTACTTCTTAAAATTACACAGTAATTATCTCCAATCAGTTCAGGTGTATTGGTTCCTTTTGTCACCGTCTTCTCAGCTTCCCTTAGTTCCGGTGTCGCGCTAAAAACATGAGCTGCTAAATAACTGAGGAAACGCTCGAGGCCTAGAGACCTATGGGGAGGCGATAGCACAGTGGATAGCGTCGTGGACTGCACACCAAAGGGACCTCAGCTCGAGTCCACGCCAAACGTCAGAGTTTTTGTTAGGCGATCTGATCGTTCCTGCTGTTCTACAAGTATCCTGGCTACACCGATACGTCAAGAAAATGCCCTCTATATCGTCACGAATTCATAGTATAGAAGATGCCCGACCATATTCGAAGATGCTGTGAACGACCGTACTATAACTGCTCTCTCCAAATCAAGTGACGCGTATAAATAAGATGCTTTCTTCTAGTCACTAGTGTGTCAGAAAGGAAGCAACGAACACCTTGAAACTCCACTGTGAACATATGTAGTGCGACACATGAAGCACCCAACATCTGGAAGCTTCAATCGATAATCTCGGGGCCTCGTAAGAGTTACAGGTTACCCCCAAATGAAATTAATTAAAGTATATATGATCCACCGGGATTCGAACCTGGGTTATCACACACAGATTTTTGCCACAACCATTACACCACCAGGACGGTTAAAGGTTTATGCACACGCCTACGACTTATCCATTCTCGAATACTGGATATTAATCTAATCATGTACATATTCCCAACCGCGCTATGGTAGCCTACTAGTTAAGTTAGATCTAAATGAATCACCACGGCAAGCTCAGTTATTTCGCAGCTGTCATTGTGTTGGCTTGATACCGGAAACAGCCATACAGCACTTCCTTCTCCTTAACCTCTGACCTATTTTCCATTCACTAGCTCGATCCTCTTGTTCAGCACTCAGCACTCTCAGTAATTATACCTGTCGAGGTCTTTGCAGACATTTACCTGCGTTTGGCAATTCTAATGTGTGCGCTTTTTATAATACCGGTACATCATTGCCATAGTTTTTGTTCTCTCTCTCTCTCTCTCTCTCTCTCTCTCTCTCTCTCTCTCTCTCTCTCTCTCTCTCTCTCATCAACCTATCTATCTATCTATCTATCTATCCATCCCACTTCTCTCTCCTATCACACCGCCCCCATTTAATAACCCTACTAATTCCCACCTCCAATCAGCCCAGCTCCTCTCCCCTTATACACCATTTATATTAAGACCCTCCCACCACCATCATCTCCTTCCATTAGCTTACCTCCTCCCATTACTTTCCGGGACCTAAATGAAACAGAGGCACAGGGTGTGAGGAGACTTGCCCAAATGTCTCTTCCCAGGGGGGAATCGAACCCCGGTCCTCTTGGCTGTGAGGCAAGCGTGTGAACCAGTACACCACGGGACACCATAAAATCATGACCAAAAGTAGTTATTAATTGTAGTTTTAAGTCACCTTACAATGAGGCGTCTCTCTTAAGGGGAGATTGTTCACTTTTTGGGCGATTTTTGCATGTATTCATTATTGTTCAAGTTTTCTCCCTAGACCTCCATCAAATTTAAAAAAAAAAACATTCATTAGATCCCCCTTCTAGATTAATTTGTAATTTTTTCGGTAGAAAAATTTCCCGGCCGAAGGCCGGTTCTTCCAACATTACAGGCTCACTATCGTTCGCCAGGGAAAAAATCGACACCTAAATAGCACGAAAGGTCTAAATATTGACGACGATATGGGGCGAAAGGTATGAAAATCGCCAAACTAATGGGCCGAACGTCATAACATCTGAAAACTAATGGAGCTAAGCATGAGGAAGAAGGGGGATCAGAAAAACAGCCCATGTCCCCTTAAAGTCACCTCACATTACAATGAGGCGTCTCTCTTAACCCTTTTGGTATTCGAGGACGCATTTTTTTTTCCTTTTATTCTGGCCATTAGTAAACGAATTTTTTCAGTTTAGGAAGGAACTGAGGGAGTATGAGGATTTTCATATTTAGAGGGCCTTCCAAACCTGCGTAAAGTTGTCTATGTTCGCAAAAAAATAAGTAAAAATGCGTCTTAAGGGGAGATGGGCCATTTTTCTGGTTACCTTTCTTCCTCATGTTTAGCCCCATTAGTTTTCAGGTTTTAAGAAGTTCGCCCCCATTAGTTTGGCGATTTTAAGACCTTTCACCTCATTTATGTGTCAATATTACATTTCGTCACATTTAGGTGTCGATTTTTACCTGGCGAGCAATAGCGAGCCTGAAGTTGTAGGAGGAACTAGCCTTCGGCCGGGACATGTTTCTACCGAATAAATATATATATTATATTAGCAAATAAATAGCCCATCCTTCCTTAAAGGGTTAAACTAAATAACATAATTTATTGATAGCCAGAAACATGTAAAGGGTGTCATTGTACCGAAGGGGTTAATATTCCTTTCCAATTACCCGAACGGTTAATTAAATTTCTTCAATCCCATTAACGCCCGGAGAGTGAGTTTGTTTGCTATAATAATGATGAGGTAGTGATAATGATGATGATGATGATGGTTTTTTTTTTTTTTTTTTTTTTTTTTTCTATATTCCAACTACTCCCTCTCGGGCATAGGCTGAGAGCCTGTACATTCCACCGCTCAACACGGTGAAGCCCGTGAGGTCTTGTTCCAGTCTGGGGAGTGAGACATGTGAAGCAACCATCATGGCTCGAAACAGCTCCATCTCTGAAGCGGCCGGTTGCTTCGCTCAAGTGCTTCACCGTCTCACCCTCCAGACTCAGACCCTCACTCTCAATACGCCACCTATTGAGCAGTGAACTCAATGGTGGTGGGATGTAATGATGATGGTTGACTGTAGTGATGATGATGATGATGATGGTGGTGGGGATGATGGTATTGGAGGGCTGTAATGGTGAGGGTTGGATGTAGTGATGATGATGATGATGATGATGGTGGTGAATGGATATGATGATGGTGGTGATGATAGTGGTAGAGATGATGGTGATGATAATAAAAATGACGATGATAGTGGTGATGGATGATGATGGAGTATATAGTTTCAGTGGTGGTGGTGGTAGTCATGGTGGTGGTGGTGGTGGTGGTGGTGGTGATGGTGAAAATAATCTAAATTAATTCATTTCACTCCCAACACCAAACACCTTCAATTGAAATTAATGAAAGCATGTGATCCTCCCACGATTCAAACCTGGGATACCACATACAGAACTTAAACACTATAATCCTTACACCGTCAAGACAGTTAAAGGTTCAGCACATGACCACGATTTTATATCCATTTATCGAATACTGGATATCAGTCTAATCGTGTACTGGAGCCAACTGCACTACGAATAGCGTAATGCGTATGTTGAAGGAGTGTATTGTTGATGGTTGTGTTGATAACATTTGACTTAAAGCTTCTCCAAGTCACAAACGTTGCTGATCTGAAGAAGTTGTAAGATAAACGTTTTCAAGTAGTATTTACAGGCAGATAATGCTATAAGTAGACCAAATACTGCATTATGATATATCTATAGATCCCCCCCCCCCCACACCCCCATCCCCTACATTCAACACCCCTCAGATATTACGATAAGAATATATTTTTAGCATCGACTGAAGGGGACTACTGGGAAACGATTCAATCTATTCACAAAACATGTTGTCGTTCTCATTATAGCTAGACCACTGAACCAGAGAATAGTTACACATATCATTAACCCCTTCAACATGTCGACGTAATATTTATCATATTTAGGTTACCATCAGACGATTTTCTTTAGCTTATAATCTATCTCGAGAACTCAAAAGGGTAAGTACGATCTCAATAAACCCTCTAAATAATACAGGTCCTTTTTAAACTGCATACCGTCGTCTAGTTTTAGCCAGAATCAATGACAAAACGTGATCGTGGTGCTTTAGGGGTTAAAAGCTATATGCAATTTAGTTTTCGGAGTTTATAGAGACTAAATTAATATGTTGAGTTACCATTTTTGCTAATTATTTGTGATTAGCTTGAGTGTATCCACATTCTAAGAGGAGTATTTCTGGAAACCCTTTCTCTCTCATGTTTAGCCCCATTAATTTGGAAATTTAAAGATATTTGCCCCAGTAAAATAACGATTTTAAGACTTTTCAGCCAATGTAGGTGTAATTTTTTGTCCTGGATGGCTACTAATAAAGAGGCTACAGACTCTCTCAATTCAGTATTTTAGCTACCATATATCCTTCCTAAGCTTCATAAAATCGTCTAAAAGTAGCTAGACTAAACTTAAAAAGACGTCACCGGTACAGAAGTGGTTAACACGCTTGGCTATGTTTGGCTTTTATTTTATATTATTTTTGTGCACATGCTATTAGGATGGCGATGAATGCCACTGTACCCATTAAAGGGATATGGGCTGTTTTTGTGGTCCAACTTCTTCCTCATGTGTAGCCCCATTAGTTTTCAGATTTTATGACGTTTGGCCCATTAGTTTGGCCCATTAGTTTGGCGATTTTAAGATCTTTCGCCCCATTTTGTTGTCAATATTAAGGCTTTTCGTGTCATTTATATGTCGATTTTTCCTGGCGAGCGATTGCGAGCCTGTATTTTAAGAGGAACAGGCCTTCGGCCGGGAATTTCTTTTATAACAAAAAATACAAATTTATCTTGAAGGAGGCTCTTGGGAGTGATTTTTAAGCTTGATGGTCTAGAGAGGAAACTGTAAATATAATAAAAATATACATAAATGAACAAATAAATACACTCCTCCCCCCTTCATCCAAGACGTTCTAAAGAGAGGCGAGGAGAGAAGGGCATGGTGAGGAGTGTCTTGCATTTCTCAAGTTTATGGCATGGCTAAGTGTTTTGGTTGTCCTCGGTTATTCTCTCATTCTCTCTCTCTCTCTCTCTCTCTCTCTCTCTCTCTCTCTCTCTCTCTCTCTTTCTCTCTCTCTCTCTCTCTCTCTCTCTCTCTCTCTCTCTCTCTAAATGTTTTGGTTGTCCTCTATTATAGTGACAATCTGCTCGCAACAAAGGCCAGGTTACCCCCACCACCCTCTCTCTCTCTCTCTCTCTCTATATATATATATATATATATATATATATATATATATATCTGTCTGCCTGGTTGTCTGTCTATCTATCTAGCTATCTCTTTCTTTCATTTTCTCTCTCGTTCATGGAGTTGGATTGTAAAAAAGGAAGTCAGGTATATTGATACAGGTTCTGACGAGATAGAGAGAGAGAGAGAGAGAGTGTGTGTGTGTGAGAGAGTATGTGCGTGTGTGTTTGTGTGAGTGAGAGTGAGCGATAAAATATATATATTCTTTTAGGTTACCTTACTGTAATTATTCTCATACTAAATATTTCTGTGCTGTCTATCTTTCCCCTAACTCTACCAAATTTCTCAAATTTTTTGACTATCTAAACTCTAAAGTGGAACACATTCTATCCATCTCTCCCTTTTTGGAAATTTCCATCTTAGGAGATTTCAACTTATACCACCGCCAATGGCTCTCCTCTCTTACTACTGACCAACCTGGTGAACAAGCCTTCGTCTTTTCTATCCTAAATGACCTAGAGCAGCTGGTCCAGCAACCCACCCGTATCCCGGATCGCTTCGGAGATCAGCCCAACATTCTTGACTTACTTCTGATTTGTAACCCTTCTTCTTAAACTGTCAATCTTTTGTCTCCTTTGGGTTCCTCCAACCATAAACTTATCTCCGTTACCTGTCTTATCTCTCCAGTACGGCCACCCAATACTCCCAGCCGGCGGCGCTGGTTGCACTTTGGCGCTGCCGACTGGGAGGCTCTTCGGCAGTACTTCTTTGAGTTCCCATGGAATTACTTCTGCTTCCATGGCCGAGGACCCCGGAGAGTGCTGAACGCATTACCGAGGTACCGGTAATCCTCTCGGGCATGGAAGTGTACATTCCATTTTCTTTCTCTCAGTCTAATGCAAAAAAATCTTGGTTTACTCACGCTTGTTCTACTGCTGTCCGCAACAAGGAGGAAGCATTCAAACGGTACCAACGCCTTAAAACTCTAGAATCTCATTCTTCCTATATGTTTCTGCCCGGAATCAAGCCAAATCTGTTCTTCGACTTGCCAAGCACTCTGTCATCAATAATAAATGCACTGAATTATCCAACTCTAGCTCTTCCCAAGCTTTCTGGCATCTAGTCAAAAACCTCTCCAACAATTTTTCTTCCTCGTCTTTCCCTCCCCTTTTCCACTCTGATGGCACAACCATCACTTCTTCTTCTGACAAAGCTGAACTCATCGCTCAAACTTTTGCTAGAAACTCCACCTTGGATGATTCAGGTGCTATTCCTCCCTCTCCACCCCCCCTCTCTCCTATTTTTTTTTTTTTTTTTTCTATGTTATTAAGGGAGGCAAAAGGCAGAACTGCCTATAGCGAGTGCCTCCCCCATAGTTGAAAGAGTGACAGGGCCAAAATCAAGGGACATTCGAGCCAAAATACCTAATATCTTCATCTCTTCTAAAGATGTACTTTCTACCTTCTCTGGGCTTAATACTAAGAAGACGTACGGTCTGGACGGTGTTCCTCCTGTTGTACTAAGAAACTGTGCTTCCGTGCTGACTCCCTGCCGAGGCAAACTCTTTCGTCTATGTCTCTCCTCTAACGTCTTCCCTTCATGCTGGAAGTTTGCTCTCATTCAACCTGTCCCAAAGAAGGGTGACCGCTCTCAAACTTCCATCTATCGTCCAATTGCTCTAATCTTTTGCATCTCTAAAGTTTATGAAACTATCCTAGCTTCCAAATTTCTTAAAAATTTCTCTTCTAATAATCTGCTCTCAGATCGCCAGTATGGCTTCCTTAAGGTTCGCTCTACTGGTGATCTTCTTTCATATCTTACTAACTCTTGGTCATCCTCCTTTCGGGACTTCGGTGAGACCTTTTCTATTGCACTAGACATATCGAAGGCCTTTGATAGAGTCTGGCACAAATCTTTAATTTCTAAACTACCCTCCTTCGGCTTCTATCCCTCCATCTGTGCCTTTGTCTCTAATCTCCTCTCCGGCCGTACCATAGCTGCGGTTGTGGATGGCCGTCGCTCACTTCTTCATCCTATCAGCTCCGGTGTTCCTCAGGGCTCTGTCCTATCTCCTATTATCTTTTTAATTTTCATAAACGATCTTCTCAACTGTACCTCCAGTCCCATACATTCATTTGCAGACGACTCTTCCTTACACTACTCTACTCGATTAGTTTTCCTGAACGCCCCAGCCATCAATCCCTCAAAAACAAACATAATGAAGCCGTAGAACACTAATCTTCTGATCTAACTACTATTTCCAATTGGGGCAGAGAAAACCTTGTTACCCTTAATGCTTCCAAAACCCAATTTCTCCATCTATCTACCCGTCCGGAACGCCCAGCGGACTGTCCTCTATTCTTCATCAATACAAAAATCAATCCTTCATCTTCTCTCAATACTCTTGGTGTTTCTTTTTCCTCTGCTCTCACTTGGAAGGACCATATTACTAGTCTTGCTAAGGCAGCCTCGCAGAAGATGGGTGTGCTAAACCACCTCAAGGGGTCCTTTACCCCTACACAGCTTCTTGCTCTGTACAGGGGCACAGTGCATCCTTGTATTGAGTATTGTTCACATGTGTGGGGAGGATCCTCTCACACCGCACTTCTAGACAAAGTAGAAAGAAAGGCCTTTCGTATCATTAATTCCCGGCCACTCACCAACTATCTGCAAACTCTCTCTCTTCGCTGCAATGTTCCACCTCTCTTGCTATTCTATTGCTACTACAATAATCAGTGCTCCTCAGAACTCTCCCAGTGTATACCACATCCTCTATGTAGGGTACGTGGTACCCGTCTTGCAACACAATCCCACCCCTACTCTGTGCAACTCTCCAACCCAAAAGTGAAACTTTACTCTGTCTTTCTTCTATTCAACAGCTGAGCTCTGGAACTCTCTCCCAGAATCAGTCTTTCCCTCCTCCTATGACTTAAATTGCTTTAAACTCCGTGTGTCCAGGCATTTTGGCTCCAACGTCCCTTGATTTTGGGCCTGTCACTTTTTCAACTATTGGGGAGGCACTCGCTACAGGCAGTTCTGATTTTTGTCTCCCTCACTCACATAGAGAAAAAAATACACTATTATAAGTTTAATATTTTAATAGCTAATTTAAATAAATATGCGACATAATAGCCTAACGCATCGTTCAATCTATTTCATAAAAGGATTTTCCTATATTTTGTACAGAGAGAGAGAGAGCGAGAGTTTGTGTGTGTGCGTGCGTGTGTGTGCGTGTGCGTGTGTGTGTGTGTGCCAGAGAGAGAGAGAGAACGTCTGCACAACCTTTATCCAACTGTCTAGACTCTTACTTAACTCACATGTACTGAAGGACCAACAAGATTCAACAAGGACTGATGAGGCTCGTGAGATATAGCAAATAATAATAATACTCAAGTAAATCAAAGCTACATTATCTTCTTGTTTAAGGAGGCCCACCTCGTTTTTTTTTATCTTTCTCTTTCTTCTTCTCTCTCTGGGTTGTATCCATTCGGCCCCATTCAGCCTACTGTGTTATGACGTTTATCCTTAATATAGACAAAGAAATGAGGCGAAAAGTCTTAAAATCGCCAAACTAACGGAACGGACGTCTTAGAATCTCGAAACTATTATGCTAAACATGAGGGAGAAGGGGGTCCAGAAAAAGCGACTACTACCCCCTTAACTAGCCTCTGCCTTTAGTAAAAAGTCACTTCGCCAACCAGTCATTTCACTCACTATTCATATAATTTTAGTCCTTTCGCTCCACACATTTAGAGACGATTCGCTCAGAGGGATTGAGTATGGGGCGAGTACATTCCAATTTACCAAACTATAATTTTACTCAGTCGTCCCTACCCCTGTATTTATTAGAGAATTATGTCCAGACTGCCTCGCATGGACCACATACTCTCTGCAGTCTGTGTATCCATGTACTTCTCTCCCTCTCCCTTCTCTCCCACCCTCTCTCCCTCCCTCCCTCCCTCCCCCTTCTCTCCCACCCTCCCTCCCCCTTCTCTCCCACCCTCTCTCCCTCCCTCCCCGTTCTCTCCCACCCTCCCTGTTCTCACCCACCCTCCCTCCCCGTTCTCTCCCACCCTCCCTGTTCTCACCCACCCTCTCTCCCCGTTCTCTCCCCCCCTCCCTGTTCTCACCCCCTCTCCCTCCCTCATCTCCCCCCCCTCTTCCCCCCTCCCCCTCCTCCCCCCTCCCCCCCCTCCCCCCTCTCCTCCCCCCCTCCCTCCCTCCCCCCTCCCTCCCCCTTCTCTCCCATACTCTCTCCCTCCCTCCCCCTTCCTCCCACCCTCTCTCCCATCATCCCCCTTCACTCACACGCTCTCTCCCTCCCTCCACCTTCACTCCCACCCTCTCACCCTTCCTCCCCCTTCTCTCCCACCCTCTCTCCCTCCCTCCCCTTCTCTCCCACCCTCTCTCCCTTCTCTCCCTCCTTTCTCCCCTCTCCCATCCCCTCTCCCTTCTCTCCCACCCTCTCTCTCTCCCTCCCACCCTCCCCCTTCTCTCCCACCCTCTCTCCTCCCTCCCCCTTCACCCCCTCCCACCCTCTCTCCCTCCCTCCCCTTCTCTCCCACCCTCTCTCCCTTCCTCCCCCTTCACACTCCCACCTCTCTCCCACCCTCTTTCTCCTCTCCCACCCTCTCTCCCCTCCCCCCCTTCTCTCCCTCCCACCCTCCCCCTTCTCTCCCACCCTCCCCCTTCACTCCCACCCTCTCTCCCTCCCTCCTCCTTCTCTCTCCCATCTCTCCCATCCCCTCTCCCTTCTCTCCCACCCTCTTTCCCTTCTCTCCCTTCTCTCCCACCCTCTCCCTTCACTCCCCCCCTCTCCCTTCACTCCCAGTCCCTCTCTCCCTCCCTCCCCCTTCTCTCCCCACCCTCCCCCTTCACTCCCACCCTCTCTCCCTCCCTCCCCCTTCTCTCCCCCTTCTCTCCCCACCCTCCCCCTTCACTCCCACCCTCTCTCCCTCCCTCTCCCTTCTCTCCCACCCTCTCTCCCTTCTCTCCCACCATTTTCCCTTCTCTCCCACCCTCTCTCCCTTCTCTCCCACCCTCTCTCCCTTCTCACCCACTCTCTCTCCCTTCTCTCTCCCTTCTCTCCCACCCTCTCTCCCTTCTCTCCCACCCTCTCTCTCCCTCCCTCCCCCTTCTCTCCCACCCTCTCCCTTCACTCCCACCCTCATCTCTCTCTCCCTCCCTCCCCCTTCTCTCCCCCCCTTCTCTCCCACCCTCCCCCTTCACTCCCACCCTCCTCTCCCTCCCTCCCCCTTCTCTCCCCCTTCTCTCCCCACCCTCCCCCTTCTCTCCCGCCTTCTCTCCCACCCTCTCTCCCTTCTCTTCCACCTTCTCTCCCACCCTCCCCCTTCACTCCCACCCTCTCTCTCCCTCCCTCCCCCTTCTCTCCCCCTTCTCTCCCACCCTCCCCCTTCACTCCCACCCTCTCTCCCTCCCTCCCCCTTCTCTCCCACCCTCCCCTTCTCTCCCAGCTTCTCTCCCACCATCTCTCCCACCCTCCCCTTCTCTCCCACCTTCTCTCCCACCATCTCTCCCACCCTCCCCCTTCTCTCCCACCCTTCCCATTCTCTCCCACCCTCTCTCCCTCTCCACGGCACAGTCCCCTCCCAAACCAGCATCTCTTATACAGGAAACATGTGCTGGGAGGGAAGGGAGGTGGGAGGGAAGGTGGAAAGGGTGGTGGGAGGGATGGGAGTTAAAGAAGAACCGCCCGTCCTCCCCCTCCCACCCTCACAAAAGCGAACTTAACAACAAAAACCGATTAATCCTTCAGAAATCACTTGGATAAATATATCGGGTCAATGATTACGCAGGTAAGAAATGTGGAGGATTATTTCTATTGCACATCTGTCTCTCTCCTCTCTCTCTCTCTCTCTCTCTCTCTCTCTCTCTCTCTCTCTCTCTCTCTCTCTCTCTCTCTCTCTCTCTCTTTGTTTACGTACTTATTAAAGGACAATAATAATCAAAAATTACAATGAAGCTGCTCAAATTGGATATGTATTGAGAGAGGGATAGAGTATGCATCTATATGTATGTATATTTTGTATTTTATATTTGTATGTATGTATTTGTATATTATATATGTACATATTTAAGAGTATATGTAAATATATCAATGTGTATTTAAACGCGGATATATTTCGCATGTAAAGTCATCAGTCAGTCCTTATATATGCACAATGAGCGCAGTTTCCGGCAACTTTCGATGAGCAAGATTGTTCCCGTGCAATCTTTAGGCTCTTTTGCATTGGAATCGGAAACTATATCGAAGGTATATTATGTTAGGTAGTCTACTTTCTTTAGAACTTATATTTTGAAGCTACTATACAACAATTGCCTGTAAAAATCTCCCAGTGGGGAGATTGTAGGCACCAATCGAGGCCACATAGGTACATGATAAGGAGTTGCTGGAACTCCTGTGTCATTTCCCTAGCTTCCCCCACTGTTTCTATCTGTGCCACACCTACACAGAGTAGTCCAGCTAACTCTCACAAACACCTCATCTTCGTATTCATTTCACTATACTTAACAAGCACAACAGACATCTTTCCAAAACATCGGAATTACCTATAATGTACCTTGATTTTGGCTCTCTATCACTTTTTCAACCTTTGGGGGAGACACTTGTTGCAGGCAGCTTTGCCGTTTGTCTCCTTCATACACATAGAAAACAAAATTGACGGAAAAATCATGCGTGTGACAGTGGCCTTACCTAACGACCACGAGCATACCAAAACAGCTCCGTCATTGGAAGGTCTGTTGTCAAACGGGAGCACGACTCAGGAACCCACCGACTCAATCACACCCTCACCTCTTAACCCCGACGAATCCCGACCACTCCACTCGGGCACGACTAGAGGTATGAGTCAGGCAGTGCTGGGTCTCGGCTTACTATCACATGATGAAATCGTGTTGGTAATTGTCTCGTCTAAAGGTTTATGATGTAGACTTGTACAGGAAAGTAAATAATGTCTGTATGTGCCATGTACCGTCTATCACTGCTAATCGACCCCCCCCCCCCCCCCTCCTACACACACACGCATTTCGCCACAACTGGTAGTACACATTATTAGTTAAGCCAATTACAATATTGTGAACTTAGTACTGAAAATCGGATCAATACTGCATTAAGTAGAGGGGGGGGGGTTATGTTTTATTTTCACTTTATTATTATTATTATTATTATTATTATTTTATATATATATATATATATATATATATATATATATATATATATATATATAATATATATACTGTATATATATTTATATATACTGTATAATATATATATATATATATATATATGTGTGTGTGTGTGTGTGTGTGTATATGTGTGTGTGTGTATATGTGTGTGTTAGCTTGCTCCCTAAACCTCTATAGCTTAAAAAACAACCCCAAGACCCCATTGTAAACTTGTACATTTTTCAGTAAAAAAAACAAAAAATCCGGCCGAAGGACGATTCCTATTTAATTACAGGCTTGCTCTGCTTTGCCAGGATAAAATTGATACCTAAATGGCACGAAAGATCTTAATATTGACCCAAAAAAATGAGGCAAAAGGTCTTAAAATCGCCAAACTAATGGGGCGAACGTCGTAAAATCTCATAAATAATGGGGTTAAACATGAGGGAGAAGGGAGTCCAGAAAAAAAAAATATATCCCCATTTGTTGTTGATTCCACGGAGATCTATTACCGGTGAGCGTGATGGGCAGGGTTTTGGGAGAAGGGTTAAATTAGCCAACTTAGAACACTGGTTACTATAATTATACTCTTGGTTCTTTTCAACTGACGGTATAATTATTACAAAGTTCCCATCAAGGTTTCACAGTTATTTTGAAGATTGTGTAATGAAATATTGTGCTAATTAGACAAACTTGGTCTTAGTATGATACAGAGACATAGTAGCTTTATATTTGGTCATTAAGGGGAGGTATTTAGTTTGTTCCCTACGTTTTCATAAAGCTTAAAATTACACCCCCTAGACCCCCTTTCAAGATAAATGTGTACATTTTTCGGTAGAAAATTGTCCCGGCCGGAGGCCGATTGCTCTTAAATTATAGGCTCGCTATCGCTCGCCAGGAAAAAATTGACACCTTAATGGAACGAAAAGTCTTAAAATTGACAGAAATGGGGCAAAATGTCTTATAATGTCTAAACTACAAGGGCGAACGTCTTAAAATCTCAAAAGCAATGGGGCTAAACATGAGGGAGAAAGAGGTCCAGAAAAAAATCCCTCAAGTGGAAATCTCCCCTTAAGTATCGATAAATTAGCTGCTATAGGATTCAATTTACCGTCAGTTGAAATGAAGCCGACTATACTCTGTTCCCAATAAGCAGACCACAACTCTTTAACATTAAGGGGAGGTCTCCACTTGAGGGATTTGTTTTCGAACTTCCTTCTCCCTCATGTTTAGCCCCATTGCTTTTGAGATTTTAAGACGTTCGCCCCATTAGTTTGACGATTTTAAGAACTTTCACCCCATTTATGTCACTTTTAAGACCTTTCGTGCCATTTAGGTGTCGATTTTTTCCTGGCGAGCGACAGCGAGCCTGTAATTTAAGAGGACCCGGCCTTCGGCCGGGAAATTTTTCTACCGAAAAATTACAAATTTATCTTGAAAGAGGATCAAAGGGGGGGTAATTTCAAGCTTAATGGAAGTCTAGGAAACGCACTAAAAACCTCCCCTTAACCTCTATACGTCACAAACAACTAGAGTAATCCAGCTAATATTCCAGCTAATATTTCTACCGTTTGGGAAAGGCTCAGCCAGGGAATAGGTGTAGAAGTGTACAGTCCATTTGCTCTAGCCCTTTTTGAGTTACAAAGGTAAGGGTTTACGATTTCCATCCTACCTATTTGAAACAAGGTATAATCCGGTTGGCCAAATAAGTCGTGTCTCCGCTGTCATTACATTTTGCTCGCTGTGTGCTGTATTAATGTCTGCCAGATGTTGAATAGGGTGCGTAAAGATAGGAAAAAAATATATATCTCACTCGAAACGATGAATTAAAGCTTAGATAGTGCTGATACCAATGATGGATCGATTCATACTTGGTGCCGCGCCAACACTTATTTGGCCGACTGTACTTTCCCTTATACTTCAGCTAACTTAACCCCTTCAGTATACCGTGACGTATTTATTTATTTCATTCTGGCTAGTAGTAGACGATTTAAGGGGAGATGGTTCCTTTTTGGTCGATTTGGTTTCATGTATTCATTATTTTTCTAGTTTCCTCTCTAGACCTCCATCTAACTTAAATATAACATCAATTCGATCCCCCTTCTAGATTAATGTGTACATTTTTCGATAGAAAAATTTCCCGACCATAGGCCGGTTCTTCCAATATTACAGGCTCACTATCGTTTGCTGGGAAAAAAAATCAACACCTAAATAGCACGAAAGGTCTTAATATTGACAAAGAAATTGGGCGAAAGGTCTTAAAATAGACAAACTAATGGGGCAAACATCTTAAAATATGAAAACGAATGGGGCTAAGCATGAGGGAAAAGGGTGTCTAGAAAAACAACCCATATCTCCCCTTAACTCATTGTAAAATTTATCTGGGAGAGTTTTGGGGTTCAATGAAATAGACTTGACCCCCATGATTCCTAGAGGGCCTTCCTAAGCTGAGTAACATCGTCCAATGTTAGCCATAATGCAGTGTGAACAGCGCCATCGTCTACTGAAAGGAATTAAGAGGGGATGGGCGGATGTATTAAGGGGGATGGGCGGATGTATTAAGGGGGGATGGGCGGATGTATTAAGGGGGATGGGCGGATGTATTAAGGGGGATGGGCGGATGTATTAAGGGGGATGGGCGGATGTATTAAGGGGGATGGGCGGATGTATTAAGAGGGGATGGGCGGATGTATTAAGGGGGATGGGCGGATGTATTTCCTCATTTATATATTTTTTTATCATTATTTTAGCTTCCTTCTTACACCTCCATCAAGTTATAAAAAACAAAAAATACCAAAGACCTTCCTTCAAGATAAATTTGTACATTTTTCAATAGAAAAATGTCCCGGCCGAAGGCCGGTTTCTATTTAATTACAGACTCGTTATCGCTCGACAGGAAAAAATCGACACCTAAATGACACGAAGTCTTAATATTGACAAACAATTTGGCGAAAGGTCTTAAAATCGTCAAACTAATGGGCAGAAAGTCATAAAATCTGTAAACTAATGAGACTAAACATGAGGAAGAAGGGTGACCAGAAAAAACGACCCATCTCCCCTTAAATGAAGACCTTCGTCAGCACGCCAGACTCACGGTTCACCTGGACGGGATTCAACTCACCTGGAAGAGAAAGAGAACAACATTAATTAGTCACAATTTAGGTAACTTTTTGTATAACGTGAAGCAAGCTGTGTGTGTGTGTGTGTCTGTTTATGTGTGTGTGTGAGTGTCTGTCTTTGTGTGTGTGTGTGTCTGTGTGTGTGTAATAATTAATGTAATTAGTTTAATTCGAACCGACAGGCAATCATATCTTTGACTACAACAAAATTCAACTGATAAAATGTTCGAACTTCAACTATTATCTTTAGCAATTACACAACGAAACGAAGTTAACATAAAAGAATACGACGATATTATTCTGTTTCTATCCATTAAGAAAGAGAAAGAAGAATATCAATAAAATATCACACAATACAACAATTATTATGACTATTATATTCTCTTCCGGAGTATCAACGTAAAGGAATCCACTTTGTGTATTAGTTTGCCATTAATAACTCGTACCTAGGATGAGAATTTGTACACAGAAACCAGAGAGAGAGAGAGAGAGAGAGAGAGAGAGAGAGAGAGAGAGAGAGAGAGAGAGAGAGAGAGAGAGAGAGAGAGAGAGAACGGAATCTAGACCAAGGATGTAAGTATACAGTAGAGGACAACACGTACTGCACCCAACCCAAAGTACTGCTACTAACCAGCCCATTACTACACACACAAACACACACACACACAGATTTACACACATTCCTACATTTATTATCACAGACACACATTCATTTCTCACACATTCACACTTGGTTACTCATACACTCACTCACAGCCTCTCTCTCTCTCTCTCTCTCTCTCTCTCTCTCTCTCTCTCTCTCTCTCTCTCTCTCTCTCTCTCTCTCTCTCACACATGATCACACACACCTTCACTCACATGTACATTTCACTAGGAGTTTATTTACATAATATTCAATTGTCAGAAATGTGTTTACTTTTCTCGAAGGTCCATATTGCGCAAGTTTATGATATAATGAACAACTCTAGAACGTACAGTAAATTATGATCCTCAATCTTAGAACGTACAGTAAATTATGATCCTCAATCTTAGAACGTACAGTAAATTATGATCCTCAATCTTAGAAACTCATAAAACGAATCGAATCTTGTAATTATTTGTTTACCTATTATTTACATTTCAGAGGTTCATTTTGCTGTTCCAGGGTTCGTAATTAGCCAGAAAATGTATCTAAATGAGTCGTGAGCCCTAATACTTGGCTTTAAGGGGGTTGGTTCACTTTTTGGTCGATGTTTTCATTTATTTATTATTTTTCTAGTTTCCTCCCTAAACCTCCATTAAACTAAAAAAAAACACACACAATGAAAAAAGACCCGGGATCCCCCTTCAAGATATATTTGTACATTTTTCGGTAGAACAATGTTCCGGATTCTAAGATGTACTACCTCGCTATCGCTCGCCAGGAAAAAATCGACACCTAATTGGCACGATATGTCTAAATATTGAAAAAGAAATTGGGCGTAAAACCTTAAAATCGCCAAACTAGTGGGCCAAACTTCAAAGCTAAACAAACAATGAGGCTAAAAATGAGGGAGAAGGAGGCCATAAAAACCAGCCAATCTCCCCTTAAAGATTACAACATTCCAATGGGTGTGCAGGTATTGTGGCTCGTGAGTGTACGGTAGCGTTAATAAGTCGACGTCTCAACTTTCATTACGTTTGGCTCGCTCAGTGCTGTATTAATGTCTTTCATAATTATGTTGAATAGGATGGGCAAGTGTAGGAACATGTTTGTATATCTCACTCAAAATGAAGGTATCCTGTTTAGATATTGCTGATACCAATTATAGAACAAAATATACTTGGTGCCGAGACATGACTTATTAGGCCGACTGTACACCCCTCAAGGAGCATGACTGGCTACCAATACCGCTAAATGCCAAGGGAGTCAGACGGAGAGGTGGTATTCTCCAAGAAGTTATATATAGTAACACGCCCGGTCCAGAGAAGCCCAGGCTGAGAATAGTTGGTGTCTGGGGCTGGGTGATTGGGCAGAGGTGGTGAATGGAGATAGACGAGGTACAAATGGTTAGATAGATATAATGAGTTGAATGGAGATAGAGGAGATAGATATGGTTAGATAGATAGAATGAGTTGAATGGAGATAGAGGAGATAGATAGAAATGGATAGATAGGTGGAATGAGTTGAATGGAGATAGAAATAAATGGATAGATAGGCTAGATAGAATGGTTTTAATGGAGCTAGAGGAGATAGATAGAAATGGTTAGTTAGATAGAATGAGTTGAATGGAGATAGAGGAGATAGATATAAATGGTTAGATAGAATGAGTTGAATGCAGGTATGTGTATGTATATATAAGGTATATGTTTATGTATATATAATGTGTATGTTTAAGTACAGGAAATGGATGCCAAATGTCTAGATACATAAACTACCTTGAATGAAGGTAAAGGTGATTGATGCAATATTGTTAGATAGATAATTGTTTAGCATGGAGGTATAGGAGATAGACACACTATGGTTAACTTGATAGCATGAGGTGAATAGAAGTAAAGGATATGCAGTATATATAAATTATATAGATAGACTGAGTTGAATGGAGGTAGGGAAGATAGATACCATATAAAAAAAAGGAAAAGTGGGGATTGGGCCTGAGAATATACTGTACATGTAGAATATAATAGACAGTTCAGCCTGTGTATTCTACAGTCAACATACAAATTGTACAGTAGAGAGAGAGAGTGAGAGTGAGTCGTCGAGAGAGAGGATTGATGCAATTACCTATCTATTTAGTTTGTATTATAAAGCCATACCTTGTAATTTACTGCTATTGTCTCAATAAACATTTTTTAATTGAATTGAATTGAATTGAGAGATAATGAAAGTGAGAGAGACCGAAAGAGAGAGAGGGAGTGAGAGTGAGAGAACGCGAGCGCGAGCGACCAATAAAGGATAGTTCTGAGTTTCCCCAACAGATCGAGGATGTAATTGTCCTTGACGTGAGAAACCTGTGTCAATTAACTTAGAAATATTGTCCTATTTGCAAATTGCAAAGATGATGTTAGTAAAGTTTAATAGAGCATATTCTTCTCTTTGAGCAATCCATATATTAATATTTTCCTGTTTTATTTATAGTACCATTCATAAACTGATATGATATAATTTGCTAGTATTATATATATATATACAGTATATATTATATATATATACAGTATATATATATATATATATATGTATATATATAGTATATATAATATATATATATATATACAATTATATATACAGGGTGTTTTAAAACAACACTGCCAGAGTATGACGACCACATTGATAAAAATATATAATACACATAATTCTATTCTATTTTTAGCAAAAATATATTGTAACGGAGATAAATGGTTATTTAGAAATGTAGCAAAACAGGGTTCTGAGCTCAGCACAAAACATATGATACATAATATGAATGATTACCAAGTAAAAAAGGTAAAGAGGAGATATCTAATGACCTAATCACATATGAATAATTACAAAATCAAAGTAACATAAAATTGGTAACGATATTTTGCAATTAGAAGAAAACTGCTAAGTATTATAATCCAAGTAGCGTAAAAAGATATGCACCATTTGTAACGATGACCAAGAGGTAAAATAATGAATCTCAAGTCTGGGTCAGGTATCCGAACACTGCTATAGGTAATTTAATCGTTCGTGAAACTGTTTGAATGGGAAAAAATTGTTCCTGCGCAATTTACCGTTTCAATACAAATACCTCATTACGTTA
>CM064520.1:16334400-16341900 GCA_032716605.1 Paralithodes platypus
TTTTATCTTTCTCTCCCTCTCTCTTTGGCTTGTATCCATTCGGCCACATTCATCCTAATGTTTGAAGACCTTAACCCCCATCAAGGTGTCAATATTTTCCTGGCGAGCGGTAGCGAGCCAGCATATATATATTTTTTGTTTTGACAGCAAGCTAAATTTTTACATTTTTCGATAGAAAAATTTCTTCGGCGAAACCGGATTTCTCCATACGATGCTGGCTCGCTATCGCTCGCCAGGAAGAAATCGACACCTGGAAAGGGATACATTTTTTAAAACAGTTGGCTGTATGGGGCCGAATGGATACAAGCCAGGGAAAGAGAGAAAAGGAGAGAAAGATAAAAAAACAAAAAAACGGTTACCCCCCTTGAACACGTCCACAACACGGAGCCTCCTTATCACTCGCAGACAAATAAATAACTCACGGGGAACCATTGTCTAACTTCTTGATTCTTCCTCAGTTCACTTTGACTTGGAGATATTGTAACCCTTAACATATCACCAAGTCAAAGTGATTTCTTCCTGGCGAGCGATAGCGAGCCAGTATTGTATGGAGAATTCAGGCTTCGCCGGAGACATTTTTCTATCGAAAAATGTACACATTTAACTTGCTGTCAAAACAAAAATATAAATATGCTGGCTCGCTACCACTCGCCAGGAAATATTGACACCTGGATGGGGGTAAACGTCTTAAAACAGTAGGCTGAATGTGGCCGAATGGATACAAGCCAAAGAGAGAGGGAGAGAAAGAGAAAACAAAAAACGAGGTGGGCAGGATAGGATGAAGCGTTTCTTCTGTAGATGCTGACTATTATTAGACGATCACATGCAGTTCCGGATGAATCTCTAGGTAATCAAAGGGGTAAAAACGATCTTAAGGGGAGATATCCACTTGAGGGATTTTTTTCTGGACTCCTTTCTCCCTCATGTTTAGCTCCATTGTTTTCCTAATGTTAAGACGTTCGCCCCATTATTTTGACGATTTTAAGAACTTTCAACCCATTTCTGTCAATTTTAAGACCTTTCGTGCCATTTAGGTGTCGATTTTATCCTGGCGAGCGATAGCGAGCCTGTAATTTAAGAGAAACCGGCTTTCAGCCGGGACATTTTTCTACCGAAAAATGTACAAATTTATCTTGAAAGGGGCTCAAGGGGGTGTAATCTTAAGCTTGAAGGATATCTACGGACCAAACTAAAAACCTCCCCTTAACTAACTCTCTGACATCCACATTTTCTTCCTATCTAGCTATCTATATGCTCAGGCCCAATCCCCACTTTTCCCATTTTTATTTTCTATTTTATATTATTTTGTTATTTTGTTTTCCTTGTGGGTAGCCGACTCAAGACAGAGCAAGCACAGGAAACAAACAAAACACAACATAAATTCAACGAACACACACAGATAAAACCTAAACTCACACACACATCTAGGTCACCCGGGAGAAGACCCATTAGTCTGTTGTTAGCCTGGTTATAATCAAGAAACGTGCCCACGCATACTGAAAGGGTTAATAATGCAAACAATGTATAAGTATTTACAACTGTACACGATGGAGATTTAGTCAATGTTTTGGGTTGGAAATTACCCCTACATTACTCTATTTTTATGTCAAGAAGGGAAAATATAGTTCGAGTTTTGAAGGCTGGACACGACTTTTGACCGTGACTGTGTGAAATATTTATTTATATTGTAAGGTGTACAGTTTGCTGCACATATGCTATTCCGTTGGGGCCGTGATTTGGTAGAACTCCACTCACTTCCCCAACCCCCCTCCCTCATTCCACGTCCTATTGGTAAGAGGTGGAGTGAGGGAGGGGGGTTGGGGAGGGGGGTTGGGGAGGTGGGTGAAACACTGCCAAATCACGACCCCAACGGGATGGCATTTGTGGAGCAAACTGTACATGAATAAAAGGAGGTGTGTCGGATGGTTGAAAGCCACAGTTGCTCGCGTGTTTGGGGCTAGCAACACGTATTATGAAAAACTCGTATCCATCATCATAACTGGTCCTATCCAGAGTGAGGTTTGGCACCCTATACCCAACCTTAGCCGTTTTTGTCTGTATCTTTTACTGTCCTACTTTTCCTTCTGGGAGCGGGCTGCTAGGAATCCTCCTTTCCTTGTAGACTTCACCTACTAGACAAGACAGAAAGGGGCGAGGGAACGCGAAAGTGGTCCCGAACCCTAAGAATTGGAACTTTAAATGTTTTGTTTTGTTCGGTCTCTGTCTCGAGTCGGCCACCCACAGTTATGGGGTATGTGCCTGAGTACATACATACATACAATATCTTAAAATTGCCTAAGGGATAGCAGACTTCACAATACGTAGATGGAGGCCTTAATAATAATAATAATAATAATAATAATAATATATAATAATAATAATAATAAAAATAATAATAATAATAATAATAATAACAATTAAAATAATACTAAAGTAAATAACCTCTCCCTTCCCTTCCTTCCCCCGCCTTCCCCCCCCCCCCCCCCCTCCAGAGCCCCTCCCCTATTGCTTCATGATCTGAGCCACATTTGCCCTTTGTAATTTACGGTCGCTTTGCCCACAAGTCATTTCTCCTGCAATCACTTCGTCCATAGACCGAGTCGATTCGCTCATACCTAACTTAACTTAACGTAGTGAAACTTAGCTTCATCATGTTCCATTTTTAGCCTCATTTAATTTAGCGTAAGGGGAGATGATTCACTTTTTGGCCGATTTGTGCATGTATTAATTATTTGTTCTAGTTTCCTCCCTAAACCTCTATCAAATTAAAAAAAAAAACATCCATTAGATCCCCCTTCCAGATTAAGTTGTACATTTTTCGGTAGAAAAATTACCCGGCCGAAGGCCGGTCCTTTCAATATTACAGGCTCACTATCGTTCGCCAGGGAAAAAATGTACACCTAAATAGCACGAAAGGTCTAAATCTTGACGAAGAAATGGGCGAAAGGTCTTAAAATCGACTAACTAATGGGGCAAACATCTTAACATATGAAAACTAATGGGGCTAAACATGAGGGAGAAAGTGGTCCAGAAAACCGGCCCATCCCCCCTTAACCTAACCTTACCTAGCCATATATATCGCTACCAAGCCTTACTTAACTAACCTAACCTACTTTTATCTTTACTAACCTCTTTAACTAAAGAACAACTAGAGTAATGAAGCAATTTTTTTCCTTTTGGGAGGAATTAGCCAGGTAATAGGTGTGGACATTTACAGCCATTTGCGCTAGTCCGGTTTATATTTACAGAGGTTAGGGGTCACGATTTCTGGCCTATTTATATTTAATGAACTATCGTGAGCCAGACTTTTCAGACGAGCCACTCTTTCTTCTACAAAGCAAGGCTGAAATGGCCTTGAGTTTGGAGGACAATGTAAATTGTACAAAGGAAATCAAGCAACAACAGGTCTAGTGACCCTTCTAGGCTGCTTGTCCTCCAAAACACTGAGGATCAAGTGTCCAAACAGTGGTTTAGAGTGGGTAAGGGAACATTGGAAAGGGAACTACTGCCCTGGAACTAATGTCCGTGGCAGGACTAGGAAGTTAGTAGGGGACATATGGGCTAGTAACTGAGGGGAGGATAAAATAAAGTTATTCATTTACAAACGCAGTCAGTCGCGGGTTTGATGCGAGATATTTGTCTAGGCGGAGTTTAAATGAATCAACGGTGCTGCAGTCTATAACGTCTCGGGGAAGCCCATTCCACAAGTTGACAACTCGATTGAAGAAGAAATTCTTAGATTCGTGTGAATTAAAAGATTGTGAATATACTGGCAGGAAGGCTTAGCGAACTGACCGACAACCGGCCACCTGAGCCTATCCTCATCAAGCCACACCCTTACGGGAGCCCACCTCGCTTGTTTTCTCTTTCTCTCCCTCTCTTTTTGTCTTGAATCTATTCGGCTCCATTCAGCCTACTATTTTAAGACGTTTACCCCCATCCAAGTGTCAATATTTTCCTTGCGAGCGGTAGCGAGCCGGCATATATATATATTTTTGTTTTGACAGCAAGCTACATTTGTACCTTTTCCGATAGAAACAAATTTCCGGCGAAGCCGGATTTCTCTTGCAATGCTGGCTCGCTATCGCTCCCCAGGAAGAAACCGACACCTGGATGGGGATAAACGTCTTAAAACAGTTGGCTGAATGGAGCCGAATGGATACAAGCCAGGGAAAGAGAGAAATATAAAAAAAAGCCTGTGACCCCCCTTAATATCAGGTTCAAATCCACAACAATTACCCCTCCACCTTTGCCTGTTCCACATCGGTATATCCTTGGGCTCGATTGCCTTTCTCTTCCATTTCAATATCTTCTTGATGCCCAACGCCCTCTCTTTGTGCAAACCTCTACACCCCATCCATCTTGCTCGAACCAGATCTGCAATAGTTCAATCGCTGCTGCCATCTTTGAAATCATCCCCAAACAGGTTTTTCGGTCTCATTTTTATTCTGCCTGCAGTCATATTGCATGCAGCCAATTGACCACTTGCGAGTTTCAGACTATAAGGAAGTTGGAGCCGTGAACATCGATATTAAACATAAATACAATAATAATTTAAGTTTCTAACGGATAAATGGTATGTTGAATTGGGTTTTATGTATTTATATATGTACTACGACCGTATTTTAGCTGGTAATTATGTTAAATATCGTAATTTACAGCTCCAACTTCTTTATAGAACGAAACTCGCAAGTCGGCAATTACCACTCCCAGAATCCTTAAGGGGAGATCTCCACTTGACGGATTTTTTTTCTTGACCCCTTTCTCCCTCATGTTTAGCCCCATTGCTTTTGATATTATAAAACGTTTGCCTCATTAGTTTAGCGATTTTAAGAACTTTCACCCCATATTAAGACCTTTCGTGCAATTCAGGTGTCGATTTTATCCTGGCGAGCGAAAGCGAGCCTGTAATTTAAGAGGAACCGGCTTTCAGCCGGGACATTTTTCTACCGAAAAATGTACAAAATTATCTTGAAAGGGGGTCTAGGGGGTGTAATTTATCTTGAAAGGGGGTCTAGGGGGTGTAATTTATCTTGAAAGGGGGTCTAGGGGGTGTAATTTATCTTGAAAGGGGGTCTAGGGGGTGTAATTTATCTTGAAAGGGGGTCTAGGGGGTGTAATTTATCTTGAAAGGGGGTCTAGGGGGTGTAATTTATCTTGAAAGGGGGTCTAGGGGTGTAATTTATCTTGAAAGGGGGTCTAGGGGGTGTAATTTTAAGATTGATGGAATTTTAGGGAACGAACTAAAAACCCTCCCCTTAACTCTTTCATGACGATGGCGTAATTTTCGTCATATTCTGGTTACCATTACACGACTTTCTGTAACTTCAAATCTGCTTCCAGGACTCGAGGGGGCAAGTGCTATGTCACTAAACCATTTGAATAACACCGGTCTTTCTTTTTAGTTTGTTTCCTACTCTTCCAGCAATCTTAAATTTTCATCCCCTTGACCCCCTTTAAAGATCAATTTGTACATTTTTCGGTAGAAAAATGTACCGACCGAAGGCCGATTACTCTTAAATTACAGGCTCGCTATCGCTCGCCAGGATAAAATCGACACTTAAATGGCACGAAAGGTCTTAAAATTGACAAAATGGGGCGGAAATTCTTAAAAATTACCAAACTAATGGGACAAACGTCTTAAAATCTCAAAAGCAATGGGGCTAGACATGAGGGAGAAAGGGGTCCAGAAAAAAGTCCCTCAAGTGGAAATCTCTCCTTAAGCTGCACAATATCGCCTAATGTAATCCAGAATACAATGTACAAGAAGCGTCATCGTACTGAAAGGATTAACCCCTTCTGTACCGCGACTTCCTTTTAACCTTATTCTGGCTATTCTTAGGCGTTTTTATTCAGTTTAATAAGGGGTTCCAGCAATTAAAAGGGTTGGAACTATCTCACTTAACCCTTTGGACTACCACAGATCCTTCTTAAACTGCACAAAATCGTCTAAATATAGCTAGACTATAACTAAAAAACACATTTCGGTAAAGAAGAGGTGAAGGACATTGATAAAGAGAAGACGGAGAGTAATATAGAGACCAAATGCAGGCAACAGTGTATTCAGTCACTATATTTATCGACGACAATTGGTTTCATCTGACATAATAATATTTACACAGCGGAGTTGAATCACCATAACACCTGAAATTATTGAACTTAAAGGGAGGCTGGCCGTTTGTTTGGTCTATTAATTCATGTATTCATAATTTGTTTTTTAGTTTCCTACCTAGACCTCCATCAAGCTCAGAAAAACACCCCTAGACCTCCCTTCAAGATAAATTTGTACATTTTTCGGTAGAAAAATTTCCCGGCCGAAGGCCGGTTCCTCTTAAAATTGCAGGCTCGCTATCGCTAGCCAGGAAAACATCGACACCTAAATGGCACGAAAGGTCTTAAAATTGACAACGAAATGGGGCGAAAGGTGTTAAAATCGCCAAACTAATGGGCCGAACAATGTATAATCTCAAAACTAGTGGGGCTAAACATTAGGGAGAAGGAGGTCCAGGAAAACGGTCTGCCTCCCCTTAACCCCCGCTGTACCGGCGACGTCTTGTTAATATTATTCTAGCTATATTTGGACGATTTTGCACAGTTTAAGAAGGATCTGTGGTAGTAATAATGGTGAAGTGAGATAGTTCAAAGCCTGTTAATTGCAGGAGGCCCTTTTTAAATTGAATAAAATCGTTTAATAGTAACCATAATAAAGGTAAAAGGACGTCACCGGTAATGAAAGGGTTAATAATCAGATAGTTTGCGAGTCTCTCATTATTCTTTCTAATCATATAACTATGCAATTCAAAGTCCGGAGGTAGCAGTAGAGATGGAACATTAAAACAAAACATCCTAGCAACCTTTTTGTATTAATTAGCTAATGTTATTATTTCCTCTATGATTATTATAGCAATCCTTCAACGACCATTCAACAATCTATCTACTGTATTTATATGCTCCTTAATCTATCTAGCCATCCATGTATCTATCTATCTCACTTTAGCTATCCCGTGGTCTACCAGCCTGACCAAAAGGTGTCCTGTGTGTGTGTGCTGGTACATTTTTATACCTCAGTGCACAACCACAGTCCTGTTGACCTATCTCTCTTTCTCTCTCTCTCTCTGTCTCTGTCTCTCTCTCTCTCTCTCTCTCTCTCTCTCTCTCTCTCTCTCTCTCTCTCTCTCTCTCTCTCTCTCTCTCTCTCACCAACCTTGAATCTAAACACGGACACGATCCAGTAAAAACTACCTAAGCAAGTCACTTAACTTTCGTTTTCCGTCCTCTGCACCTACTGTACCTACTCCTCTCCAAGTGTGTGTGTGTGTGTGTGTGTGTGTGCATATATATATATATCTGTTTCTTTATGCGTAGAGTACTTGAGTAAGAGGGTGTTAGTGGTGTGTGTGTGTGGGTGGGTGTGTGTGTGGGTGTCACAGTTCATTGGTTAGCGGTTTATGTTGGCAAGCCCAAACACGAAGGAATGGGTCAGCAGACAGAACCTTTGGT
>CM064520.1:16349400-16361733 GCA_032716605.1 Paralithodes platypus
AGTGAAAGTTATCGTACGATGGTCGCTGTTACTGAATTCATCACCAACATTCAAATTCTCTATTAATTCTTCTTTTGTTGCAAGTACAATGTCAAGAACGTTATTACCACGGGTCGGTGTTCGAACAAATTGATAAAGCGAACTCTCTTGCAAGTTCGTATACAAGTCATGTCCGGAGTGTGAAGTAAGAGTATCGCCCCACTTGGTCACAGGTAAATTAAAGTCGCCAAAAAATACGGTATCTTGCGAGTTACTTACATCTGCAATTTGTTCATAAATTTCTCGGTCAGTTTGCACTGATTGAGCTGGAGGTCTGTATATTAATGAAAGTATTATTTTTGTGCCTTTATTATTCTTTATTAGCACAAAAGATGTGTCGACGTTCACAATTTGAGGTTTTGACAAGAGGGTCGGGTTAAGACTTTCTTTGATATAAAATAAAACGCCACCTCCATTTTTATTTATTCGGCTTTTCTCAAACATTACATAACCGGGAAGTGAATACTCTGCTAAAAAGTCTCTATCTACTGTATTGAGCCAAGATTCTGTTATACCAATCACATCATAATTTTCAGTAAACACTAGTTCCTCTAAATCTGAAAATGTATTGCGTATGCTACGAGCGTTTGCATAGAAAACCTTTAAAGTTGCGGTTTTAGAACTCACAGAACGTTCTTTAATCAAATTTTTGGTTATGATCGGATCTACATTTACATTCATGGCTGACATCGGTCCTCGGTCGTTATCCCTGGCGGTTTTGAATTTGGGTCGTGTTGGTGGAGCTTTATCCAAATTCGCGGTTCTTGACAGATTAGCATTTAATTCCTTCGCAGGTTGCTGCCCTCGCTGTCTTCGGTCCTCCTTCCTGGTTGTCCTGTGCTGAGTCGATTTCTTCTCCGAAAATCCTTCACCCCATCGTTGAGAAGACGCCCAAAACGTGCTGCTCCCACCTGGTTCAGATGAACTCCATCGTCCGAAAACAAATAGTCATCGTAGTAGAAATTGTCCCAGGTGTCGACGAATCCCACGTTTTCCTTCCTGCAGAGGTTTGCTAGACAACGATTTGTGCTGGTGGCTATGTTGTAAAATCGGCTCTCTACACCAAGCCGAGGGACGATTCCTGAGACGATGATCCTTGATGACTTCTCCTTAAACGACTTGATCAGCTGCTGGTACTTTAAAAGCAAATCTTCCGACCGGGTTCGCTGTACATCGTTGGATCCAACGTGGATGACGTACATTGTATTAGCAGGGGCCAGCTTAGATACTTCGTTAACTGCAGCAACTACGTCGTCCAGAGAGAGAGAGAGAGAGAGATAGTGATAGTGAGTGCTTTCACACATTGTAAAGGCCCCAACCATATGTATCTACGCTTTTCTTCTACTCATGTATATTCTTCAAGTGAATTTACGCCAAGGAAACAATAAGTGACACGTATAATTAAGTGAATAAGGAGACAAGTATGCAAGGAATATAATTAAGTGAATATGGAGACAAATATGCAAGGATTATAATTTTACGAATGAAACCTGATGCTCTATAAGTGAGACACGGCTCAATGTCAGCCTTAAGGGGAGATTTCCACTTGAGGGATTTTTTTCTCTACCCCTTTCTCTCTCATGTTTAGCCCCATTGCTATTGAGATTTTAAAATGTTCGCCCCATTAGTTTGGCGGTTTTAAGAACTTTCACCCCATGTATGTCACTTTTAAGACCTTTCGTGCCATTTAGGTGTCGATTTTTTCTTGGCGAGCGATAGCGAGCCTGTAATTTGAGGGGAACCGGCCTACGGCCGGGACATTTTTCTACCGAAAAATGTACAAATTTATCTTGAAAGGGGGTCAAGGGGGTGTAATTTCAAGCTTGATGGAAATCTAGGAAACGCACTAAAAACTTCCCCTTAAGTAAATCAAAGTTAATGAACATACCCATGTTAACAAATACTCATTAAATATAGGGGCACGAAAGTTATGAAGGCATTTTTTCATGAAGGCAAACAACAATATAATCGAAAACCAATAAAATTTCTCTCTCTCTCTCTCTCTCTCTCTCTCTCTCTCTCTCTCTCTCTCTCTCCGCAGAGTGTCAGAATATTTGTTAGGCTTATTAGAAGCTTATAAGTTAATGAATACAATACAATGAATGTGCAATATATAAAATAGAAAACGGATGAATCAATTAATATACTGTACATATATGCGATACCACTTCATATAGCAATCTGAAGAAAAAAATATAATTGCATAACTTCATTTTCTGAGACTGCGGGTTAAGGGGAGATGGGCCGGGTTTTGTGGTCTATTAATTAAATTATTCCTGTATTTCTGAGTTTCCTTGATAGACCTCCATCAAGCTTAAAAAACACCTCCTAGACTCGTCTTTCAAGATATATGTGTACATTTTTCAGTAGAAAAATGTCCCGGCCGAAGGCCGATTCCTCTTAAAATGTCAGGCTCGCTTTCGCTCGCCGGAAAAAATCGACACCTAAATGTCATGAAAGGTCTTAAAATTGACAACGAAATGGGGCGAAAGGTATTACAATCGCCAAACTAACGGGCCTAACGTCTTAAAATCTAAACAAAAAAATGGGGCTAAGCACGAGAGAGAAGGGGAACCAGAAAACCGGCCCCATTCCCCCCTTAAGCGAGTTGACTGTACGGTTGTGTGCAATATGCAAACATGTGGTCAGGAAGATTTGAACTCTCTTAGCGATAAAAAACAAGTCGGTGAGAAAAAAAAAAAAAAAACTTGTGAATACCAGTCATTGTTTTTAGTGGCTTAATTAAACGGTTTATGAAAATAGTTCGCCAGACTATCATATTTGTGCCTTGCCCACCTCGCTTTGTTTCGCTTTCTCTCCCTCTCTCTCTTTGGCTTGTATTCATTCGGCCCCATTCAGCCTACTGTTTTAAGATGTTTACCCCCATCCCGGTGTCAATATTTTCCTGGCGAGCGGTAGCGAGCCAGCATATATATTTTTTTGTTTTGACAGCAAGCTAAATTTGTACATTTTTCGATAGAAAAATATCTCCGGCGAAGCCGGCTTTCTCCATACAATGGTGGCTCGCTATTGCTCGCCAGGAACAAATCAACACCTGGATAGGGATAAGCATCTTAAAACAGTTAGCTGAACGGGGCCGAATGGATAAAAGCCAGGAAAAGAGAGAAAAGGAGAGAAAGATGCAAAAAAGCCGGTGACCCCCCTTAAAAATTATCCAGAAATGTCAATCCACGACTCTACGTATGTACGATAATATGTATATAAGAACATGGTGTACAGTCAGGGTCAATAATTCTTGAGTATCTCCCATTGATGAAACCTAAACTGTGAGTGTTAAGGGGAGACTGGCCGTTTGTTTGGTCTATTAATTCATTTATTCATATATTTTTTTTAGTTTCCTCCCTAGACCTCCATCAAGCTTAGAAAAACACCCCCTAGACTCCCCTTCAAGATAAATTTGTAAAGGCCGGTTCCTCTTAAAATTGCAGGCTTGCTATCACTCGCCAGGAAAAAATCGACACCTAAATGGCACGAAACGTCTTAAATTTGACAACGAAATGGGGCGAAAGGTGTTAAAATCGCCAAACTAATGGGCCGAACGTCTTATAATATAAAAACTAGTGGGGCTAAACATTAGGGAGAAGGGGGTCCAGAAAAACGGTCTGCCTCCCCTTAACTATAGTCAGTTTATTTCCAGCGGATGGCAAATTGAATCTTTTAGCAGCTGATTGATTTCTCGATACATAATGACCAATTATGAAACTATTAAGGGGAGGTTTTTAGTTAGTTCCCTAGACCTCCATCAAACTTAAAATTACACCCTCTAGGCCCCCTTTCAAGATAAATGTGTACATTTTTCGTTAGAAAAAATTTCCCGGCCAAAGGACGGTTCCTCTTAAATTACAGGCTCGCTATCGCTCGCCAGGAAAACATCGACACCTAAATTGCATGAAAGGTCTTAAAATTGACAGAAATGGGGCGAAAGTTCTTAATTATGGTGCGAATGTCTTAAAATATCAAAAGCAATGGGGCTAAACATGAGGGAGAAAGGGGTCCAGAAAAAATTCCTCAAGTGGATATCTCCCGTCTCTCCATCATCTTACAGCCAAGGTTTCATAATCAGCAACATATTTCGCTACAAAATCTTCGTAATAGCAAAGTAATTAAGATACAGATATGGCAATTTACCATCAGCTGGGCAAAAAATAGACTATAGTAAATCCCAGTAATCTGATTTTAGTGGTTCAAGCATTGTGAGTGTGTGTGTGTGCCGATTCAGATTGATAATTCAGATGTTCTAAGCAATATCACCGTTACAGAGAGAGAAGTATTGAATTGTTGAGATAAACTCAAGGTAAATAAAACGCCTGGACCTGATACAATCTCGCCTAGAGTTCTAAAGGAAGCTAAGGATGAGCTCTCCAAACCACTGACATTACTATTCAATAAATCCTTGCAGTCTGGAACTATGCCTGATCAGTGGAAGCTAGCCAACGTAACACCGATATTAAAAAAAGGCAGCAAATCCCTACCCAGTAACTATCGTCCAATTAGCTTAACCTCAGTTGTATGTAAAATGCTAGAAACGGTCATACGAGACAGACTCGTAAATCACTTAGAGGAAAATAATATACTTAAAGATACTCAACACGGCTTTCATAAAAAACGTTCCTGTTTAACAAACCTCTTAGACTTCTTCCACGATATCCTCAACCTCTACGATGAGAGTAAAGCTGTAGATATTATACCTTGATTTTCAAAAGGCCTTTGACAAAGTTCCCCACAAACGTTTACTGCTAAAACTAAAAGCGCATGGAATACAAGACGGTGTGTTGAAATGGATAGAAAATTGGCTCAGCAACAGAAAGCAAAGAGTAGTCATAAACGGTAAGGCATCTAAATGGACCAATGTAAGTAGCAGGGTACCCCAGGGATCGGTACTAGGACCATTTTTCTTTCTAATTTACATCAACGACATAGATGAGGGTCTCACCTGTACAATCTCAAAATTTGCTGACGATACAAAAATTGCAAATAGCGTACTCTCAAAAGAACAAGTTGAAGATATGCAACACAATCTAGATAAATTGTCATGTTGGGCCCAAATTTGGCAAATGAGTTTCAATGCGGATAAATGTAAAGTACTACATATCGGATACCTAAATGAGAAAGCAAACTATTCGATGAATGGCACTCAGCTTAAGAATGTAAACAGAGAAACCGATCTGGGAGTAAACAATATCGAGTAACCTAAAACCGAGTCAACAATGTTCAGAAGTTGTTAAGAAGGCAAACAAAATAATTGGCTTTATAGGCAGGTCATTTGAGCATAAATCCAAAGAAGTTATCCTAACCCTTTACAATTCCTTAGTCCGCCCTCTTCTGGAATACTGCGTTCAATCCTGGTGCCCTTATTACCAAAAAGATAAACAAGCTAGAACGAGTTCAACGTAGAGTCGCCAAAATGATACCTAGCCTAAAGAACAAACCATACGAAGAGCGTCTTAGAGAATTAAATCTATTTCCTTTAACCCAGCGCAGATTAAGAGGTGACTTAATTCAAGTGTTCAAAATCATCAAAGGCATCGACAATATGAACTGTAGTAAGTACTTCACTATCGACCAATCTAATTACACGCGGGGAAACGGTTGCAAAATTATTGGTAAATCTTTTAACTCGCACGAATCTAAGAATTTCTTCTTCAATCGAGTTGTCAACTTGTGGAATGGGCTTCCCCGAAACGTTATAGACTGCATCACCGTTGATTCATTTAAACTCCGCCTAGACAAATATCTCGCATCAAACCAGCGACTGACTGCGTTTGTAAATAAATAACTTTATTTTATCCCCCCCTCAGTTACTAACCCATCTGTCCTCTACTAACTTCCAAATCCTGCCACGGACATTAGTTCCAGGGCAGTAATTCCCTTTCCAATGTTCCCTTACCCACTCTAAACCACTGTTTGGACACTTGATCCTCAGTGCTTTGGAGGACAAGCAACCTAGAAGGGTCACTAGATCTGTTGTTGCTGGATTTCCTTTGTACTCCTTTGTACTCCTTTGTGTGTGTGTGTGTTATTAATATTATTAGTATTATTTTTATTTGTTGATATATTTCGCCTGTGTATCTTAATTTCCCTTCCAACAATTGATCAGAAATTCCTGCCCGCGACTGTACCGGTATTCATAACTCGCTCAACCATCCCCTCCTACGCCTTTGTCTTCCACCTCCCTGTATACACCTCAAAAATTATCCGTTTCTGTTATCTTCTCCGTTTCTTTTCTGTTCTCTTCTCCGTTTCTATTCCGTTTCTGTTCTCTTCTCCGTTTCTGTTCCATTTCTGTTCTCTTCTCCGTTTCGTTTCTGTTCTCGTCTCCGTCTCTGTTCCGTTTATGTTCTCTTCCCCGTTTATGTTTGTTCTCTTTCCCGTTTCTCTTCTCTTCCCCGTTTCTGTTTGTTCTCTTTCCCGTTTCTGTTTGTTCTCTTCCCCGTTTCTGTTTGTTCTCTTTCCCGTTTCTGTTTGTTCTCTTTCCCGTTTCTGTTTGTTCTTTTCCCCGTTTCTGTTTGTTCTCTTCCCCGTTTCTGTTTGTTCTCTTCCCCGTTTCTGTTTGTTCTCTTCCCCGTTTCTGTTTGTTCTCTTTCCCGTTTCTGTTTGTTTTCTTTCCCGTTTCTGTTTGTTTCTTCCCCATTTCTGTTTGTTCTCTTTCCCGTTTCTGTTTGTTCTCTTCCCTGTTTCTGTTTGTTCTCTTCCCCATTTCTGTTTGTTCTCTTCCCCATTTCAGTTTGTTCTCTTTCCCGTTTCTGTTTGTTCTCTTTCCCGTTTCTGTTTGTTCTCTTCCCCGTTTCTGTTTGTTCTCTTTCCCGTTTCAGTTTGTTCTCTTTCCCGTTTCAGTTTGTTCTCTTTCCCGTTTCAGTTTGTTCTCTTTCCCGTTTCTGTTTGTTCTCTTCCCCGTTTCTGTTTGTTACTTCCCCGTTTCTGTTTGTTCTCATCCCCGTTTCTGTTTGTTCTCTTCCCCATTTCTGTTTGTCCTCATCCCTGTTTCTGTTTGTTCTCTTCCCCGTTTCTGTTTGTTCTCATCCCCGTTTCTGTTTGTTCTCTTCCCCATTTCTGTTTGTTCTCTTCCCCATTTCTGTTTGTTCTCTTCCCCATTTCTGTTTGTTCTCTTCCCTGTTTCTGTTTGTTCTCTTTCCCGTTTCAGTTTGTTCTCATCCCCATTTCTGTATGTTCTCTTCCCTGTTTCTGTTTGTTCTCTTCCCCATTTCTGTTTGTTCTCTTCCCCGTTTCTGTGTGTTCTCTTCCCCGTTTCTGTTTGTTCTCTTCCCCGTTTCTGTTTGTTCTCTTTCCCGTTTCTGTGTGTTCTCTTTCCCGTTTCTGTTTGTTCTCTTCCTCGTTTCTCTTCTCTTCTTCGTTTATGTTTGTTCTCTTTCCTGTTTCTGTTTGTTCTCTTCCCCATTTCTGTTTGTTCTCTTCCCCGTTTCTCACCATCTTTTTCCCAGTCCTTTTAGTGTTGCCTCCGATATCAATCATTCTCCCTGGCTTCGTTATTGTGTTTCTCGGCTCCTGGCACCTGGGACGGGAACAAAAAAAATCTCTCTCTCTCTCTCTCTCTCTCTCTCTCTCTATATATATATATATATATATATTATTATATATATATATATATTATATATATACAGTATATATATATATATATATATATATATAGATATATATATATATAGGTATATAAATATGTCTATCTAGCTGTCCACCTGTCATCTCTCGGTCTGTGCAGCGGCCGAGCGGTGAAAGAGAGCGAAGAGAAAAGACACGAAGGGAATTGGTCCAGTGAACGAGGCGGGGTGGTGAAAAAGGAAGCCTGTCATAAGAGAGAGAGAGTACAAAGGAAATCAAGCAACAACAGGTCTAGTGACCCTTCTAGGCTGCTTGTCCTCCAAAACACTGAGGATCAAGTGTCCAAACAGTAGTTTAGAGGGGGTAAGGGAACATTGGAAAGGGAACTACTGCCCTGGAACTAATGTCCGTGGCAGGATTAGGAAGTTAGTAGGGGACAGATGGGTTAGTAACTGAGGGGAGGATAAAATAAAGTTATTCATTTACAAACGCAGTCAGTCGCGGGTTTGATGCAAGATATTTGTCTAAGCGAAGTTTAAATGAATCAACGGTGTTGCAGTCTATAACATCTTGGGGAAGCCCATTCCATAAGTTGACAACTCGATTGAAGAAGACATTTTTAGCTTCGTGTGAGTTAAAAGATTTACCAATAATTTTGCACCCGTTTCCTCGCGTGTAATTAGATTGGTCGATAGTGAAGTACTTACTACAGTTCATATTGTCGATGCCTTTGATGATTTGAACACTGGAATTAAGTCGCCTCTTAATCTGCGCTGGGTTAAAGGAAATAGATTTAATTCTCTAAGACGCTCCTCGCATGGTTTGTTCTTTAGGCTAGGTATCATTTTGGTAACTCTACGTTGAACTCGTTCTAGCTTGTCTATATCTTTTTGGTAATAAGGGCACCAGGATTGAGCGCAGTATTCCAGAAGAGGGCGGACTAAGGAATTGTAAAGGGTTAGGATAACGTCTTTGGATTTATGCTCAAATGACCTGCCTATAAAGCCAATTATTTTGTTTGCCTTCTTAACAACTTCTGAACATTGTTGACTCGGTTTTAGGTTAGGTTAGAGAGAGAGAGAGAGAGAGAGAGAGAGAGATAACAAAAAGTGAGGGAGGGTAGGTGTAGTCAAATCTAGATGTTTTGTTTGTTTGTTTGTTTGTTTGTTTTATGTTTTTATGGTTTATCTTAACCTCGGGATTGTAGTCTGTTCAGTAGCCTGTAACTCTTACGAGGACCGCGATTATTGATTGAAGCTTCGAGATGTTGGGTGCTTCATATGTGTCGCACGACATGTTCACAGTGGAGCTTCAAGGTGTTGGTTGCTTCCTTTCTGCCACACTAGATGACGACAGCTTATTTATATACGTCACTTGATTTGGAGAGAGCAGCTTTACGTTCGTTCACAGCATCTTCGAATATGGTCGGGCATCTTCTATGCTATGAATTGGTGACGATATAGGGGGTGTGTTCTTGACGTGTCGGTTTATCACCTACCTACACCAATGTGGAGTTCGCCACTTTTGCTAGTGGCACCGAGGACGTTTGTAGAACAGCAGGAACGATCAGATCAACTCGGGAAAAACAAACTGACGTTTGGCGTGGACTCGATCTGAGGTCCTCTTGGTATGCAGTCCATGACGCTATCCACTGTGCTATCGCCTCTCCTAATAAGATGAGGGGATATAATATGTATTTATATAAGGCTCATCATAATTTCATCTCATGACAGTTTCCCAATGGTACCAGTCACTGCTCTGCAAGACAGAGACACTGCAATGAGAGCCTAGAATTGCCATGGCAGGGGGGGGGGGTATTTTTATTATTAGTTTTGTTTTATTTATTTATTATTATTTATTTTTGTATCAAGAATACTTTCCTGTCGTCAAGAGTATGCAAAGAATTGTTAGCAAGACAAAGATGGGCTGTTGAATAAGGTGAGGATTCCCATCTACCTTGGTTATAATATTTAACCTCCCATTAAATTCGGTGGATGATTGGCTTTCCCAGCTTAAGGGGAGATTGTCCGTTTTTCTGGTCCCCCTCCTTCCTCATGCTTAGCCCCATTACTTTTCAGATTTTAAGACGTTCGGCATATCAGTTTGGCAATTTTAAAACTTTTCGGCCCATTCTTTGTTAATATTAAGACTTTTCGTGTCATTTAGGTGGGGTTTTTTCCTGGCGAACGATACCGAGCGTGTAATTACAGAGGAACGGGCCTTTGGCCGGTACAAATTCATCTTGAAGGAGGGCCCTGGGCGGATGTTAATATAAGCTTGATGGAGGTGTAGGGAGGAAACTAAAAACATTGTAAAAAAATACATAAATTAGCATATCATTAACCCCATCTTCCCTTAATCTCTGAAAACAAATAACATAAAACGTGTGAAAAGGAGAAATATACGATGGGACCTGGAGAAATTCATGGAGATTAGGATGACAGAGTGGGCATGTGAGGAGAGGGATGGAGGGTGTGGAGAGGGGGCGAATGCAGGAGAGTTACAAGGCGTTACAAGGATAGTTAGTATCTCAAAGACCTTGTGATGCATTCCAGAGAGATACTCGGTGTGAAAAGAGACAGATTGTATAGTGCACTATACTCATTGCGGATAGTGCAAAATATTCTTTATTGTCTTCTTCTATCTATCTATCTATTGCCTGACGCCGTGATCCCCGAAGGGGTGGCCACGAACGAACCGCCCCCATGCACCTCTGTCCCCAGTCAGTCGACGCCCCTCCCCCCAACCAGCACCGCCTTCGTTCATGTAGTTCCTCACTCCATCCTTCCACCTCATATTCGGTCTACCTCTCCCCCTCTGTCCCTCCACCTCGCTCTCGTACACCCTCTTAGTCATTCTCTCGCTTTCCATACGTTCCATATGGCCGAACCATCTCAAGTTGTTCCTTTTCACACTTTCCAGCACATCTACCTCCACACCACACCTCCTTCTTACTTCCTCATTAGTCTGTCTATCCCTCCATGTAACTCCGCACGCACTCCTTAAGTAATTCATTTCCACTGCTCTCACTCTTGGTCTGAGTCTCTCAACCAACGTCCATGCTTCGCTTCCGTAAGTCAGTGTCGGGATTACCACACTGTCATGCAAGGACTTCTTCACTTCCATACTGACCACCCTATTTCTTGTTACTGCTTTTAGCGGTCCTACAACCCTCTTCCCCTGTTGTACCCTCTCCCGCACCTCTTCAGCCATAGTCCCATCTTTACTCAACACACTGCCCAGATACTTAAAAGAGTTGACGATCTCCATAGCCTGACCGTTCAGCTTCACCTCACACTCTGTGACTTCACCCCTTTCGAAGACCATAACCTTGCTCTTCCCCGTATTTACCTTCAAATTCCGTTTTTCGCACACTGTTTCAACTCATTACCAGACCCTGCAACTCCCATTCATTATCACTCATCAGAACTGTATCATCCGCAAACAGCAGTATAGGTAGCTTCCACTCAATTCCCTCCCTTTTCAGCGATACACCAACATTCACTGCTCTTGATAGTATTTCTTTCATGACTCCATCCATATATACAGTAAACAACCACGGGGACATCACACACCCCTGTTTCAAACCAACATTCAGGTCAAAGAACTCGCTCTGCTCACTCTCCACACGTACTGCCGCCTTTGCACCCTCATACATGCTCTTCACTGCTTTCAGCAACTTGCCCTCTACTCCGTATATTCTAAGTACTTTCCACAAACCTTCTCTATCCACTCTGTCATAGGCCTTCTCCAAGTCCATAAAGGCAACATACACCTTTTGTTTCTTCTCCAGATACTTCTCCACAACACAATTCAGGGTAAAAAATCTGATCTACACATCCTCTTCCCTTCCTAAAACCTCCCTGCTCGTCGCCTATCCATTTCTCTCCGTTCTCACTCTCACTCTCTCAATCACTACCCTACTGTATACCTTCCCTACTACGCTTAGAAGACATATTCCTCGGTGGTTACCACACACTCCTCTTTCCCCTTTGCCCTTATATAGGGGGACTATTATTGCCAGTCCTTCCAGTCATCGGGTGCACTCCCCTTCTCCCATGCTAGTTTGCACATTTTCCATACCCATTCTATCACTATCTCACCACCATACCTCAACATTTCCCCCCACACTCCATCTGTTTCCTGGTGCTTTACCCAACTTCACTCTTTTCATGGCTTCCCACACTTCTGACCTCCTGATCCCCACCTCCTCCTCCACTACTTCTCTTCTTCTCCCTCCCATACCATATCCAGCTATTTTTGCTGGCTCTTCATTCCTTTCATTTAGCAACTCACTGAAGTACTCCCTCCATCTTTCGACTCTCTCTTGCTTCTCGGCTAGCATTCTCCCATTCTTATCTTTCACACCCTTACTGTTTCCCTTGCTACCTTCCCTAACTTTCTTGACTTCTTTCCAGAACAGTTTCTTACTCTCCCTCCATTTTACACTCAGATTCCTTCCAAATTCCTCATCTACTCTTCTCTTACTTTCCTTCATACTCTCTTCACCACCCTCTTACTCTCCACGTACCTCGCTCGTTTCTGTCTCTCGGAATCTTCATTCCCTCTACTACCCAACCACACTCTATATGCTTTCTTCTTTTCTTCCACAGCTATTCTTACCTCTTCTGTCCACCATGCTGTACCTTTCACTCCCCTCCCTCTTCTCCTCACTCCACACACCTCCTCACATGCTTCTTGAACTTGTCTTCTTGA
>CM064520.1:16361833-16391833 GCA_032716605.1 Paralithodes platypus
GCTATGTAACCAGTAGAGCGTAATTTGGCTGTCACTCCATATAACTGTCTCCGAGATATTTAGCAAATTTTTAAAAGTTTCCTCTACAAAGTGAACGAGTCTAGCAGCCAACAGAACTGCAGTCAGCTCTAATTTTGGGATGGAAAGGGATTTGATCGGGGCGACTTTCGCCTTCGCCATGACTAGACGGCTGCCACTTGTGTCAACAAAGTATATGGCGGTGCCGTACGCGACCTTGCTAGCGTCTGAGAAGGCATGAATGGAAACAGGATGGTCCATGACAACTCTCCGAGGAAAATTAAAACCCTTACAGAGACGAAGATCCGAAATAATGTCCTCCCACTCCTGAACCAGATCGCCAGTCAAAACCTCATCCCAACCTAATTTTATCCTCCATAATTGCTGAAGGAATAATCTCGATTTGATCGACACCGGTAGAACTATCTCCAAGGGGTCAAAAAGTTTAGCTGTCATACTCAAGCAAATTCGTTTTGTAATCTGCGAATATTGCGCGTACTGAACGCCGAATGAGAGGGTATCGGTGTCCGTTTTCCAAAACAACCCTAGCACTCTAACATGTTCCTGCTGTACAGCCGCCACACCATCCCGTTGCAGTACAGTCCGCAAAACAGAATTATTAGTCGCCCATTCACGCAAATGTAGATGGGCGTCATTCATAATCTCTCGGACTACAGCATAGGTATCAACCAGGAAATCTTCTTCATTTCCTGTACCCAGTAAATTGTCTATGTACAACCCTGACCGAATCTGATGAATAATCTGCGGATCTGCACTGACATAAGACAAATGTTTTAAAATGGTGGCGTTTAAAAGGAATTGGGAACAAGTCGCTCCAAATAAAACTGCCCGGAACCGGTAACAAATTAGGGGGGAATCCAGTTGCCTTGGATATTTAAGCCACATAAATCGCGTATAGTCCTGGTCGTCTTCATGGAGTCTTAACATCAGAAATGCCTTCTCAATATCAGACACCCAGGCATACTTACCAAGTCGAAACCAAAGCAAAACATGCACCAAGTCTGGCACCAGTGAGGGTCCAGTGTACAGGCAGTCATTAAGACTAGGATGACGTTCACTCATCCTGGCGGAAGAGTTGAAGACAATACGCACTGGCGTAGTTTTGCTCTCCTTGATTATACCATGATGAGCCAAGTAATGCCCGGTATCTGATGTATCAAAAGGCACCTCTTCTATAAAACCCCGGGACACCTGTTCCTTTATGACTTTTGAGTATTCCTCCTAAAAGTCAGGCTCCTTGAGGAATCTTTTCTGAAGTCCTCGAAGACGGCCTATGGCCAAACCCTTGTTAGATGGCAGCTGATCCTTGGAATTGTTCCAGGGCAGTCTCACTTTATACTGTTGGCTGTCGGGATCGTAGGTAACGGTATCCTCATACGACGATAGTGCTTGACGCTCAACCAGTGAGTATTCCTTAGGGGTTATCCCGATATGATCTAATTCCCACAAAACATTTAAGTCATTTTTGCATGGTGGAATATTACCAGTGGACATGTATTCGTCCATTGGTGTTACTGCTACTTTCAATACAGTAATTACTTCTGTGCTGGAGCTGGTAGGCTGTGTCACATATGAACCACTGATGGCGTACCCGTACTTGGTAGGAAGCAGAATTAGGCTACCTGACCTTTTATACCCAGGTCGCACTATATCGTAGTAGTGATCCGCACCGATGAGCAGCTCCAGCTGATCTGTGTCCGTTGCGTGAGGATCGGCTAATTTTATGCCTTTACTTTGTAAACTAACCAGTTTAGACTTTAGGTTAAGTTCACCTTTATGTTCTGGCAATTCATCAACCACTATTGCGTCTAGATGATGAAATTTACCTCTGTGTTTGTATTGCAGTGCCACAACATTATATTCCCGAGAGGCCTGTTTCCCGGTAAATCCGTGAAGACATAACTCCTCAGTTCCTTTAGAAATGTAGGAAAGGGAGGATAGAACAGAAGACTTCACAAAGGTCCTCTGAGAACATTGGTCAAGTAGCGATCTAATTTTAACACAATTATTATCCTTACCCTTTACCGGTAGCTGTACGGTGGGCAAGATTACTGTCTTTTTACCTGTGGCAACGGACATTGTAGTTGAAGTAGCAGCAGTATGCTCTCTTGGTGTTATCCTCCGCTGGTCTACTTTCTTTCCCTTGTTTTTGTGTACACAGGGAATGAAAGTGTTTGCCCTTACAAAACTTGCAGCTTCTTACGTTAGGATTAGTACAACCCGAATGGCCATGGTCTTTTGACAAGCACCCAGTGCAGAGACGTAGTTGACGGGCTCTTTTAACTTTAAGAGGCTACTTATACTTCATACACTTGTACCATATGTGATTGGTGCCACTACACAGAACACAGTTGAATTTCCTGTACTCACTCTGGGCGGTAAATGTTGCCGTAGCCATGGGTGTACCCCCTACTCTGTCTTGACCCGCCATATTGTACACTTCAGCCTGGAGGCAATGAGTGAATTTCTTATAATCCAGGCTCGAGTCTCCCATTTCCCGTTTTATGGTTTCTTTTAGTGGTGATGGTAACTTATTGACAAGAGTCACCACACAAAATTCCTCCAAACAAATACCATGGCTAATGATTGACCTCATCACACTCTCTGTATTGGCATAGAAGTCCTTCAGGTCAGCTGTTTGGTGTTTGGGTGACACTAATTGATTGAATTTGGTAACATAAGCTGCCTTGATTCGATCTGGATGCCCATATGTCTCTTGCAGGAGCTCAATTGCTGGGGCATAGCTTGCACTTTCGATAATGAATCCTTCGACTAGCTTATGTGCATCACCCTGAAGCTGACCCTTTAGATAGGTGAAGCGTTGTATATCTGTGAGGTCGGGATTGTCATGGATGGTACACTTGAACATCTCCCAAAATCCCGACCACATGGTGGCATCACCTTCAAATTTTGGAAGAGTAAGATGTGGTAATTTGACTGCGGATTTCTTTGGCTCTTTCTTGACCTCCTTCTTGACCTCTGTAATCAAGATCCCCTTCAGTGTGGCAACGATTACTTGTATGCCCTCCATATATAAGGTATCCTCTCTTATCACCTCGATATACTCGGCGTCCTCGTAATGTCGGCCAGGTCCTCCTGTGTGACCTCATACTTGTCAAGTTGCTTTTGAATACTGAGCAACCTGGCCTCCACCTCCACTCTAGACGCCGAATCAAGGAATTCGTCAATATCAGAGGTCAAGACCGTCAAAGAGCCCTTAAGTCCAGCCCGACGCTTTTGTACACTTTTAGCCATGATTATACAGGAAGGAAATCTATTGACGTTAAATCAAACTATCAATGCCAGACCGAATAAGTTGCGGCCAACAATACAGTACTCCGAGAAATCAAATAAATCGCGAGCCGAAAATAAAACACCCTCACGAAATGCGGAATAAGAATTGTGCGCAATGTAGACTAGCAATCTGGAGCTTTTCAATTTAACTCCTTACATAATAGTTATGAAATTATAGAATCATTACACCATAAGTTAAGAAATGCCAGGAGGGAAATTTAGTACAATACAGTATAGGCCAAAAGTCTCCAGATGTCAAAAAGAGAGGTACCGTTTAAAGTTATAATAAATTCAAGAATTTTAAGAGAGAGAGCCTATAGGGTAATTTAAACAGGCTAAACTCAATGGGTACCGCTAATTTTATATTATTAAATTTAATAAATGTGAAAATTGTACACAAGAAAAGTTCATCTCAAGAAGTCACAAGGAAAAAAGTTTTGAGTTGGATTAACACACACTCAGCCTATCAGCTATCATAATACCCCGCCTTCAGGGCACACGACGAGAGAAGAATTTAGAAAGACATGTGAATCAATAAAGAAGTTATTGGACAGTATAAATTTGATATAGAATGAATAACCTTAACTTTTGAAATTATTATACAGTACAGTATGGATGATTTTAATCTTTGTGCCAATCAATTGTTATATAATTTGGGCCTAAAGGGATTACAATCAAAATTTAATTAATATACTGTACCGATTTGAAGGATTATTAATCTAGGCTATACTGATTTTGTTGATCAACTCTAACGTCATGGTGGGCAAACATCTCGTCGTATGACCTGGCGACCATGGCATATTCGTCTTGCCTAAAGCACCGACGACAGGTGGCCAGGATCTCCGAATAGAGACGCTTTGATGCCTCGTGCGTGAGGTGTACCCCGTCGGGACTGAAGTCAGCCTCAGAGGTATTCATGGACTGATAGCGCTCCCGGGTGAATGGGATATGGCGCTTTAGCCATCGGTTAACCGCATTTCTAATGCGGTTAAACTCGTCCGTAGAGACCCCTCGTGGAGCCTGCCGCTTCTCTACCCCAATCACCCGGACTTCTTCCCCCGAGAGCCGCACCACCTCCTCAGCTAGGACCTCGATCCCCTCCGCTATCCCTCTCGGACTGACCCCGCTCCTTATCTCGTTTCCTCCTACCACCAAGAAGGTCAAGTCGGGCTTCAGCTCTAAAAACTGACTCCAGGCTTCTGTTGATCTCAAGGTGCTGACGCGGGCACCTGGGGCGGCCAGAGGAGTCACGAAAAAGAAAGGCCTGTGGACGGCTTGGTCTACATACAAATCCCTGACGTAGGAGTGGCCCAAAATTGCTACCTTCCTAATTGGGCCAGGGTACGCAGGCCTATCAACCACTGCAGGATAATCTTCCCCTACCCCACCACCCGCGGCACCATGACGCCAAAAGCCCTGGGCCATGAGGGACAGACGAAATATGGCACAACAAAAACGAACCACGTAGGCTAGGCCACCACCAACCACAAAAAAGGGGGAGAGGGGGGAGGGGGGGGGGGCAAACTAGTGAAAGGTTTAAGGACCAATTATATGGTTAATTTAGATAAGTGGACTGTATATTATTGATATTAAAGGAACATTAACCATATAGAATATATTACCCTTTGATGAACTCAGCTGGTGATTGGAGGATGGCGGAAAATAGGCTAGATGACTGGAAGTGGTTAGTATAGTAAACAGAGTATGAAAAGAGGCTAGGATAGGCTAGATATTTACGTTAAGTTGTGCTAAGTAACAAAGATGATGATGTAGTGACTATGGAGTATGAGATGAAAAGTGAAGCGAAAACACCTGGTGAAATAACTAGGAGAAAGAAGGCTTAGCGTGTGTAGCTGGGACGGAGGTTGGTTGGAGAGTGAGCGAGCGCGTTATGTTTGTCTCTGTCGTGACATACCGCGCACGCGCATAACATATGGAAAATGTATCCCATCTTCTTTACAATGAGATACTTATAAACAATCTTAAATAATACAAATATATATATATATGGGAATTATAATCCTACAATACTTTCCCATATACAACTATAGAATAATATATTCTACCCAATCATGGAACGTTCGACCAAGGTTATGGAAGCGTTCAACTTAAGACTACGGAATGATACGTAACGCTACATCAACCCAGATTACGTAACATCGAGACTGTTCATACTAGTTTGAGTACACTAAGTATGGACACATCCAGCAGTCTACACAATCTTTTCCTTGTCACCAGCACATAATCCATCAATGCCCTCTCTACAATATCTCCTCTCACAAGTCTATGCCAGGTGTACTTGTGTATACACCTTTTTTTGAAGAACGTATTACCTACACTCAATCTACACTCTTCACATACATTTTTCAGTCATTATCCACTCTCGTTTACACCATCCACACCAAAACTACCGATGACTCCCTCAACAGGCTCATTTCCTACCCTAGCATTTAGGTCCCCTAAAACTATAACATTTTCATTTTCATCAAACCCTTGTAGACAATCTCTCAAATCCTCCCAGAAACCCTCTACCTCGTCTAACTCTCTTTCGCTTCCTGGTCCATACGCACTTACAAAAACCCACCTTTCACCCTTAAACCGCATTCTCACCCACATTAGATTTGATGACACCTCTTTCCACTCTTTTATAAACTCTCTCAACTCCTCCTTCACAATAATAGCCAGTCCTTCTTTCCCCCCGACTCCCTCGTCTACTCCAGACTTTCTACCTATCACGTTTCCAAAATCCACTTCTCCCTCTCCTTTCATCTTTGTTTCATTCAGTGCAAGGACATCATACATCCTTCTTTCAAATAACCTTCCAATATCCTCTCACTTCTCATTCGTACTACATCCACGCACATTCAAAGCTCCTATTCTTAGGGTCCGGGACCACGAACGCGTTCCCTCGCCCCTATCTCTGTCTCGTTTTTTTGCTAGATTCCACGATATACTTAACCTATATGATGAGAGTAAAGCTGTAGATATTATATCCCTTAATTTTCAAAAGGCACTTGACAAAAATCTCCCACAAACGTTTATTGATATAATTAAAACCGCATGGAATATAAGGGGGAATGTTGAGATGGATGGAAAAATGGCTCAGTGAAAGAAAGCAAAGGGTAGTGATAAACGGTAAAGCATCGAAATGGACCAATGTAACTAGAGGGGTACCCCAGGGATCGGTTCTACGGCCAGTTCTCTTTCTAGTCTATAAATTACATAGATGAGGGCCTGACCTGCACAAACTCAAAGTTTGCAGATGATACAAACATTGTAAATACTGTACTCTCAAAGGAACATGTAGAAGATATGCAAAATAACATAGATAAGCTGTCAAGTTGGGCTAAAATTTGGCAAATGAGTTTTAATGCAGATGAATATAAAGTATTCCATATTGCGAACCGAAATGAAAAACCAAACTATTCAATGAATGGCACTCAGCTTAAGAGTGTAGACAGAGAAACTGATTTGGGAGTAACAATATCGAGTAACATAAAACCCAGTATACAATGTTCAGAAGATGTTAAGAAGGCAAATAAAATAATTGGCTCTATAGGCAGGTCATTCTAGCATAAATCCAAATATGTAATCATCACGCTTTACAATTCCCTAGTCCGTACTCTTTAGGAATATTGCGTTCAATCCGGGTGTTCCTCCTACCAAAAAGATATCGATAAACAAGTTAAACGTAGAGTTACCAAAATGATACCTAATATAAGAAACACACCATACGAGGAGCGCCTTAAATAAATAAGTTTATTTCCTTTAATCCAGCGCAGATTAAAAGGTGTAAGTATTCAAGTCTTCAAATTCAACAAAGGCATCGACAATATGAACTGTAGTAAGTACTTAACGACCAATCAAATTACACACGGGGAAATGGTTGCACAATTATTGGTAAATCTTTTAACTCGCACGAGTCTAAGAATTTCTTCTTCAATCGAGTTGTCAACTTGTGGAATGGGCTTCCCCGAAACGTTATAGACTCCATCACCGTTGATTCATTTAAACTCCGCTTAGACAAATATCTCGCATCAAACCCGCGACTGACTGCGTTTGTAAATTAATAACTTTATTTTATCCCCCCCTCAGTTACTAACCCATCTGTCCTCTACTAACTTCCAAATCCTGCCACGGACATTAGTTCCAGGGCAGTAGTTCCCTTTCCAATGTTCCCTTACTCACTCTAAACCACTGTTTGGACACTTGATCCTCAGTGTTTTGGAGGACAAGCAACCTAGAAGGGTCACTAGATCTGTTGTTGCTTGATTTCCTTTGTACTCCTTTGTACTCCTTTGTACTCCTCACCCTCCCTCACCCCTACCCTCTTCCTCCCTCTCCCCCCCTACCCTCTTCCTCCCTCTCCCGTCCTCCCTCACCCCTTACCCTTTTCCTCCCTCACCCCTACCCTCTTCCTCCCTCTCCTCACCCCTACCCTCTTCCTCCCTCTCCTCACCCCTACCCTCTTCCTCCCTCTCCTCACCCTCCATCCTCCCTACCCTCCCTCCTCCCTACCCTCCCTCCTCCCTACCCTCTTCCTCCCTCTCCTCACCCTCCCTCACCCCTACCCTCTTCCTCCTCTCCCCCCTCCACCTTTGCCTGACCCCCGTGACCCCCCCGGGAAGCCCACACCACCACAGGGTAGAGTTTGTACCTTATCTCTCGCCACCCAACTTTCTACAAAAACACAGGGGAGAGTCACTGGGGATATATCTGACGGACACACACACACACACACACAGACGCTCACATACGTACATACACGTACACTGGCAGATACACGCACACATACAGATGCTCATATACGCTCATACATGTACACTCACCCGTACTAAAAGTTGCTCAGGGGTGGGTCCTTCCTTCCCCTACTCCACCCTGGGCAGGTGGAAGGGGGGTGTCGGGTCCAAGTCTACCCCCACCTTCCACCCCCAAACTATCCCCAACTCCCCCACCCTCCTTCTCTAGCTGGCAGTTAGTGATTGGAGGCGATTGTTCTCATGAATTGTAAATTATTGTTATACCATCTTTGCACATGCTTACAATGGCCAACATTTATTAATACAATATACTGTATAATTGTATTCTCAAAATGAGTCTCTATACACACATGGGTTACAAGAATCTCGGCTGTATTGGTCTTCTACCTTTCTCTCTCTCTCTCTGCGTGTGTGTGTCCCTCTCGCATTGCATTACAATCCACGACCAAGACGTGATATGCTTTTAATATAGGCTAGTGATACCGTAATTAATTCCAATATCATACATTATTCAGGATATTATGTTTACCATTATTGCAATAAACATCAACTTTTCCTCTACGATCTACTCCTAGGTTTTCAAATTACTTACACAGTCGGTCTTTTTTTAATATTAAAGGAAAGGTCTAAAGGCAAATATTGGCTGTAATAGTGTTGCGACTATTGTTGATTGTTTCGTTTACCTTTTCAATCAGTTTCTCCCATTTATTCAATACCATACATAGTATAAACGGTCTGCATTTAATTATATGTGGCCTATATACTTCGTGTTCAATCAATTACATGTAGAACTTCGTTTTCAATCAATTACATGTAGAACTCGATACAACTTACGATCAAAGTCGGTGTTAATTTTTAGTAAGGTGTGAGTATAGAGCCCTTGAGTAGCAGGGCTCGCCTTCTCACTTCCCCCTTCTCTGTCTCTATCTGTGATCCCAGCCTCTCGCCTCTACACACCCCGAAAAAATGCATAGGTTTAATAGACAATTTTACCATCAACTCTTCTCTATGTGTATCGAATGCAGGCAACACTCATCACACACTCTAATGAAGGGAAATATACGCCATTCAGACCCGTAAAATCTTGGTTGTAGAAAGTGTGCTATGAAAGAGTTACAAGGAATAGTTAGTATATCAAAGACCTTGCCGTCCATTTCGGGGAAATTTTCGAAGTCGAATGCGAGATATTGTTCAGTGCACTACACTCCTTACAGAGTGTGCAAAATACTATCCACTCTTGTTGAACTGCTCTACCGAGGAAATGTTTACAACTTCTGAGGAAAGTTTGTTCCATGTAGATCAGATCTTAAATGAGAAACAATTTCCACAAATACTAGTGTTGAACCTTTTCAATGCTAACTGTCAGCCATGGTTGCGTATTGTATTCATATTTAGGCTAAAATGTTTGCTATGATCCACATTGTCAAACCCATTATCTATTTAAACAAATTGAATGAGATGACCTCGTAGTCTCAGTGTTGAGAGAGAGAGAGAGAGAGAGAGAGAGAGAGAGAGAGAGAGAGAGAGAGAGAGAGAGGTAGAAGACCAATACAGCCGAGATTCTTGTAACCCATGTGTGTATAGAGACTCATTTTGAGAATACAATTATACAGTATATTGTATTAATAAATGTTGGCCATTGTAAGCATGTGCAAAGATGGTATAATAATAATTTACAATTCATGAGAACAATCGCCTCCAATCACTAACTGCCAGCTAGAGAAGGAGGGTGGGGGAGTTGGGGATAGTTTGGGGGTGGAAGGTGGGGGTAGACTTGGACCCGACTCCCCCCTTCCACCTGCCCAGGGTGGAGTAGGGGATGGAAGGACCCACCCCTGAGCAACTTTTATTACGGGTGAGTGTACACTGACAGTCACGCGCCGCACACATACACATACCCAAACACAGACATATTATCTAATACACACACACATACACACACATGTACACCAATCTCACTCTCATAATGTTGACACTGGTACAATAGGGTAAATACAACACCATAGAAAGAGCTACAACATATCAAAATAATAATAATGATAATAATAATAATAATAATAATAATGTCAGTACTCACTCGGTGGTGTGGAAGACGACTGGGAGATAGTGGGTGGTCCTTAAAGGTGCTATACTTCACTTCTGCACTCCTTCTGGCTGCGGCTTTCTGGAGAGGGAGAGAGAGGGGAGTTATTACTTAGGCATGGGCGTCGAGGGATTACACTCTGCAATAGATTAGTTAAGACCCAATACTTTAAGGGGAGACTGACCGTTTGTTTGGTCTATTCATACATTTATTCATATATTTTTGTTTAGTTTCCTCCCTAGACCTCCATCAAGCTTAAACAAACACCCCCTAGACCCCCCTTCAAGATAAATTTGTAAATTTTTCGGTAGAAAAATGTCCCGGCCAAAGGCTGATTCCTCTTAAAATTGCAGGCTCGCTATCGCTCGCCAGGAAAAATCGACACCTAAATGGCACGAAAGGTCTTAAAATTGACAACGAAATGGGGCGAAAGGTGTTAAAATCGCCAAACTAATGGGCCGAACGTCTTATAATCTCAAAACTAGTGGGGCTAAACATTAGGGAGAAGGGGGGTCCAGGAAAACGGTCTGCCTCCCCTTATCTTTGACATTTGGTTGAATATCAGCCAATAATTCTTTATTTAGTAGGTTAGATACAAGATGAATTATTGTTGAGCAGTATTTGAAAAGTAGACAGAATGGATAAAAAAAAAAAACATCTGAAAAGGAGCACTTTATTGACAACGTTTCGCAGATAGCTTCTTCAGTGACCTGAAGAAGCTATCTACGAAACGTTGTCCTCAGATGGTGTTTTTTATCCATTCAGGGGAGATAGGCTGGTTTTCTGGACCACTTTCTCCCTCATGTTTAGCCCCATCAGTTTTCAGAGGTTTAAGATGTTTGCTCCATTAATTTGTCAACTATAAGACCTTTCGCCCAATATCTTTGTCAATATTTAGACCTTTCGTGCTATTTAGCTGTCGATTTTTTCACTGGCAAACGATAGTGAGCCTGTAATGTTGGAAGAACCGGCCTTCGGCCGGGAAATTTTTCAAATTAATCTAGAAGGGGGCTCTAATGGATGTTTTTTTTTTTAAATATAGAGGTCTAGGGAGGAAACTAGAAAAATTATGAATACATGCAAAACTCGCCCAAAAAGTGAACCATCTCCCCTTAAGGGGAGGTTTCTAGTTTGTTCCCTAGACCTCCATCAAACTTCAAATTACACACCCTAGACACCCTTTCAAGATAAATTTTTACATTTTTCGGTAGAAAAATTTCCCGGCCGAAGGCCGGTGCCTCTTAAATTATAGGCTCGCTATCGCTCGCCAGGAAAAAATCGACACCTAAATGGCACGAAAGGTCTTAAAATTGACAGAAATGGGTTGAAAGTTCTTAAAATCGCCAAACTAATGGGGCGAACTTCTTCAAATCTCAAAAGCAATGGGGCTAAACATGAGGGAGAAAGGGGTCCAGAAACAAAATCATCAAGTGGAAATCTCCCCTTAAGTATAGTCTTTGAACTCATGCTCTCCCTTCCACTTCTTATCCTAACCCTTATCAAGTGAGCGAAAGTACTTTGAGAGTGGATAGGGGACAGTGACAAGGATTGATTATATTAAGGCTAGGTGTGGATGGATCGAGTCTAAATGTGGATTAAAAGTGATTATACATGAAAGAACATGCAAACGAAAATAATTCCGAGTGGTTAACCCCTTCCAGAACCATGACGCCTTTTTGACCTTGGATTATGGCTGATATTAGATGATTCCATACTGTGTGAGAATTATCTATGTTTCTAAGAGGGTTGATTGGGGTCGTATTTACCTATTTGAGTCGTAGAGGTAGATTATAAACTAAAGAAAATTGCCTGATGGTAACCAGAATACGATGACATTTACGTAATGGTGGTGAAGGGGTTGAGGGGATAATTTTTTTTTTTTTTTTTTTTTTTTTTTTTTTTTTTTTTGTCAAATTATGCATATAATTTTTAGTTTCCTCGCTAGACCTCCATCAAACTTACAAAAACACCCCCAAGATAAATGTGTACATTTTTCGGTAGAAAAATGATCCGGCCGAAGGCCTGTTCCTTTTCAAATTACAGGCTCGCTATCACTCGCCAAGAAAATATAGACACCTAAATGGCACGAAAGGTCTTGAAATTGACAACGAAATGGGGTGAAAGGTGTTAAAATCGTCAAACTAATGGGCCGAACGTCTTAATATCACAAAACTAATGGGGCTAAACACGGCGGAGAAGGTGGTCTCGTAAACCAGCCCGTCTCCCCTTAAAGGTACGTGACAAGGGCGTGGGTATTTATATAAGTGGGCGTAACCAAGTGGCAGGAAGTGAGTAAAGGGGTGGGGAGGGGGAGTGGCAGGGAGTGAGTAAGGGGGGGGGGGGGGGGGAGTGGCAGGGAGTGAGTAAGGGGGGGGGGGGGGGGGGGGGGGGGGTGGCGGGGAGAGTACGTCTGGGATTTTAGTTGTGTGTGTATTTACCTAATTGTAGTATACAGGGGTTGAGCTTTTTAGACTCGTATTGTCCCGCTTCCTAAGTTACAATTATCAACTTTGTCTTGTGTGTGTGTGTGTGTGTGTGTGTGTGTGTATGTGTAAGGGGGGGGTGGGGGGTGCACGGGGAGAGTTCGTCTGGGACTTTAGGTGTGTGTGTGTTTGTATGTGTGTGTGTGTGTGTGTGTGTAAAGGGGGGGGGGGGGGTTTGGGTGTGACACGGGGAGAGTACGTCTGGGGTTTTAGATGTGTGTATGTATGTGTGCGTGTGTGTATGTGTGTGTGTGTGTGTACAGGCGATTGTTTAGGTGTGACTAAGAGAGCGCGTATCTGGGGATTTACGTGTACGTGATGGTGTGTGTGTGTGTGTGTGTGTGTGTGTGTGCGCGTGATGATGTGTGTGTGTGATGTATGTAGGTGGATGCAATGTGTGTAAGATGATGTTTGTGGTTGTGTGTGTGTATGTGTGACTCTAAGCGTCTTTTGTGCGAGTGTGATACTTTTTAGTATGCATTTCAAGGTATTTAACAAAACTCAGTGACTTTAATTAACTCTGAATATCATGCTGTCTTCTTATTCCGCGCTCACACATGAACACTCCAGCTAAGAACACATATCTCTCACATCGAACATATCTCACATCAAGCCCTGAACTTCTCAAACCTATCTCGGACTTATGTGTCTCATTTATTTGCTCCTTTATATATATTTTTATAATTTATTTAGTTTCCTCCCTAGACCTCCATCAAACTTTGAAAAAAACATCCATTAGATCCCCCTTCTAGATTATTTGTACATTTTTCGGTAGAAAAATTACCGCCGGTTCTTCCAAAATTACAGGCTCACTATAGTTCGCCAGGAAAAAAAATCGACACCTAAAAAGCACGAAAGGTCTTAATATTGACAAAGAAATGGAGCGAAAGGTCTTAAAATCGACCAACTAATGGGGCAACTATCTTTAAATCTGAAAACTAATGGCACTAAACATGAGGGAGAAGGGAGTCCAGAAAGACGGCCTATCTCCCCTTAAGACATATTTCTAGCCGATTATTGATATAGTATATGCACTTCGCCCTGTTCAGTCAGCTCAGAAAGTCATAAACGGGTAGAATTGGTGTCCTAAATTGTTGAGTGGTGACTGAAATACCTGGGCAATTTCCGACGCACAATTACGATATACTGGCGAACCATTTTAAAAACACCTTGAGCTACAAAGATCACAGTGCTCAAGTTCATTAGTTAACGTTCACCGCCTTGTTTTTATCATTAGGAGGTGTTCAAGTATTTCTGACCACGACTGTACTGTATAGTTGCCCAAATAAGTGATATCGCGGCACCAAGTATATTTCGACCACTAATTGGTATCAGCACTATCTAAACATTAATCGATCGTTTCGAGTGAGACATGCACACATGTTCCTATCTTTACACACCCTATTCAACAACTGACAGACATTAATACAGCACACAGCGAGCAAAACGTAATGACAGAGGAGACATGACTTATTTGGCCAACCGTACCTTTTCGTTGACATCTATAGTTTTTCCTCCGAGTGCGAGAAAAACATATATTGGCAGATCAAAAATGTTCTCTTCCCCTTCAATTTGTGAGAGAAAATGGCCTCATCTTGGTGAGTTATGCGAGTCAGCTTCGGGAGGAATGAGACAAAAGTAGCCCAGGACAAAGTTTCCACCCTCCAGAGACAGGGGGAGTGGCAGGGGAGAGTGGCTGAAAGAGAGAGAGAGGTTGAGTGGGATATAGAAATAGAGTGGGAGAGTGGCTGAAAGAGAGAGGGGTTGGGTGGGAGAGTGGCTGAAAGAGAGAGAGAGGTCGAGTGGGAGATAGAAATAGAGTGGATGAGTGGGCGAGTGGCTGCAAGATGGAGGGGTTGGGTGGGAGAGTAGCTGAAAGAGAGAGGGGTTGGGTGGGAAAGAGAAATAGAGAGTGATTGGGTGGGAGAGTGGCTGAAATAGAGAGAGGTTAATAATTAGATAGAAGTAGAGTGTGGTTAGGTGGGAGAGTTGCTGAAAGAGAGAGGGGTTGAGAAGGAGATAGAAATAGAGAGTGGTTGAGTTGGAGAAATAAATAGAGAGTGGTTGAGTTGGCGAGTGGCTGAAATAGAGAGTGTTTGAGTGGATGGTATAAATAGAGAGTGGTTGAAACAGAGATACAGAGTGATTGAGATAGAGAAAAAATAACTAAAATATGAATGGAATGGTTGATATAGAAATTGAAACAGAAAGTGGTTGAGAAGAAAATAAACATAGAGAAAGGTTGATACAGAGATACAGAGTGGTTGAGTTAAAACAACTTAGATGGATAGGTTGAGTTAAGTGGAGATGAGATTATATATTTGTTCATTTATGTATTTATTAATTATTTGTTCTAGTTTCCTCCCTAGACCTCCATCAATCTTAAAAAAAACAACCATTATCCCCCTTCTAGATTAATTTGTACATTTTTCGGTAGGAAAATGTCCCGGCCAAATGCCGGATCTTCCAAAATTACAGGCTCACTATCGTTCGCCAGGAAAAACAATCGACACCTAAATAGCACGAAAGGTCTTAACATTGACAAACGAATGAGGCGCAAGGTCTTAAAATCGACACACTAATGGGCCAAACGTCTTATTATCTGAAAACTAGTGGGGCTAAACACGAGGAAGAAAGGGGACCAGAAACACCAGCCCATCTCCCCTTAATACGGTTGAGATCCAGCCAGAGAGCCATGGTTAAGATTGGTTGAGGGACAGACAGAGAGTGAAGATAGCAGAGACAGAGAGGAGTTGAAAAGGTATGAAGAGTGGTTGATATAGAAATGGAGAGTAGTTGATAGTGAAATAGAGGTAGAGAGTGGTTGGGATAAAGGTGGTGATAGAAAGGTGTTGAGATAAAACTAGAAATAAAAAGTGATTGATAAAGAACTAGAGGATAGAGACAGATTGAAATGTTGAAATAACTTAGAAAAGTTGACTTATGAATATAAACACCGTATGAGGAGGAACACTTCATAGCAAACGTTTCGCAGATAGATTGTAAGTGACCTGAAGAAGCTATCTGCGAAACGTTGTCAATAAAGTGTTCCTCCTCATATGGTGTTTATATTCACAGATTTAAATGTTGTGGTGGAAATGTAGATAATGTACAGGGGTGGTTGTGATGGACATAGAGATAGAGATTGGTTATTATGAATAGACATAGATTGAGTGAAAAAGCAAACCAAATTATATATAAAACAAAAAGAGACGAGGAGGTTGGTGTAAGAAATATGAACTTAGGAAATAGAGATTGGTTAATATAAATAGACATAGAGATTGAGTGAAAGAGCTAAAATTCGAAATAGAAACAAAACTAAAGGTGGAGTCTGGTGTAAGAAAGTGCTAGAGCCAGAGAGTTGACACAAGGCATCAGAGTTTCTCCCAACTTCTTGCGTCCAGTGCAAGTCTGAATTATGTGTCGCGAAGTGTGAAGTTGTAGCGACGGGCACGAGAAGTTGCTGCGAAGTTCGCCACTGGTAAAAATGAACTATGTTATGCAATAAGTATGCACTCTGGAATACTAATGCTATCTATCTATTGCCAGATGCCTTGGTCGCCGAGGGGGTGGCCACGAACGAATCGCTACATATTTCTAGGCAATTTGTTCGATTCTCTAGCTTGTTTTCGGTGGAGGTCATTATTGTTAAATTAATACTCCCTTTTATTTTCAAGACTTCCAGAATTAATCAACTTTTGTTATTTTATAAATTGTTTGCATACAAATACACATACTATGCAGTGCAAGGAGTGAGAGCTGGGCAGAAATTGTGTTCTAGAGTGCACAACAAGCTATAGCAAAATTTCTCTGTTGTAGAAGTTAGAATATTTATAATACAGTGCATGTACCTCTAGATTACATTTGCGAATGGATTTTTTTTAAACGCCAACCAATTCTGCTTTTGTAAGGTGGCACAATAAAGTAGCTCTATCAATATTTTTAAAAAGATTGCTAATTTCGGATCTTCGAAAATATATCATGTTTCTATCATCTTTATCCCCTTCTCTTAACCCCTCTCTTTCTCCTCATTGTTTGTCATTCCACTTTTAACTATTCTACTCTTCCTAGTCTCGTATCTGATTATATTTTATATTTTGTTCATTCACTACTCTTCCTCTATTCTTCGTCCAATCATTTTTGTTTCGCTTTTTTTCCTCTCCATCCACCTGTTCACTGTTCCACATACTTGTTTACTCGCTGTTGTCTCTTCTCTCCTCCTCCTTCTACCTCGTTACCTCTTCTCTACAACTGTCTTTCACCATTATCCTCTATTTTCCTTCCTTCCCTCCTTCCTCTCCTCGATCTTCCCTCCTTTTGCCTTTTGAATCCTCCTTTTCCTTCCTTCATTTATCTTTTTATTCTCCTCCTCTTCCTTCCTTTCTCTCTCCTTCCTTTTTATGTTTCTTCGAGCCACTCCCCAGCTTCCTACACTCGTGTTCATAATATGAACGTCGCTTTTATATTTAAAAAAAAAATAATTCTTCCACTTCCTCTATTACCTAGTTTTATATATTCTCTGATCTCCTCCCCTCTCCTCTCCCCTCCTTTCCTATCTCCTTCCCTATCCTCTTCTCTCCTCTCCTTTCCTATTTCCTTCCCTCTCCTTTTTTCTCCTTTCCTTTCCTATCTCCTCTCCTCTCCTCTCCTCTCCTCTCCTCTCCTCTCCTTTTCTCTCCTCTCCTCTCCTCTCCTTTTCTATCTCCTACCCCTTTCTCTCCTCTCCACTCGTCCCTTTTTCAATTTTGATTTACACATTATGATACGTATGATGGTCAAAGTGAAAATATACTTTATACAATATCACTACCTGAAGACCAGCTTATGCTTAGTTTTAATCAAATACAATCTGTTTACAATTATTTACATATTTCTTATTAATAGGAATGTATGAATTTGTTCTTTAAATGTTTGCACATTAAGTTATATAATTTCGCATATTTTCTTTATTTCCTTCCTTCCTTCCTTCCTATTATCCACCATCCTCTCGTCCTTTTCCCTCCTCTGTCTCCTTTTTGCTTGCCCCTCCCAACCTATCCTATCCACAATATGAACTTCCAGATTACATTTTGATTATGCCCGTTCTTTTTGCCATCTTCACCTCTATTCTCTCTTCACTTTCCACTTCCTCTTCTCTTTGCTCATCTCCACTCATACTCTTCACTGTTATCGTCTTTCATCTCCTATTCAGTCCTCCCTTCCTCTCCTATTCTGCGCCCCCGCCCTATTTTATTCCCCATTTCATTCCTCTCTTATCCTCCATTCCCGCCTCCCATTTATTCCCCATTCCATTCCTCTCTTACCCTCCATTCCTCCCCCTCCTCTTCCTCGCCTCCCTCCCTTCCCCCCCCCCCCCCCCCCCCCCCCCCCCCCCCCCCCCCTCCCCCTCCCCCCGTATCTACAGTATGAACTTCTCGCGATTCTATTTTGATTATGCCCATTTCACCCAAACTTGGTGGCAAACGCTCCGGGCAGCATTCTTTTTCACCCGAGTTAGGGCAGTTTTAGTACGGTCAAAATCAACAGTTTTCCGAAATATCTGCTCATAGACTATGTCATTTTTAGTTACTATCATGTTCTCCAGGCATTCCTCCTGTGTTTTTAAGGGGAGATTTATATGTTTCTTCCCTTGACCTCTATCAAGCTTGAAAAACATGCCCCCAAGACCCCCTTTCGAGACTAAGTTGTTAATGTTTTGTTCGAGACATTGGTTCCTCCTAAATTGCAAGCTCGATATCGCTCTCCAAAAAAAAAAAAAAATCGACACCTGATTGGCACAGAAGGTCGTAAAATTGACGTTTCTAAAATTAGTTGTATTTTTTAAATATTGTTATTTTCTAAAATGTAAACAATGGCTAGTATATTATGAACTGAGACTACCTAGACTAACTTAGCTGCTATCAGTGTTGCCAAACCTAGGAATAGCCTCATCTGGAAATGGAAAATAAACACAGCCGCCTCAGGGTCCAAACTCGCTCTTAACCTCATATTTTCCGACCCCAAGTTGTACGACAATTCACGAACATTAATGGTTTTTACGCCTCTGATATACCTCCCAGTCATCTCGTTTCTCTCCCGACCGTGGAAAGTGGGTAATATTAGAATTTTATGTGGGCGGTTGGGCGGTGTTTATATATTTCCAGGAGTTTCGTTTTGGAGTTGATGGGGCGAGAGAGAGAGAGAGAGAGAGAGTGAGAGTGAGTGAGTGAGTGAGTGAGTGAGAGAGAGAGTGAGTGAGTGAGAAAGTGAGTGAGTGAGAAAGTGAGTGAGTGAGTGAGTGAGTGAGAGGGAGAGAGAGAGAGAGAGTGAGTGAGTGAGAGAGACAGAGAAAGTGAGAGAAAATATATTATCATAAATTGTATTATAAATCTTCTCTCTGCCTCTCATTATATATTTATCGTCTTCTATTACTATTATTATTATTATTATTATTATTATTAAGGTCATAGGATTTAGATGGTCGAAACAAAAAATACTCTAAATATCCTCATATTGTGTAGTAGGGTTTATTGCATCGTTGGACTGCACAGCCCTTTAAGGGAGCCCACCTCGCTGTTTTCTTTATTTCTCTCCCTCTCTCTTTGGCTTGTATCCATTCGGCACCATTCAGCCTACTGTTTTAAGACGTTTACCCCCATCCAGGTGTCAATATTTTCCTGGCGAGCGGTAGCGAGCCAGCATATATATATATTTTTTTGTTTTGACAGAAAGCTAAATCTGTACATTTTTCGATCGAAAAATTTCTCCGGCGAAGCCGGATTTCTCCATACAATGCTGGCTCGCTATCGCTCGCCAGGAAGAAATCGACACCTGGATGGGGATAAACGTCTTAAAACAGTAGGCTGAATGGGGCCGAATGGATACAAGCCAGGGAAAGAGAGAAAAGGAGAGAAAGATAATAAAAAGCCGGTGACCCCCCCCCCTCCTTAAGACTACAGCTACTTGTACTTATTCCCTGTTGTTATCGAGCCAAGCACTTTCCCTGGTGTATTTCTATCCCATCTTGATCCAGTCGAGTTCTCTCCCGAGTTGCATATTGTTGTAACCACCTTTGTTATATTGTCTTCAACTTTCATTCCGTGCATTCGTGTGAGAGAATAATTGTCTTTGTGATTTTCTGAATTTGTTTGCATCATCTATAGGGTTTATTTTGTATATTTTGTTTTGGATCTCGGCCTTTTTTTATTTAGAGCTAATATGTTCCTATAGACTCTGGCTTTTCTTCTTAAGGGGGAAGTAGTCTCTTTTTCTGGACCCCCCTTCTCCCTCATGTTTAGTATATTAGTTTTGAGATTTTATGATGTTCATTCCATTAGTTTGGTGATCTTGAGACCTTCTGCCCCATTTATTTGTCAATATTAAGACCTTTCGTGCCATTCAGGTGTCGATTTCTTCATCGCGAGCGATAGCGAGTCTGTAATTTTAGAAGGAACTGGCCTTCGGCAGGGAAATTTATCTTGAAAGTGGGTCTAGGGGGGTGTTTTTCTTAAGCTTGATAGAGGTCTAGCGAGGACCCCCCCCCCCCAAAAAAAAAAAAAAAATATATATATATATATATATATATATACATGTACGGTATATATATAAATAAAGTCAAAATAAATAAATAAATAAATACATCGGCCAAAAAACAAGTACTACCCCCTTAATACCCCTAGAATACTGTGACGCATTTCTACATTATCTTTTGGCTATCATTAAACGAGTATACAGGTTTGGAAGACCCTCTAGATTGCATGTGAGTCAAATCTATCTCACTTATTTCTCTAACTCACACAATTCCTCCAAAAGTGAATCAAGTCGTCTATTAACAGCCAGAGCAAAAGGAAACAATGCGTCCTTATATCTTGAAACGGTTAAGGGGTGCTTTTCTGAACCCCCTTCTCCCTCATGCTTAGTCCCATTATTTGTTTTTGAATTTTAAGACATTCACCCCATTATCTTAGTGATTTTAAGACCTTTCGTGCCACTTAGGTGTCGATTTTTTTCTTGGCGAGCGATAGCCAGCCAACCTGCAATTTACGAGGAACCAGGGCATTTTTATACCGAAATAAAGCACAAATGTATCTGGAAGTGGGGTGCTGCAGGTATTTATCTGGAAGTTGGGTGCTGCAGGTATTTATCTGGGGTGCTGCAGGTATTTCTTTATCTGGAAGGGGGGTGCTGCAGGTATTTATCTGGAAGTGGGGTGCTGCAGGTATTTATCTGGAAGGGGGGTGCTGCAGGTATTTATCTGGAAGGGGGTGCTGCAGGTATTTATCTGGAAGTGGGGTGCTGCAGGTATTTATCTGGAAGGGGGGTGCTGCAGGTATTTATCTGGAAGTGGGGTGCTGCAGGTATTTATCTGGAAGGGGGGTGCTGCAGGTATTTATCTGGAAGGGGGTGCTGCAGGTACGTTATTTATGTGGAAGGGGGGTGCTGCAGGTATTTATCTGGAAAGGGTGGGGTGCTGCAGGTATTTATCTGGAAGGGGGGGGGGGTGCTGCAGGTATTTTTATCTGGAAGGGTGTGCTGCAGGTATTTATTGGAAGGGGGGTGCTGCAGGTATTTATCTGGAAGGGGGTGACTGCAGGTATTTATCTGGAAGGGGGGGGTGCTGCAGGTAGTTATCTGGAAGGGGGGTGCTGCATCTGGAAGGGGGGTGCTGGCAGGTATTTATCTGAAGGGGGGGCAGGTATTTATCTGGAAGGGGGGTGCTGCAGGTATTTATCTGGAAGGGGGGTGCTGCAGGTATTTATCTGGAAGGGGGGTGCTGCAGGTATTTATCTGGAAGGGGGGTGCTGCAGGTATTTATCTGGAAGGGGGGTGCTGCAGGTATTTCTTTATCTGTAAGTCGGGGTGCTGCAGGTATTTATCTGGAAGTTGGGTGCTGCAGGTATTTATCTGGAAGGGGGTGCTGCAGGTATTTATCTGGAAGTGGGGTGCTGCAGGTATTTATCTGGAAGCGGGGTGCTGCAGGTATTTATCTGGAAGGGGGTGCTGCAGGTATTTATCTGGAAGGGGGGTGCTGCAGGTATTTATCTGGAAGGGGGCTGCAGGTATTTATCTGGAAGGGGGGTGCTGCGGGTATTTATCTGGAAGGGGGGTGCTGCGGGTATTTATCTGGAAGGGGGGTGCTGCAGGTATTTATCTGGAAGTTGGGTGCTGCAGGTATTTATCTGGAAGGGGGTGCTGCAGGTATTTATCTGGAAGAGGGGTGCTGCAGGTATTTCTGTTTAACCTTGATCACTTTCATTTTTCATCAATTCCTCCTCCTCCTCTTCCATCCTCCTCCCTTTCTTCCTTATCATATTCTACTCTTTTATCCTCTTCTTACCCTCTTCCTCCTCCTCCTTTGTATTCTCCTCCTCATACCCCTCCTTCCCTTCCATCTTCCTCCTACCCCTCCTTCCCTTCTCTCCTATTCCTCCACTTCCACTTTTTAGCATCTTCTTTTTCCTCCTCCTCCTCCTCCTCCTCCTCCTCTCTTCTATTTTCATCATCATCATCATCGTACCCTCTCATTTTTCATTTCCACATCATTTCCTGTCAATGTTCCTTTCCCGTCTCTTCCAGAAAATTATTAACTTTCCTTCAGGCTATTTCATTGGGTCCAGAAAATCGTATTTCATTCTTTCTTGTCATTGTCAAAAGAGGATGTGCCACTTCTCTATTCTTCTTCTCCCACGCACTCTATTGTGTTCTTACAATATATAATGTGTATATAGTTTTATTTAACATTTTATATTATATATATATATTATATATATATATATAAGCCGTTTTGATTCCTGTACAGTTGTCCACACATCCGGCTGATACAGAACGTCTTTAATACTGCTAGTTTAGCTTTTTATGAGTATGTAATGGCAGACAGAATATACAGTCTTAGCCAGTTACTTAGATTCCGTATGTCTATAACTCAGTTTTCGATTTCTATAGAGATATAGAGTATAGATACAATATTAAAATTAAATGCAACATTGTACAGTGGTAGACAGGAATTTACAGGACATTATTTGGATGAGGAAATATAATACACTGACGAACTATTTTGATAAACTACTTGAGTCATAAAGATCATATTACCATTAAGGGGGGTCACCGTTTTGTTGTTATCTTTCTCTTCTGTTCTCTCTTTCCCTGGCTTGTATCCATTCAGCCCCATTCAGCCAACTGTTTTAAGACGTTTATCCCCATCCAGGCGTCGATTTCTTCCTGGCGAGCGATAGCGAGCCAGCATTGAATGGAGAAATCCAGCTTCGCTGGAGACATGTTTCTATCGAAAAATTTACAAATTTAGCTTGCTGTCAAAAACAATATATATATATGCTGGCTCGCTAAAACTTCGCTAAACCCCGCTCGCCAGCAAAATATTGCCACCTGGATGTGGGTAAACGTCTTAAAACAGTAGGCTGAATGGGGCTGAATGGATACAAGCCAAATAGAGAGGGAGAGAAAGATAAATAAAGCGAGGTGGGCTCCCTTAATTAAATCTCGCGGTTATATTTTCATCGTATGTAGGTGTTCAAGTACAGTATTTATGATCGCAAATGTACCAGCTGGACGTGTAGGTAACTGAACGCAATGTTATCAAAAAGGGAAGGAAAATGACAATGCCGTGAGTACCAGTGTTGCCAAATCAAGTCCGCTAGATAGTAGTTCGAAAATAGCTAAAGAAATTCGCTAGAATAGTAATACATGCCGAAAATGCTAAAACGCTAGATACGCTTAGAGTAAATACATGCCGAAAATAGCTAAAATCGCTAGATAGTAAATACATGCCGAAAATAGCTAAAACCGCTAGATAGTAAATACAGGCCGAAAATAGCTAAAACCGCTAGATAGTAAATACATGCCGAAAATAGCTAAACTAACGGCACAATCTCTACAGTATCTCTCTAAAATGGTTCAAATCTACAGAATATCGCTAGAATTCATGTAGCTAGATGTAAAATTTGCCTCTAGATCGAAGGAAATACCTCTAGATCTAGCGGGAAAGTAGCTAAATTGGCAACACTATGCTAAGTCCATTCATTCTAGGTTGGGCAGTAATCGTAACCTTTAACCTCTCTAACTCAAAAAGGGCTAAAGCAAATGAGCTGTCAATATGTACACATATTCCCTAGCCAAGTCTTCCTATCTGGTAGAAATATTAGGTTGATTACTCTAGTCCTTTTTAAGTTATGAAAGGTTAGGGGCTACGATTTCTACCCAACCTAGAATGAACGGACTATAGAATGGAGAATTATTATTACCATAGATAGGGATATGGTGTACAGCCTAAAATACACTATCAGAAAATGGTGTTTATCTTTGTATTTATGATCCCTTAATTCCTCCTTTTGTTCCAGGGTTCATCCGTCTTACTTCTGCGCTATCTCTTTCTCTCTCTCTCTCTCTCTCACTCTCTCTCTCTCTACTCTTCCTCTCTCTCCTCTCTTCTATCTTCTCTCTCTTCTTCTCTCCTCCTCACTCACTCACACTTCACGTTCACTCACTCCACTCTCTCTCTCTCTCTCTCTCTTCTCTCTTCTCTATCGTCTCTCTCTCTCTCTCTCTCTCTCTCTCTCTCTCTCTCTCTCTCACTCAGCTCCAACTCACACTCATCCACATCACTCACTCTACCCCTTCTCTCTACTCTCTATCTCTCTCTCTCTCTCTCTCTCTCTCTCTCTCTCTCTCTCTCTCTCTCTTTTCCTTGCCTCAATTTTGTTTCTTCCTCCTTTTATCCCCACAACTAAAATGTCCGATACTTCCCGCGGCGTGCCCAATCTCATCTCCCCACTGGTTTACCTTGTTATAGAGTGGTTAGAGTGCAGTATATTACAGAAAAAACAAAAAAAAACAAAAAAACAAATCGACCGGGAAGCAGGAAACGGAATTCGGTTAAGGGGGTAATACTTGCTTTTTTGCTCTATAAATTGATTTATTTATATATTTTTGAGTATCCTCGCTAGACCTCCATCAAGCTTAAACACTCAACCCCTAGACCCCCTTTCAAGATAAACTTGTACATTTTTCGGTAGAAAACTGTCCCAGCCGAAGGCCGGTTCATTCAAAAATTACAGGCTCGCTATCGCTCGCCAGAAAAATATTAACACCTAAAGGGCACGAAAGGTCCTAATATTGGCAAAGAAATAGGGCGAAAGGTCTCATAATCGCCAAACTATCATCTCTTTCAATCCCTCAAGCACTACCCACTCTTCCAATCCCACAGAGGCCCTCTTCCAAGACCCTCTTCCAATCCCAACCCTCTCTTCCAATCCCAACCCTCTCTTCCAATCCCTACCCTCTCTTCCAATCCCTACCCTCTCTTTCAATCCCTACCCACTCTTCCAATCCCTACCCACTCTTCCAATCCCAACCCTCTCTTCCAATCCCTACCCTCTCTTCCAATTCGTATCATCTCTTCCAACTCCCAATCTATCCACTACAACCCTCTCCAGTTTCTCTTAATATCCTAGGCTACCCTCTCTTCCAATCCCTATCATCTCTTCCAATCCCTACTCTCTCTTCCAATCCCTACCCTCTCTTGCAATCCCTATCATCTCTTGCAACCCCCACCATCCACAACAACCCGCTCCACTCTCCCTAAATATCCTAGGCTACCATCTCTTCCAATCCCTATCATATCTTCCAACTCCCACCATCAGCAACTACCTCTCCACACACCCACACCCACCCATTCCCACCCCAGCCCCACTCCAGCCACCCACACCGTACCCCACTGGAATCCCCAACCTATCCACCAAAAATGTCGCCTTTGGTACGCGCCTCAAGTTATATCATCCCTTCAGAACCATTTGGGTGACGGTTTCCAGACTTTCCATTCGTGTTGAGATTTATTGAAGTACTGTACAATTGTGTATATTGGGTTTATTGAAGTACTGTACAATTGTGTATATTGGGTTTATTGTAGTACTGTACAATTGTGTATATTGGGTTTATTGTAGTACTGTACAATTGTGTATATTGGGTTTATTGAAGTACTGTACAATTGTGTTATATTGGGTTTATTGTAGTACTGTACAATTGTGTATATTGGGTTTATTGTAGTACTGTACAATTGTGTATATTGGGTTTATTGAAGTACTGTACAATTGTGTATATTGGGTTTATTGTAGTACTGTACAATTGTGTATATTGGGTTTATTGAAGTACTGTACAATTGTGTATATTGGGTTTATTGTAGTGCTGTACAATTGTGTATATTGGGTTTATTGTAGTACTGTACAATTGTGTATATTGGGTTTATTGAAGTACTGTACAATTGTGTATATTGGGTTTATTGTAGTACTGTACAATTGTGTATATTGGGTTTATTGTAGTACTGTACAATTGTGTATATTGGGTTTATTGTAGTACTGTACAATTGTGTATATTGGGTTTATTGTAGTACTGTACAATTGTGTATATTGGGTTTATTGTAGTGCTGTACAATTGTGTATATTGGGTTTATTGTAGTACTGTACAATTGTGTATATTGGGTTTATTGTAGTACTGTACAATTGTGTATATTGGGTTTATTGAAGTACTGTACAATTGTGTATATTGGGTTTATTGTAGTACTGTACAATTGTGTATATTGGGTTTATTGAAGTACTGTACAATTGTGTATATTGGGTTTATTGAAGTACTGTACAATTGTGTATATTGGGTTTATTGAAGTACTGTACAATTGTGTATATTGGGTTTATTGAAGTACTGTACAATTGTGTATATTGGGTTTATTGTAGTTCTGTACAATTGTGTATATTGGGTTTATTGAAGTACTGTACAATTGTGTATATTGGGTTTATTGTAGTTCTGTACAATTGTGTATATTGGGTTTATTGTAGTACTGTACAATTGTGTATATTGGGTTTATTGTAGTACTGTACAATTGTGTATATTGGGTTTATTGTAGTACTGTACAATTGTGTATATTGGTTTTGTCATATTTTGGCGAGAAACTTCATCACTTACCAGCTGATTTCTGTATAATATACACTGATTGAAAAACTTAATAGTATATTATTTTGTCTATGTGGATGAGGGAGGCAGAAGGCAAATTTGACTGCGACGATTTCCTCGAAAGAACTAATATAGCATCACTAACATATTATATCCCCCTATTGAGCTATAACCAGAATTAATATAGCATCACTAACATATTATATCCCCCTATTGAGCTATAACCAGAATTTCACAATGAAATGTGCCATTTATTATGACAGTGTAAAGTCAGTAACAATAGTAAGTGATACAGATTTTTTTTATAAATACTAAATTCAGTCCATGTGGCCCATGTCATTGTTTTAAGGGAGTCCACCTCGTTTATTTTTCTCTCTCTCTCTCTCTGGGTTGTATCCATTCGGCCCCATTCAGCCGACTGTTTTAAGACGTTTATCCCCATCCAGGTATCGATTTTCTTCTGGCGAGCGGGAGCAAGCCAGCATGTTTTGTTATAATGTTTTTGACAGCAGGCTAAATTTTTACATTTTTCGACAGAAAAATACGGATTTCTCCATACAATGCTGGCTCGCTATCGCTCGCCGGGAAGAAATCGACACCTGGATGGGGATAAATGTCTTAATGAAGTAGGCTGAATGGGGCCGAATGGATACAAGCCAGAGAAAGAGAGAAAAAAAACAGGTCACCCCCCTTAAACAACATTGAACTTATTTATTGTTGATTATTCTTTTCAGATATTAAATTCTCCTGCCTAATGTTGCTTACAATGCTCTTCCCAACACTCCTGTGCTATGCTCTATATTGCATAGTGATAGTACATTTGTTCTACGACTGACCACATATTCTTTCTCCTGTTTTCCACCATGCTTTGATTTATTTGTTTTTTCTATATATTTTTTGGATTGGTATGTTCATCTTCTCTCTCCTCTCCACCTTGCTTTGTTTGTTTTCTTTTTGTATTTTCTTTCTTGTTATTCTTTCGATTGGTATGCTCTTCTCCTCTTTCACCACTCTTCTGTTTCCCGTCCATATATGTTTCCCCTGCAGTGTTTCCCTTTCATTGGCAGCTTCCCTCTCCCCTCGTTAGCTTCACCGGTCATTGGCCTCTCTTTGGGCTCCATTTACCTTTCTTTCTCCTCGCTCTCTCTCTCCTTAAGGGGGGATGGTTCACTTTTTGGTCAATTTTGTTTTCATATATTCATTATTTTTCTAGTTTCCTCCTTAGACTTCCATAAAAAAAAAATAATAATAATAAAAAAAAAAATAAAAAATAAAAAAAATATTAGATCTCTACTTGTATATTAATGTGTAAATGTTTCGTAGAAAAATGTCCCGGCTTCGGCCGATTCTTCCAAAATTACAAGCTCACTATCGTTCGCCAGAAAATAAAAACGACACCTAAATAGCACGAAAGGTCTTAATATTGAAAAATAAATGGGGCTAAATGTCTTAAAACCTGAAAACTAATGGGGCAAACATCTTAAAATCTGAACACTAATGAGCTAATCATGAGGGAGAAAGGTGTCCAGAAAAACAGACCATCTCCCCATAATGGTTTTGGTCCTTTCCTACATCTGTTCTTGTTTTTCAGTGCAATATACCGGTATTCGTACTCATAAATTTGTCTTTCATTACTTATGCATTGTTACTCATTAGTGGTATTTTTGAAGGAGACTGACGCCACTATACCCTGTTTCTTTTCAACTGACGGTAAATTGCAAAGTTCCCATCAAGATTTCTCGGTTAGTTTTAAGATTTTGGAGTGAAATATGGCGCTAATTATGTAAACCTGGTCTTGATATGATGCAGATACATACTAGCTTCATATTTTTCCATTAGGTATTCGAGAAATTACCTGCTAGAAGTATCAATTTATCGTCAGATGATACGAAACAGAGTATAGTTTATATTTCCTTATATATCTTTCGGCTCACTCATAGATCCTCATAAAACTCTTCTTAGCCTAACTTTTCATTCTGCATCCTCGGTCACTTCGCTTCCATCAATCTTTCCTTTCCCTTTACCTGTATCATTTTGAAGTTCGTATATTCCTACCTCTTCATCCATCACATTTACGTCTAGTTTAGTTCCACCTATCCTATTAATCATGTTTTCTTTCGCATCACTGACAAACCCTCTTTTCATCTTCTTTATTGTGTGGTCTCCTGTCACATTTCTTCGCCTGTCTTCCTTTATTTGTTAGCCATACATTTTTGTTAACGCCTTTTGCATATCGTCCTTCATTATACAAAAACCATTTCGGTTCATTTTTCATTCAATCTTCTTTTCTTTTCTTTTTCTTCCCATTAGTGTGGAGCAAATACCTGTTCTATATCGTATTTACTTATATTGCAAAGCCTCAATTTCTTTTATTCTCTATCCATTAATTATAATTTGTCTATACATCCTATTCATCACACTATCATGCATTTGATTCTATATTTTCCTTTAAACCCTCTCACCTTTCAGTATAGTTATATATTTCTCCTCACTACGAAATTTGACCTAGTTTTAAATTTCCCTTCTGTCCATCTATCGTTTGCATGTATTATCCATACACCCTTGTCATGGTTTTGTGTTTAAATTTCAGTCTCCGCTTGCATCTACCTTACATTCCATCTAATTTGTTGTCCTTGCATATCTTTTTGACGCTAGTACCTGCTCAATCTATGTCACCTATATTTTCAAACCTCTCGCTCTTTCCTTCTACTTTTGTTTTGTTTTGTGCAATCATTTCCCATGCGCCCATTTTATCGTTTTTTTTTTTTTTTTCGTTTCTGTCTATATCTTAAATTTTGTTTTTGCACTCCATCTTATCTTCTCGCCCCAGTCCTCTGTGTGGACCCCAGACCTGCCCTATCTCTCTTTTTCAACGACATTGCCAAACCTTCCATTATTTTCTCTCCCTCTATTAATCTCACCTGTATCTACATATACTAGTTATCAAACTTTAATATATATAAATCAAACCATACTGATTTTCGTCTCGCAAGACTTTCACCTCTTATCCAATTGTATTCTCAAACTTTCTATTATTTTGCTCTTCTATTCGCTTCACGTCTTGCTTATATATATATATATATATATATACCATTTATCCATATTCCTTCGTTTCATTCTACTACAAGCCATTTATTCTCATATTTTCATTCCATCTATTTTTTCGTTCTTGTCATGTATTCCAAGCGAGTTCCTGCCCTATCTCCGTGGTCACCCTCTCTCTTGGCATCCTCTTGAGTCACCCCTCCCACCCCACACTCCTCCTGGCGCTACTTTTCCATGTTCTCCCGTTCCTTGGCTATTCTCCAAATGTTTTTGTGTCAGTCATTTCCATTTTCGGTTTCCCTTTATGATTTGTCCTCTTATCTATGTTCTCGTTTCCTTACGTCTCTTTTCAAATGTGATC